>LPNX010212160.1:55876-228498 GCA_001517045.1 Pseudotsuga menziesii | reverse complement strand
CATTTGTCAAACATTCTATGATTTGCTGATCATCGTCGAACACTCGCAAGTTGGTGATCATATCCGGTACTGAGGGCCTGAAAAGCAGTTCGACAGAACACTGATTATTAGTGGGTACGAATCTAGCGGCTGATGTGGCTAACAGATCAGCAGCTGCGTTTTTAAATCTTGGAATTGAAATAATGTTGAATGCATTAAAACAATTAAGCAAATCCCATACCTCATTCTGGTAAGCCTTTAAGTGAGGAGAAACACAATGTATCTGATTCCGGATTTGTTTCACAATAATTTCAGAATCTCCAAAAACTTTTAGATTACTTACCTTTAATTCAATTGCCTTCTTGAGTCCCTGCACCAGTACTTCGTACTCAGCTGTATTATTAGTACACTCGAACTCTAATCTACATGAAAGGAAATTTTTATTCTTCTGTGGGTCGATCAGGACACAGCCAGCCCCTGACCCTTCTAATGTCTTAGAGCCATCAAAAAACAAAATCCAAAAATCACTAACTATAGAAGGTGAATCTACTCCTACTGCTAAGCTTACTATATTACAGTCAATCTCATCAGCCTGTGAGAATCGAAGGAGATCGGGCTGGGTGTCAGATGTGTTGTTGACTTCTTCTGCTTGATAATTCCCTGGTTCTAACTCAATAAAATAGTTTCCCAGTACAGAATCCACTGGTACATTCTTCTCCTCTAACTGAGTAACATTGTACTTCATGTGAGGCTCTCTTAGAATCTTAATCTAGTTTGGACTCCCTTTGTATGGAAACCACAGATGCAACCAATCTGAGGCGAAATATCCATTTAATTTGGCCGACCAATCTCTGCTCCGGACAAGACCGTAAGCATCTGGTATATCAGCCACCACGATGTTAATAACTTGGAAAAAAATTTCATTGGATGCCAGACGGACTAGGACATCTTCCAGCTCACCAATCACCTTTACATCCGTTCTATCCAATTGAACCACCCTCCACATGGATGGCTTAGGCTGCCCATTAATCTTATTATAGACTGATATGGGCATAACATTTACCGACGCCCCTGAGTCTACCAAGCAATTATGTACATTATGATTGAAAATTTCAAACGTGAGGAGGAAAGGTGGATGTTTGCTTTTAGACTTACCTCCAACGCTGGTTTCTCCAATTTCTTCTTCTTCCTAAGGTTGATTGTTGGCGGGCAGCTTCTCATCCGACACTTCAAGTGCTTTCAATAGTCTCTCTTTTTGCTGCGGCACTTTACACATTTCGAATAGTGGCACATTTGCTTTCACCTTTTTTAAATCTTCCACTATGTCATAATCCATCGGCTACTCAATGGGATGGGATTTATCAGCATCTTCTTCACTTGGTTTGGCCCGCGCTTCATTCTGCCTAGGATTTTGGCTGGTAATAGTGAACTCTGGAATTTTATCAACCAAAGATCTGCTTTGAAATTTCTTCTTAACATTTCTCTGCAGCCTCTTAGTCTTTGGGAGTATAAGACTGTCTTCCTTAATCACCCCTTGGCTCCTTATGGCTACGTTGGTTTCCATAACATCCTTGTACCCCTGAGTCTTTTCCTCCTCAGCATCAAATAACGAGACCGAATTCCATAAAGCCATGGTTTCCTCTTCCTGTTCTTTAGTAGAAGTAGAAGCAGAATTCTCTTTTCTTTGTTCATCTCCCTCTTCTGTTAATCTAGAATCTAACAGTTGATTCATGACCAACGTCATCGAATTAATCCATTGAGGACAATTCTTTTCAGAGTGTAACTGTTGGTGGAAAGTGCAAAAGTTGTCCAAGCCTACCTCTATCAAATTCATAGATGCGGTATTGTGGGGAGGAGGTTGAGACTGATGGTTATCCTCCCTTTTCTTATAATATGGCTTATAAAACTTTGGTGCTTCCTTCTCTTTCTCCAAGTCTATGATTTTGTTGGAAAGCTTCTGCATCATTTTGGCCATATTTTCAAGATCTGGCGATTTCTCCTCTTTAGGCTTAGTAAACAATAAGGCTTTTCTACCTGCACCTTTTTCTCCTAACTGCTCTGGATAGTCTTCAATACTCTCTCTTTCCGCTTCCACTACTTCAGCCTCTTCATAGGTTTCCGTCAAAGTAGGCTTGGCCCTGCCTTTGGCAAACATGGCGAGATCAGGGCCTAAAGCTGAAGTATAATATTCAATCAGAACTTTGTTTGAAGGTCTATCTATTTCAGAGAAATTCTTGAGATAGGCTGCAAACCTTTGTGTGAAACTGTGCACCTTTTCCTTTCTTTCTTTCTTCAAGGCGCATAGCCCTTTCATGAGGGCTGCATGAGTTTTCTGAGTTGCATACTTACTTCTGAAAATTCTTTTGAAGGTATCCCAATCAAGGATAGAGTTAGCAGGCAACCCAAAGTACCATGATGCTGCAGCTCCTTTAAGGGTATGCAGAAACAGTCTGCAGACTACATCTTCATATTCCCCTGCCCTTAATCCTTCAATTGCCAAGTAGAACTTTGTAGATGATCATCTACTAGTATTTTCTCATTTGGGTCGAACTTGGGCAACATCTTGTCAAAGGCTTGGGGTAGGTCGTATAATGGAGGTGTCAGGTTTAATGGTGATCTGGCTCTCCATGCAGGTGGTGGATTTGGTGGGTTAGGTGGTTGGTTTGCGTTTACGCCAGCCATGAGTCTGGGTGGAGAATGGGGAGGTGAACCAACTGGGGTACAAGCAGGAGAACTGTTAGGGGTTTCTGGGCCTTCTTGATTCAAAGGTAGCACAACTTCCTGTAAGGCTGTCTCTAAAAGTTCTTCCCAGTCTCCAACCAACACTGAGTCTTCCGCTACAGACGATCTTTCTTTTTATACTCTCTTTTGGGCAATTCAGGGGTGATTGGCAATCCTCCAATCATCCGATCATTTGGGCTACCCCCAAACGTCTGACCTTTCAGCTCCCCAATGCTTCATATTTCTTTATCTTTTCTATGCATGCCCATGAGTGGCTAAGTAACCGCCAGACCTTTTAGAACTGCTCCTTTGTCACCATTAATTTTGTCTCTTCTTTGGTTTGTCCATCTTACGATCCTGCCGGTTTCGGCTCTATTTTCACCAAACGGTCCGCCTCCATTGACCAACCCCCGGAAACTACCTGCAATCAAACGACGAGCATCATTTGTTGGAAACGCATTTAAACCACGGCAACAAAATTAAACTGACTGAACGGCTAATCCACAGGAAATGATCAGGTTCACCACCGTCATTCTACAAGTGCTGACCATACTACCTTGTCCTCCTATAGTCTTGTGATAGCAATATCAACGGCGAAAGACGGGAGGAAACCAGCATCAGAAGCCAAACGAATTTCCTGGCCGCAACGGTGGAAAGGTAAAGGCTCCAGGCATGCGACGGGAAGGCGGGAAACTTAAAAATTTGAAGTCGGATGGTTTAGACATCAGAAGTAGAAATACTTTCCCAGCCGCAACGGCGGAAGGGTAAAGACTGCGGGAAAGCGGCAGTGGAAGGAAACTCAATCGGAAGTCGGATGGCTTCACACTTCGGCAGCTAAAGGACTTTGAGAGATGCAATGGCGGAAGACAGAAGGCTGAAGACACGTGACGCGGGCGGGAAAAACTTTAGATCGGAAGTTGGCTAGGTTTGAACATCGGAAGACAAATGGCTTCCCCATCCGCAACGGCGAAAGAGAAATAGCTTCGGGTATGAGGCTAAACAGGCAAACGTACGTCAGCAAGCGGATCGCTTTATGCTTCGAATGGCTAAGCGATTCAGGATCCGCAATGGCAAAAGAGAAACAAGTTATCAGCCGCAAATTTAACATAAGATGACGCCCAATCGATCAAAACAATAAGTGTTCAAACAGCTTCAAGCATCGACAAAGGTTAAACATTGCTCTACCTCCGAAACAGCAGCCTTAAAGAACAAAAAAATTGACTTATCCTCAGCTAGCAAGCTAAATTCACGTTCGCGACCCAGCACGAAAAACAAACATAGCAATCTACACATGCCGACAATCAATCTTCAAAATTTCTCGAAAAGACAGCATGCCCAAAAACTCCAGAGTTCAACGATCAATAATAATGCTAAAACATAAGGAGGGGCCCAAAAATTTAAGAAAATTTGGGGATAAATGTTGCAGCTGCAACAGGACCTAATCATCTGACGACACATCGTAGCATCAACCGACTCTGATGAAGCATCACTCAATAACTTTAGGTTCGATGCCATAGGTGTGGTCATGGCCTTGCAGTCCATCATCCCGAATCTCTTCAGGATCTCTACTACATACTTCCCTTATCTTAGGGAGATTCCATCTGCACTCTGCCACACCTCCACGCCTAGAAAGTAGTGCATCATACCCAAGTCTTTCATCTTGAACTCGGCAGCAAGCTTCTTCTTCGTATCAACAATCAACCCATCCTCACCTGTTGTAAACAGGTCATGTACATATAGTAGGAGTATCATTGGGTTCCTATGATGTCCCCAGTTTTGACCCCGGTTACATTAAAGGTACATGATGTATATATTGTAATTAATCGTGGTGAGGAGCTAAAGGCAAAATCCCCACCATCGATTTGGTTGTGAATGTTCGGTAATCGGGATCGTTGCCGATGGTATATTGTGTTACCCGGCACACTATAGTATTGGCATCATGTAAATATGCACATCAAATAAAATAAACCCACAACCAACTACAACGGTGCAACGTTAAATGAAAACGGCATGATCTCCTAAGGTTAGGGGGGAGGGTTGTCTAACCGTGGGAGCCTTTGGGGGGGGGGAATCCATGTGTTTGTTTTGTTTTCCCTTGTCTCATCCAACCACCACATTAATGTTCTGCTGATTTGTTGAGGTAGTTATTGGTGGAAGTGGAGGGTGGTAGGACTATCAGTCTTTGCCACACGCTCACTCCACCATCCATATCTCCACCTTCACATGGGTAAGGGAACCATCACTACGCCACTCTCTTGGCCGTTGGGGTTCATTCTCATGTAGGGATGCGCAGGGGGGCGGTTCATCTTCCTCACGCAGAGCTGAGTTAAGAAGGGGGTGCGATTTCTTGAGGGGGGTTCGCCTTTCTCTCTCTCACACCGTTTTACCAGTCGGTGGTTGTGTTCTTTCCTCTTGATCATGCATAGAGATAGTGTTTGTTGCCTCCACCATTGCCGAACTATGAAGGATCACTGTGGTTTTCTGTTGTTTTTCGTGGGCTATTGTTTTCCACATTTTGTTGGCTGCGATATCCCTTGTGAATTAGCTGTTGTAGGTTGCATGTTTTTCCTTCTGCCCAATTTGAGAGTATGTTTACTCTTCCATTTTTGGGCTAAGTAACTTTGGTTGTCATTTCTTGTTGAGGAAGACTGTTGTTTCCCCACATTTGACGACTAATTTGCCGGTGCGATTTGGGTTATTATAGGTTGTGGTGGATTCATTTTGGCCACGATAGGGCCAAGAACGACTCAGGGGTTGTCTTCCCCTGTCCGAGCTGTGAGTTTGTGTTTTTCCCGGTCAATGTTGGGAGTTTGGATTCCTTCCCATTTGCGGACTGTGTATTGGCACCATCGTTCATTGGGGTTGTTGTCTTCCCCTGGTTTCATGTTGCTTCTTGGTTGCTGAGGCTGTAGACGTCCTTTAGGGATTGTTGCTAAGTTGTTTTGGCCACGCTAGGGCCAAGAACAACTCTGAAGCGTTGTTTGACCTGAACTGTGTTTCGCCCTTTTGTTTGGGGTTGTCACCCTGTTGTCTTTAGTTTCTTCTTCGAGATGTGGACTGTTTGTTTTACTGCAGCATGCAGTGGTTGGTATTTGGACTATTGAGAGTAGGATTAGAGGTTGGGTATGCTTGAGAAAACTAGTGTTTGGAGCCACTCAGACAGAGTTAGACTGATGGCTTTATTCTCCACATCCCTTGAAGAGTATTGGAAAGGGGAAGTCGGGGCCTGAGGGACTGTGAAGTAGAGAAAGGACTAATTCCTGGTGTCGGGTGCATGGATGCCTTAGAAGTTAGGTTAACTCTGGTGTAGGCATCCTTAGCCCCCATTGAGGCCACCAACTTAGCATTTATCCTTTCCTAGCTCCTTGACGGCTCGATAAACCCCACTGTGGGGGCTTGGCTATGTGTAAGCCTGCTTTGACCCTTATTCCTTGAGGAATCATGCCCAGCTCGAGGGTGGCAGTGTTGCTGAGAGATTGATGAGCACGCTGGCCTATAGTTGGGTGGAACGTTGCAGCGATGTAGCTAGTTGCGGGACGAGTTCTATCATGTGAGTATTATTAACTATGTCATCTCTACATTTGTATTTACTGATTAATGAATATGCTGTTTGGTTCTCCTCTTATGGATTTGTGAGCTTCGTTCATGCCCTTTATGCAATTCATGTTAACGTCATAGAGTAGCAAAGATCTTGTTTTCGGATCATGTGGTATCAGAGCAGGACTATTTGACGTTGGATTGTGAGTGTGGATGCTAACGAGGTCTAAACTGCAAGCTGGTGAGGGTACATTAGAGCCTTACAATTCCGAGATCGGACGTGCACACCGAAGGAGGAAGATGGAAGCTAATGATGCCCGCACCGAGATGGAGGCAAACTTTCACAAGGTCTTCTACACGATGGCCGACAAGGTATACAAGTTGTTTGCAGACTATGAAGAACGCATGGCAAAATAAAGAAGAGGAAGTGAAGTAAAGAAGGAAGACAAAGAAGTGAAGGACGAAGGCAACACTTCAGTTAACCAAGGAGGAGGTTGCGAAGAGCCTCCTGAGCCTCCCTCTTCACCTTCAGCTTCAAGCACAAGTTCAAGTGCTTCTTCCTCATCTCATTCTCAGCATTCCAAGGTTCCTCACAAAGAGCCTCAAAAGAAGCCCTTATTGAAGCTCGATGTGAAGTTTGATTTGCCCATGTTCAATGGGGAAGCGAATGCAGAGAAGTTGAACAATTGGATAAGGCAAATTGAGGTCTATTGCCGAGTCCAGCAGATCAAAGAAGAAGATGTGAAGATTCAGTTGGCTTCACTTCGGCTGACAGGCACCGCACTTGTATGGTGGGAAAGCAAGCTTCAGCAAGGTAGCAAACAAATGGGTAATCTTCTCTCATCGTGGTCTGCTTTCATTTCTGCTTTACGTAAGCAATTTTATCCGTTGGGTTATGTTCAAAAGGCTATGATGGACTGGCAAAGTTTTAGACAAGGCAAGGGTCAGAGTGTTCAAAATTTTACTGAAGAATTTAGAAAGAAAGCTCTAGAGTTGAATATTTCTTTAGATTCTTCTGACACTCTTTTGAAGTACATTGGTGCTCTTCATCATTATCTACGCCATACTTTGTTGTTGTTAAATCCTACTAGTGTGGATGAAGCAAGTGTTCAGGCTACTCATATTGAGAGCAGGGGGAATCATTTGCAAGAAGACCATCAGAAGAAGCCTTTCAAGCACAACAACAACCACAAGTTCAAGGAAAAAGACAAGAGCAAGAAGACAGCTACTGCCAAGAAGGAAGGAGGAAAGCTCCATTGCAACCATTGTGACACTGATGGGCATGATGAAGAATGTTGTTGGAAGTTGCATCCTGAACAGAGGCCAAAGCATTTTGGAGGCAAAAAGAAGAAAAAAACCATTGCAACAGTGCAACAAGATTTGGGTTCTGACTCAGGTGACGAAACCAGGATTACAGCCGTGGTGGGAATGCAAGGTAACAAAACTCCTCATACTGGTTCAAGTTCTACTCATGTTTCTAAAGAAAATGATAAAAGAAGAAGTGAGTTGTTTCACATCAGAGTTGTGTCTAAGCATACAAAGATTGAAACATTATTTGATCTGGGTTCTCAAGTAAATTTGATCTCAGAATCAGTTGTTAAGAAGTTGGGCATACAGACTAAACCTCACCCCAAGCCTTATCCTCTTGGATGGGTATGTGATAATGCTAAGCTACAGGTGACTAAGCAATGCAGGTTAAGGTTTGAAATTGCTTCAAAGTTGATCGATGAGGTGGACTTAGATGTTGTTCCTCTTGACATCTACGGTATCGTATTGGGAAGCCCATACTTGTATGATCGAAAAGCAGTATTCTTCCGTCATGAGAACAAGTACCGTCTCACCAAAAATGGGGTGGAGTACATCGTGAGAGCTCACAGTATGAATGCTAACACCTCTCTTGTTAGTGCAGGACAGATGAAGAGACTCATCAACACTAATAAGAGATACATGCTCATGGTTGTGAGAGCAAAAGATGTTGAAGCATCCAATGCTTTCAAAAGTTGTGATCCTTCTCGTAAAAAGGCTATGATTGATATTGTGGTTAACTATGATGAAATATTTCAGGAACCTACAGGTTTGCCTCCCAAAATGGAGATTCAACATGAGATTCATCTCCAGCAGGATGCCCTTCTTCCTAATGTGGGCATGTACAGGTTGTCCGCAGTTATCAAGTACAAGAAGGGTACTAGTAACAAAGTGGAAGATATGCTTTCTAGACCTCCTATTGTTGCATCTATTGTCTTGAAAAATGCTTCTTTGTCCCATGAAAGTTATATTGAGCAGTATGCTACTGATGATGATTTCAAGGAGATTTATGAGAAGCTAACCAATGGCACACAGGTGGAAGACTACTATTTGCATGGAAAGTTGCTCTATCATTTGGGCAAGTTATGTGTTCCTATCAGTGAAAGAGTCCATGTAATACGAGAAGCTCATACTTCTCTTGTATCAGGGCATTTTGGGGTAGGTAAGACTTTGGCTCATTTGCAAAGACTTGTGTATTGGCCTCACATGAAAGACATTGTAACAAAATATGTAAAGGGGTGTGTGATGTGCTCTACTTGTAAGCCCACTAATAGAAAATTGGGGCTGTACTCACCACTTCCTGTTCCTTCCCATCCTTGGGAAAGCATTTCCATGGATTTTGTGGGGGGTTTTCCTATGTCTAGGAGGGGTCATGACTTCTTGTATGTGGTCATGGATAGGTTTAGTAAGATGTGTATTCTTATGCCATGTAAAAAGCAGGTCACTGCAAAGCAGGCTGCTTCTCTTTTCTTTCAGCATGTATGGGTTCACTTTGGACTTCCTACGTCCATTATCTCGGATCGAGACTCCCGATTCCTTGGAGAGTTTTGGACAAAGTTATGGTGTATGATGGACACCAAGCTGAAGAGGAGCATCGCTTTCCATCCACAGACCGACGGACAGACAGAGGTAGTCAACAGGATAGTTGTCCATTTGCTTCGAGGCTATTGCAACAAACATCCTAAGTTATGGGATGAATAGATCCAGTATGTGCATCATGCCTACAACAAGGCTATGCATTCTTCCACTCAGAGCTCACCATTTGAGACATGCTTTGGGTACTTGCCAAAGACTCCATTGGACTTGACTTATGGGAGAGAGGTTGATTCAAGCGCTTCCAAGGATGAAGACAAAGCCCGCAGGTTCATTCAGAGAATTCAACATGTACATCAAGCAGTGCAAGAGCAGTTGGAGAAGAGTCAAGCCCAGTACAAGGCTTGCCATGACAAGCATAGAGTTGATCATCAATTTCAGGTGGGAGATCAAATGTGGCTTCACATCAGCAAGGAGAGGATGAAAGGAGAAGGCAAGAAGCTCAAGCCCATTAGATATGGTCCCTTCACCATCTTGGAGAAGATTGGGACGAATGCTTTTCGCTTAGAGCTACCGCCATACATGCAGATCTACTCAGTGGTGAATGTGGAGAACTTGAAACTCTATGAGCCTCCCATGATCATGGATGAAAGGGAGAATGTCTCATTGCCATCAGTTGATGAATTTTCTCCTGAGTACATGGATGAGCTAAAGGAAGATGTCATCTTGGACAGAAGGACAAGGACTTCTCGCAGAGGTGATGTTGAGTATCTTCGAGTGGGCATCAAAGGCACTCATCCAAGCAAGGCCAAGTGGATCGAGAAGGAGAAAGTGAGGGAGCAATTCCCTCACCTATCTGTTGATTAGTAAAGGCTTTTGGAGGCCAAAAGATTCTCAGTGGGGAGGAATGATCCAGGAGGATCTAAGAAGGCAAAAAAAAATTGAAGTCCTCCCATCTCAACAAAACTCGCACCAGATCGAAGGGCTCGTCGAGACGATTCCAACGGCGTTCGTTTCACCTCAAACGAACTCCGTATGAGAAAGTTATCACGCTTTGTTGTATTGATGAAACAAGCAAAATGGGGGTGCCACGTGGCACCACTGGCAGGGTGACACGTGGAATCCATACAAGATGATGAGGTATTGACATGGACCAATGAGGCTGAGACATGTGGCAACTCCCGGTTGTTTAATGCATGCCACGTGGATGATAAGTGGTAAGGTGGCATCAAGTTGGTAAGGTGGCATCAAGTTGGCACCTAACAAGGCATTGACATGGACCAATGAAATGGAGACACGTGGCAACTCCCGATTGGTTGATGCATGTTTATGCAAAAGTATTCACCACTCTTCACAAGATTCGCTCCCCTCCCGTTGGCACAACCACCACGTGGGACATGCCACTATTTAAACACATGTGCTTTTAACAAACTTTAGTTATGGAGCGCCACCACATGTTAAGGGCTTAAAGTGGGTTTGTGGAGCGCCAACACATGTGGCATAACAAACTTTGGGTTAAGTTTTTAAAGGGGTTCGAATTGGTTATGGCCACTCTTTAAACACATGTGTCATTTAACACTTTAGTTATGACTTTTAAAGTGGATTCGTTGGTTTATGGCTTTTAAAAAGTAGGTTTTTAAAACCTTATAACATGTAATGTGTTTTAACCTATAATTGGTATAGTTTTAAACTATAACCAACTATATGGTTGGAATATTAAATGGATGGTTGGAATTTAAGAGCCTAACCAACTTGGAGGTTTTCAACCATATGCCCAAGTAGGCAAATTCGTTGTAACTAAGAAATCATGAGGAGAATGTGATGAGGGCTAACTCAAGCCTATATAAACCCCCTCATATGCCATTTGCCACTGATGCTTTGGAGTGGAGACTTTGTAGCTAAAGGAGAGAAGGGAGATTGCGTAGCTCTGCAGGAGGAAGGTACGAGTGTTTATACTCATTTTACACCGTCTTCAGGCTTCGAAGTTGCTGGAATCAGTCTTGTTATGTTTTGGGCAACGGTTCTCTTCCTGAACATTGTCGCCAAGGTATCATTATATCATTGCCATGGGCAGCGGTTCTCTTCCTGAACATTGTCGCCAAGGTATCATTGTATCATTGCCATGTATTTTTCCTTATGCTGAGATTATAGATCGGCCCTCCTATTGAGAAGCAGGCCCGGAGACATAGTCCATCCTGGACGAACTCCGTTATCAACTTGTTGTCTTTCTTGTGTGTATTGTCTATGCTATTTGGTTCTCCTCTTATGGATTTGTGAGCTTTGTTCATTCTCTTTATGCAATTCATGTTAACGTCATAGAGTAGCAAAGATCTTGTTTTCGGATCATTGTCACAACTGCAAAAAAGATATGATGGGCCCCTACCGAAAATCTGATAATGTTTCTAAACCACTTAACGGTTGCCTCGTTAATTATGGTCAAATTTCTTACATGATGTCCCAGGGCCTCTCCTTGTAAAAAGAACTCTATATTGTTGTATTTTTTCCTCTACTTGAAATATTTTTCGAACTAGAGATCATGGAATCAAGCTCCTTGACATAAAACGGGCATATCGACCCCTTGGTAGTTTGTTGGTTCTGCCCATGCAACAAATGAAATCAAAATAAGTAGCCATGAATAATTAAATGCCTTACCTTTCCCCTGTGCCTCCTCCACATCTATTAATCATTCATTTAGCATATATTGCGACCATCTGAGTTCAACACTTGCTGCACATAACTCTACTGTTGCAATCATCCCTGCGATGCATTGGTTTGGTCGCAACTTTCTAAATAGAACTTTAGCTGCGAACCGAATAATGTAGTCATTGATATAGGTGATGCCAAAGCCTCTGGTGTCTCTGGCCATGTCAAAATTTTCTTTCAGCTTATTCATGAATAAGTTGTCTTGTTCTTTTCCAACAAAAATGGTGTCAGGTCGACGCCTGTAAGTGGGAGTCCTATAATCATTGCTATAAGCTCCACATCCACATAAATATTTTGGTCGAGCCATAGAAATCCACCATGGAATGATACCAACATTTGTTTAACACATGCATTTACCTCTACAATGTGGCAAAAATGCGGCATGTGCATCAGTGACAGTAACCATCCTTGTCCAGTCCTATTGCCCATTCCATTGGAACTACATGGGTATGGCCATCCTCTGTCTCATGGACATCAACCATGTATTTGTTTATTGTGAACTCTTGATTTTTTGATAGGTCATGGTTGATAAAGGTCATCTTCTTTAAATTTGGAAGTATGTTCGGCGTTATTCAAACTTCTTTTTGTACGGTCGGTGCTACTAGTTGGTACCTTGCATTCTTGGCGATTCAAATCTTAGGCGTGCCAACTGGTCTAGCCAGAACATAGTCCGGTAGGATGCTCGCGGAGCTTGGTTCTTCAACTTATGGTGGTGGTGTTGCTGCTTTATTGTAGCTACTAGACCTTTTCCTCTTAGACGTGTCAAGTGGGTATGGTTGTAACCTCACTTCAGGGATGAATGGTATATGTCAAGCTTCTTCTACAACCATAGCCTGTGGTGGAACAAATACGGAAGTGTCTTACATAATGGGTATCACTGAAGGTGTCTCGACGTAGGATTCTACAACAGTGCTTGTACTGGAGATAGAGATGACCACGCTATGCGAAAAATCGCCTCACCTCTTATAGTTGAAAACACAACAACTCAGTTTACTCGGTTGGGTGCAAATAGAATGAATAAAACTTTGGTGCAAAGATGATATGCATTCACCATTCAACCAGTATTTCCTTCACACAAGTGTGCAATAAATTGGAAAGGTGGCAGGGATTTATGTCACATGGGGTAATCGTTTGAATCATTACAAGTAAATCGCCACTCAACCGTCACTTTGCATGTCACTTCAGTGGTATTTATCGTGCAATAATGATGGAAGTGACCAAAAAGTACACCGTTGAAATCTCCCATGTCCTTAATTCAACTATGAATAGTTGTCTTCTTGCAACCAAATTTCCTCATGCGACAACCCATTTCTTCATGCGAGAAGTATTTATCCTTAGACACATTTCTTCCCTTGCGACAGACGAAGAGTGTAGGCCACCATTTTTCTTTTGCAACAAACATATGGTCTGCAAACACTTTTATTTTTCCTCGACAGACGCATTCTCTATGACATAAAATAGAAACACACAATTTTTTATTTTTTATTTACCAAGTCACGACTATCCTGGTAAGGCTTTAGTCGACTTCCATTCACTAGTCCTTTGAAAGGTGTTCCATCTAATTTCTCTAGTTGTACTGCAACTCCTTCAGTGATTTGAATGACAACATAAGGCCCTAGAAAATGTGTTTTCATCTTTCCAGGATGCTTTAAGAACTTATTATCATAAAGGAGGACAAGTCCTTTGAACTGAAATTGCTTATTCTTAATGTGTCGGTCATGTCATACTTTCTGTCGTTCCTTCTCAACATTTTGTTGATAACCTGCAGCAAAACCTTCTTCTTCCAACTCCACAAGATGTGACAATCTTTCTTTGATAGAACCATTATCAGTCATTTCAGTAATTGCAGTAATCCTTAAACTGCGTACAATGTGTTCCATCGGCATAACAACCTCTTGTGCATACACTAGTTGGAATGGAGTTTAGCATGTCAATTTCTTACAGGTCGTGTGATATGCCCATAGTACCGCATAAATTTTATGGTCTCGGTCATCTCTTTGAACATTGAAAATCATTGTCAATGCATTCTCTAAGATCTTATTAAATGATTTGACAGCACTATTCACTTATGGGTGATATGGTGTTATCTTCCTATATTAGATCTGGAATTCTTTAGTTAATTCTTTGATAAGTTGATTGACAAAGTGTGTGCCCTGATCACTTATCAAAATCTTTAGGGATCTAAATCTAGTGACAACATTGTCGAACAAAAATTTGGCAGCAGTTGCAGCAGTACAACCCTTTACTGGTGTTGCTTTGTCCCATATCGTCATGTAATCCATTGTAGTAATAATGTATCTTGCACATGTTCGCTTTATAGGTGGGTTAATATGTCCAATAAAATAAACAACCCATTTGTCAAATTCCTGAAAAGTTATATGAGGTGCTAGCAGCATTTTATCTCATCTCGATAGATTTCCAATTCTCTAACAGATATCGCAGTTACCATAGTATTCTCTAGCATCTGCATGCAAAGTGGGCCACCACAGTCCTGCTTGCAATATCTTGCGCACTGTACCTTATCCATCATAATGGTCTCCTGCGACACCAACATGCGCTTCATTCAATATCATTAGACACTTGTGTTTCAATACACAACGATGAATAATTTCATCCGGTCCCATTTTATAGAGTTGTCCAGCTATCAATTAGAAATCTGTAGCTCACACAACTATTTTTTTTTTTTTTTGCGCACTGTACCTTATCCATCATAATGGTCTCCTGCGACACCAACATGCGCTTCATTCAACATGCAAAGTGGGCCACCACAGTCCTGCTTGCAATATCTTGCGCACTGTACCTTATCCATCATAATGGTCTCCTGCGACACCAACATGCGCTTCATTCAATATCATTAGACGCTTGTGTTTCAATACACAACGATGAATAATTTCATCCGGTCCCATTTTATAGAGTTGTCCAGCTATCAATTAGAAATCTGTAGCTCACACAACTATTTTTTTTTTTTTTTGCGCACTGTACCTTATCCATCATAATGGTCTCCTGCGACACCAACATGCGCTTCATTCAATATCATTAGACGCTTGTGTTTCAATACACAACGATGAATAATTTCATCCGGTCCCATTTTATAGAGTTGTCCAGCTATCAATTAGAAATCTGTAGCTCACACAACTATTTTTTTTATTTTTTTTTCCTGCGCAGTACTAAAGTCTTCTGGTGCATATCCCGTACTCAAGAAATCTATAATATCTTTGTATTGGTCGTCAAACATTGTGATCACAAATAGTTGCACATTAGGAATACTATCGTCGAGGTTCACAGGTTCTTCTCCACTTTCAAGTCTTGACAAGTGGTTTGGTCCTGAGTATAGCTGGCTTGACTTAACAATAACTTCAAAATCAAATTCCTATAAAAGGAGGAGCCACTGACAAATATTCCCCCCAACACTGGCTTGTTCACCAGGTATTTCAACGTTGAATGGTTTGTGAACATCTTGAAATGTCCACCTAACGAATAGTGTCGAAATTTCTGTAGTGCATACACCATAGCTAAGCCTTCTCTTTCATCCTTAGTGTAATTCTTCTCTGTTGTTGACAATTTCCTTCTAGAACGGGTAATAGGATGATCAATCGATCCTTTCTCAGGTTGTGCAAGTACAATGTCGAGTACAACAGATGACACATCAACATGTACGTGAAATTCCTTCTTCCAATCTGAAAAAACTAGTATGGGTGTTGTGACCATCTTGTTCTTCAGGAGATCCATACTTTCTTGCCATTTTTCTGTCCACTGGAACTTAATATCCTTTTTTAACAATTTTTCCATCGGAGCAATTACCTCTACATATCCTTTGATAAATTTTCGATAGTATCATGTATGTCCCAATGTCGTTCTCAGCTGCTCCATTGTCACAGGGGGTGGTAGTTCAATAATGATTGCAATTTTAGCATAATCGACCAAGATTCCATCACGACAAAGTACATGGACCAAAAGAATTCCAAACGGGGCACAAAAGATACACTTTTGTTAAATTTAGCGAAATTTGATACTGTCGACATCATTCCAACATCATTTTGAGGCTCTCAACGTGATCCTTTATGACCCCAAACATCGTTTAGTCATCAAAGTAGACCTCAAGAAACTTATGAATAAAATACTTGAAAGCGGTCACTACTATCCTGGAAAATATAACAAGAGCATTCTTAAGTCCAAAGGGCATGACTATGTATTGAAAACATCCCCACTCTGTCGCAAAGGTTGTCTAGTGTCGATCTTCCTTCGTGATTCTAATCTGATGGTAGTAAGAGAACCCATCAGTAAAAGAATGAACTTCTTAACCCCTGACACTTTCTAATATCTCATATGTATACAAAGTTGGAAACAGGTCATGTAACCAGGCTTCGTTTAGCTTTCTTAGGTCGACACATATGCTCACTGGTATTCTTCTTATCTTGCACTACTATCGGGCTAATCCACTCATATTCTTCAACTGGTTCTATGATACCTGCATCTAGTATTCAATCTAATCCTGTCTTGACCTTCTCTTTATACCATAGATTCAGCTGGTATGGTCGTCGCTTCACGGGATTTGCATCAGGCTTTAACGTTATCTTCATCTCTCCAAGTTTTTCGACAATCACCTTCATCTCTAAAAATTTTGTAGGGAACAAATCCTGGAATTCATGCAGTAGGTCTATGATCTTCCTACCAATTTCATTGTCCCATAATCTCCAATATTGGTGAATTTTGGATTCTCTGGAGATCCAATGTTTGATTTATTGGTTTTTAATGGATTGAGGAACTGGTTTCTTGAAATAACAAATCCCTCCACCGCATGAGTACCTGTAGACTCTGGGATTTTTGTGTCTCGCAGGTCATCATCATCAGGTTCACCCATCACATTATTGCACTCCATCTAGTGGTGCAATGTCGTAATGCTCTGATTAAAGTTTGAGATCGACATAGGGATATCTTTAAATTTCTTTGTCCTTATCACTTGCAACGTAGCATCAGTCGAAGGATGATCATCAAAAAAATCGAATGTGTGTGTAAATATAGAAGCTAGTTTATTCCATTTAAGAGTCCCTCATTATAGCTCAACCAACGTGTACCAGTGCCTTGGTATCATATCTAATGTATGCACAAAATGGTGAACCCATTCCTGTCACGAGCATGCCTCCCATGTCACACGACAGTATTCAATGTGGTCAACAGGATTAGTTAATCTTGTGTACTTCTGACCAGTATAACTTATCTTCTCTCCAAATCATCTCTCCATCAATTTCTAGCATTGAGGTCAGTCTGAGATAGATTTTTTATGTGCGACCCATCATTTTGCAGGTGTAGCTTTCAGTGCAAAGTCCACAGTGGACAAGCACTGATGTTCTGTAACTTTTTCTTCAAATTATGTTAGAAAAAATGTTAGGATAGGTAAGCCTTCATATGTGGGTATCTCACTTGCCTCACTACCTACCCATCACATAGACTATGTAATTCTTGCACATCTTCTCATTGATACTTTATGCAATCGGTTCTGCCAATTTTCAAAAGCTTCTCCAGAATTTGATGTACAGAAACTAACACTTCACCAACTGAACTTTTTGTCTGTCGTTGGAATTACATAAGCATCCCTTGTAGAAGTAATGTTATAAATATGGTCCATATAATCTCCTTATCCTTCATTGTTCACTTTCTTGAAGTATCTCTGTCCTTCCAGTGGATCAATTGGTGCGACCACCCTTAGCTCTGAATCTTCAAATGTTAAGATTATTTTCTTAAAACTTATAATTGTTTGATTATCAATCACCTAGTCGATCCCCAGAAGTGTAAGATACAGAAATGTATCATCCACAATGTCAATCACTTCAAAGTCAACATAAGTTTTAAGGCCTTCTATCTCAACAGGCACTTGAGTCAGTCAACCAATAGGTAGAACTTTCGACTGATTCACTAATCAGAGCTAGACATGAGACCATAAGAGTCTCGGCTTTCCCATGCTCTCCCATGTTTGTCTAGTTAGAATGTTGATATTGGAGCCCAAGTCTAGAATAATATAATCCATATCATAATCTCCTATTCTTGCAGTCGTCCTTAGTTCGTGACCAGTCTTCAGTCTTTTCCCGATATGATTAACCCTTTTTCTTGTCGCACCTATTCTTGGGGTTCTTCTATCAAAGATGTCAATTCTGTGACAGCATCTTTATCTTAGATTAGCGTTAAGCAACTTTTAAATAATTTGTTTAGTTTACTAACATTTTATTATTGGTTGCTTTTAGACTAGTTAATCAAATCTCTCAGGCATCTCCAATATTGGTCTTCTGCAATTCGACGCTTGATTTCTGTCAACGAATTCTTGTCGCGCATCCAAGAATACCTCATTTTCTTTTTGGATGTTGAATGGTGCTTTATTTTGTGTTGTTGGTCACACTTGTGGTTGTCCATACAGAGCTTCTTGATATTCTCACATCACAACACCTCCTCTTGTTACGACAACAATATGTGGTCCCCTTTGTTCAATAGAAATCTTCTGGATATTATGATTGGGGTTTGGATTGGGATTATGTGATGGATTTGGATTTCCCACATTCCTAGTCTACCACTTCATAATCAACTGCGGACGTTGCTCAACACTATGATCAAAATCTTTGTAATACGAACATGTCATAGTAGGACTCATGCAGTCCTTGCCAAATTTTCTAGGATGCCCACAATTATAACATATAATTTGGCCTCTTCTACCACCAAATCTCCTCCTTGTCCTCGGCCTTAAATTTCCACCCCCCTAGGTTGAGGGTATTATTGTTGCGGATACTGCTTCTAAGGGTATTGGTTCTAAGGATATTGAACCTGTGAATATTGACCTTGATTCCGATCATCTTACAAGTGTACGTCGTTCTTCATTAAGTAGGTATCAATTGTTTTCTCCTGCAGCAGTTGATATGCTCTGCAGTCTTTCTCATAATGGCCTACTAATCGACAAAACTTGTAGTATAAACTGGGTGGCGCACTTACAATATTCTATAAGTACAAATACTATTTTGATCGATGGCCTCTAGTTTGGCATATTCTACACCAAGGCATCCCTTTTGTATTTATCGGGCTCGGCGCTCACAATGCGACATAATTCATATATTTTGGGCAATTGTCTTTGTGGTGTCCCTATGTTCTGCATCTGGTACACTAGATCTCTTCTTGTACTTCCTTCCCTTTCTTAACATCTTGAAGTTCCAGTGTAAGGTTGGCTAGTTGTGACTTTATTTGCATCATTTGGCACCAGTTTCTCCGACAGGTGAGGGTTCCAATATCATAGCCAATTCGAGAGCCTTGGTCTGTGACACAATCTTTTGTTGTATCAAGGGAATCCGGATGTGCAGTAACAATGCTGCAATAAACCAGTATATGTGTTGAACGTCTGACATGTGGAAACTTACTTTGGCCATCAGCATCTTAAATCTCTGGTCGAAGTCCCAAACAGATTATGTAGGCAATTGTTTAATTTATTTAATCTCTATAATGCACTTCGACTCAGATTTGGGCTTTCTGAACTCATCGATTAGTCCTGCTCTGATTTGATCTAGTGTTTTTGTGGGACTCCTATCGGAACCACATATAACTTCACATACCAATCCAATGCTCAAACCATAATGGTTGTGATTATTTGAGCCTTCTTGATGGCTTCATCTTGGACATGTCGCACAGCTTCACATAGAAACCAATGTTGCTTAGGGTCTTCTAACCCAATTCCATTAAATATTGGCAACTTAGTATCATTCCGAACCATTATATTCGTTATGGGCACGACTTGGCTAGTGGGAATCCCTTGTTTACTATTCCCATGACTATTGTTACTTTGATTAAAAAACCACAGGGAGATGAGTTTCCAGATCTTACCTACGGGGATGTACGCGGGGTAGTGGGTATGGTGTACTCGCACTCTAGATCTGGAGCTTCTTCTTCCTCCTCTTTTTTCAAGTATAAGCTGGTATTCCTCTTCCTCGCCGCAAGAACCTTTGTCCAAGTGCGACCCCAAATCATAGTCCTCTCCTCCAGTCGTACTACAACTTCCTCTTCTGGTCGAGTCCTTCTCCTCTTTCTTCAACAAAATCTTCTTCCACTTCTTAGACATCCACCTTCTAGTTCACTCTCACTATCCCCAAGAAACATCTCAGCTTACTCTGCTCCATTTTTCTCAAACTTCTCTTGTGGCATATCCCAGGTCTCTATGCACAAATCCTTATTTGTCGGACTCCATTTTTAATATCCCTTTCTTATATACAAGCTTCTTGATCCAAATCTTCAATTATTTCAAATAACCACTTCTAGGTCCTTGGAAATTTTTTCTTTATGCCTCACTGTATGATTTTATTATGTCGACATCAATTTAAGTGATCTGTCCTTCCAAAACATTGTTAACCCATAATTCAACTACCTTAGATATGGGGTTTCTAATACTTTTCAGCTATTGAATCGGCTGAGGGTTCCAATCTATCGGTTCTCCCTATTGAAATTTTATCCACAGGGTTGCTACCCTCAACAACCACTCATACAACAAAATAGGAAATTCACAAAAGAAAATATCATGAATATTTGTATAGAGGTGTCGCTCCAACCACTCGGTCGTATTTATCCTATATCCTTCACTTTCTTTCTAGGAAAATTCTAGTGCCTTAAAATCCGCCCAATCTTGAATTTCTAGCTTCATTGGGTGTCGTAGCATATCCCCAATAAAACAATTTACTGTCCCGGCAATGGAACCATTTGTTGGATTTCACCTCTGGTCGACCCAGGTTCATATCATCGATCGTCAACAAAGACTGAGATATCAACCCGATAGAGCAGGGCTCAGTCGGTAGCACCTGCGACCCAAATGCAGTCTCACCCGAGATATTTTTTGGGGAACTCCTAGAACTAGTTTTCTACAGTTAGGTGGGGTTTTCTACCCTTGCGGTACCTTATCACAACACTCGACCAAAGCCGTGGATTAAACTTTTTATCCCTTGTCTATTCATTCAAGATAATAATCTAATTACCAATTGACACATATTATAATAGTCAACATAACATCCTTATTACATATTCATTCAATAAGCAGTGTGACACATACATATACTAGATTCTTCATTAACAGATGTGGTGCGACATATTCATATTTACTTATTCATGACATACATTCAATAGACATAAACATATTAATTAATAATGCATAGAGACAATAGTTAACGTGAAAACCCATTTGGGAAACACCACAAAGGTGCTCTTCATTTGGCATGAGAAATATGTTAGCACCTTTTGTCTATGCACTTAGCTTGCAGACTCTTCTCTAAGTATTCTTTACAATTGAGACAGACTTCTCTCCCCTCATGCTCTCTGGTTTTGGGTCTAGATACTTCCTCTCTTATTCACTCTTATGTCAATCTGCACACATCCTGGATCATTCCTATAGCTACAACACCTCTCCTCTTCTCTTCTCTACCTACATAGTGACTTAACCAACTAACCGACTACTTAGCTAACAAAACAATCGATAACCAACGTCAGTCCCACACACGGCTTGGGTTCTCCCTTTTAAAATATTATACCTGTCCTAATCAACTGACTCTTTTCTGTCATTTAACATGCTGTCATTTCTATTCTCGTACATTCAATTACAATTGAAAATATACACTATCAACCCATAATACAATTATCCTTTATTACCAAAAAGCATGCCTATTCTAACTAACACCTTACCCATGATCAGTCGAGTTGTCCTTTTCAATTGCTCTGCTCTTCATCTGTCATGGTTTCTTCAATCGCGACTACTCTCATCGCCAATCTTTCAGTTGCGGTTGCTTCTGTCGCAGCTTCTCTTCCATCACAACTCTTCTTTCGTCACAGCTCTTCTTCTGTCACAACTCTTCTTTTATGTCTTACGACCAGATTATTTATTTTCCCAAGTAGAAATATGGATGAATTATGATTAACTTTACCTAGTGGGAACAACTCAAAATTATTTTCCCAATCCTCTTGGATTTCTTCCTGAAGGCGTGTGTTCCAGCCCAAACAGCCCAAATGTTGTAACCTTAGCTCTAATGCCACTCTGTAACGTCCATGACCACCTCTAGTGTCTTTGGAGGTGATGAGAGACTCATCCAAATAGACCAACTTGAATTTTTAGTTGTGGATACCCTTCTAATTACAATTTCCCTCAACCAAATTGATCACCAAAGGGACATTACATGAGATCGGGCTTCCAATTCTACCCAAATACATCATTATCGACCTTATGGCATTAAAAATCCATGTGGAGGGCTAATATGCACCTTAATCCTCATTAATCGGGTCCTTAATTAACCCTTTGATCAATCCCGATGTTTATAAACTTCCCCGATAATAAGATCCACTGCTTCTAACATTATACACGTTAATTGGCCTTTTAATCATCTTTATAAATTATCTCGGCCACTTAACTTAGTTTAATGATCTAATCCAACGGTCTTGGTGGAGCATTGACTATTTAACTATTCAAATTCAATGGTTGTTAATCATCCAAATGGTCATGAATTATCCTTTTGGGTCGATCCCAAAAAAAATTCAATGACCCTGACTTTTTCATATAGTCGGAGGTCAAGAGTTGAAACCAACAAAAAGTGTAACAAAATTACGGTCTCGACTTTCGATTCCCAGCTTTGGAAGTTGTAAGTCAGAAATAGAAACCAACAACAAGTGTAGCATATTTACACTCCCAACTTCAAAAGTCGGAACGAACAACAAGCGTAAAAAATTTACACTCCTGACTTTTGATTCCCGACTTCAGAAGTTAGAAGTCCTAACAAACAAGATGCATAACAAATTTACACTCCTGAATTATGATTCCCACCTTCAAAGATCATAAATTGAAACGAACAATGAGCAAAACAAACTTATGCTCCCAACTTCTTATTGTTGACTTCAAAAGTCGGAAATCAGGATGAACAATGAGTGTAACAAATTTCCTCTCTTGACTTTCGATTCCCAACTTTAGAAGTCAAAACGAACAATGATCGTAACAAATTTACACTCCCGACTTCTTATTCTCGACTTAAGAAGTCAAAAGTTGAAGGTTAGAACTAACTCATCGGAGTTGTAATTAACGACCCAAGTTGCATTTGAATCAACAATCGACAACCAAGATTTATCCAATCTTCATAGGCCAACACTTAGTCGATTTTCCATTCCTTGTCATGATTTCTACACTAAGGTCAACGACCCGAATTACATTTTGGCATGGCATTCGACAATTGTGATTACTCCTATTGCATATACTACTACTTATCCCTATTCTCACATTTGTCCCTACACATTGACCTGGCCATGGAAACTATGTTAATCCTTACGATTTGAGAGGTGGAAACTCATTCCATTCAAGCACATGGCCATGGAGTTCTAGACACCATAATTCCGGTTCAAATGCTTATCACCGATGCCTTGCCAAACCACGATTAGGGCATAAATATAAACTTTTTATTTTCATGTTTATACTGCGTAAAAACATAAAAGCAATTGCAATGCCCTCAACCATGCACAACAAAGATTTAAATGTTTCCTCCATGCAATTTATGCAACACAAACACATTATTTGGGCATCGAAATCCACTCCATAGGTTCCAATTAAAACATATAAGGAAATTAACTCTTACGTAAATTATTCATGCACGGATTAACTTGTTCATGACAATAAAGGCTCATGCTCCCTTTGTACTTATCTCACTCTCACAAGGATTACATGACTTGTGCAAAGGCTAATAAACATACGCATTCAAGAATGTAATCAAACTGCATATATGACTTCATGCATAAACTAACCTAATTATCACAGGCCCATCAATAAGTAATTAATGGATGCACTATCTCATTCATTACAAGCATAATAACAAAGATAATAAGCACATAGATAACTCATTTCAAGAATTGGACAAGCATCTTTAATGAACCATTCAAGCTATCATTTCATATCATTCAACCATGAAGAAATGTCCATCCATCACATAACAATTATGAGCATCTAACACAAGAACACTTATCTTTGAATGAGAAACAGTCCAAGCAACTAGTTATGTGGGTCCAATGTTCCATCCAACTGTAGGTCTCTGCTCGACCTATATTCTTTTAGCACTCGGAGACCACCCCCGAGTTGGGATGTGTTATCCACTAAGGAGACTCTCATGCTCAGTCACAAGTCTGACACACCAACCTCAAGCTAAACTAACACTTAGTTGGGGTTTCTCAAGTTAACACGCAGGAAATTACAAACAATGCCAACCACTGAACTCAGCTATGAAACTATGTCTTCCCAAAAGCCTCAGTTAGTATCACTACCCTATTCTCCCCGGTGCAAAGTTGAAGAACTTTCCCTTATCCGCCTCCCTAGTCCCTTGGGTGTTTCCTTCCCTCAATGACTATATTGGGCAGGTATAGAATTTACAAGTTGCTCACCCAATAAAGAACCATGCCCTTGCAACCTTCATAATTTACTGAATATCTCAGTGGTTTACACACAAGGTGATAGTGGAATCCTTACGGGGTTTAGGATGAAGAACATGCAGAGTTATCAGCTCCTTTTCTCCCTAATGGAATGAATGACCCCCTGAATGAGGACCTTTTTTTCCCTTAGCAAACCCTCTTGGGTTGAATTTCCATGCACGAATTTGAATTCTCAACCAATCAGTGACACCCACCTATATACTTCCTCCTATGCCCATTAACTCGAAAGCTTCATATGCATCCACCCTTACCCGACATGGTTAAATGTCAATTCAAGGAATTTAATAAGGTAGTTCATGCCATTTATGGCATAGGGATTCTCATAACAAAACTTGGAAGCAAAGGGTTAATCCCATAAACCCCTCACCTCTCCTTAGTGGATAGCATAGCCCCCATCATTCATGTTACCCCATAGCCATCCCCTTTGGACATTTTTATTAACATTATAAACATTTACATGGTTTACATCTTCCATGAATTTCTCGCACATGGCATATCAAACATAGCTCACTTGCCTTTTTAAACAGACCATTTACTAATGGGGCCTTGGCCTTGAGATCCTCGTTAGGAATTATACATGGCACATACAAAATATTTACATAGCCACGGGTCAAAATGGGATATTACATCTCATATATTCGATATAATTTTTTGTTTCTATAATCCATCCTTCACCTTTAAAAGTGTTCATCTAACAAAGAGTTTCAACAACTATTCTCTATAATAATAAAAAATCCTATGTTGATTATAGTCACATGCTTTCTATGCATTATTCTTATAAGTCTACAAGCCCGAACAGGTGTGGCTCATTGGTGTCGCTTGATATGAAGTCACTTGTTGTAAAGGAGGTCACGAGATCATATCCCACCCAGGTATACTTGTGTCGCATGTCTTGCGGACAAGTGTGGGGAACCTAGGGGTATAGTGGTAGCAGGAATGGATCCCTGGACCCAGTGTGATGCGGGTACCAGTTTAGCCCCCGTTGTCGACTCCCCTAGTAAAAAAACACTTATAAGTCTACAAATATCAACCTTTTTTTCATTTTTAATTTTTCATTGTGTTTGATCTCAAAGTAGTATTCATATATGAACTCTAACCATCTGTCATCACTAACATTCAAACTTGATGGTTAAACAAGTATTTGATGGTGTTAGGGTTCATCCTAAACTCTAAATTATTGCTCTTCAACCTCCATATTTTCCAAGTGGACACTATGGCAGCAAGCTCTAAGTCATGTCTAGCATAGTGTTTCCCATTATGTTGGCTTTTACAATCACTAAATACCATTTTTGCATCTTATATCTCCATATCTTCATTATGGACACTTTTTCCAACTTTATCACATCTTGGAGGCCCTTTAAGTTTATGATGTTTTTCCACGAACAAACCTTAAAGTTTTATTCTACTGAAATTTTATAAAATATCTTAAGCACTTTTCAACATATTATATCTTTAGATATTTTCTCCTTTGAAATAACTTTCCAACCAATGCAAATTTTCCCCACACGTATTTTAGAGCTACTTACTACACTCTACAAAAGTTAGCAACCCACTAAAAATTTTCAATTTCACTTGAACAAATCAAGGTCAAAGACTAACTTTTGCATCATCAATTCCACCATCCCTATCATCATCATACCTTTCTTTGACAATGACAATTTCATCCATGTTAAATTTTTTCATCAATGTCGAGTTGATTGACATCAACTTCATTATCTTTGCCTTTGTTAGCATTAGCTTCTTTCTCATTGATGAGCTCCCAAACTCACCCATTTGATTCATCATGTATAGTTAATTACCTTCCCATAACCTTAACCAAATTTGTAGACAATGACAATTTGTTGATTAATAACTTACCATGGTAATTTTATTGGATTTTATGAGTTGTCGTATGATTATGCTTGAGTTTTTATTTGAGCTAATGAGTAAGTATTAATTATGTGTTTGTTAATGAGTTCATTTTTGTATCCCTGACCATCGTTGCTTTGAAAAATGTTCTTTAAATGTTTTCCAAGCATTCTAATTGGTACTTTCCATAATTGCCACGAGGAGAAAGGACAAGCAAGTGATCACATTCCTTTTAGTATGCAACCCATAGGAATGATCGATTCGAGAAGGAAGACAATGCACCCATTGGCAAAGAATTAGGGCATGAAAGATTGAGGTTCTCTTACAACCTAAATAGATAAACAAATGGGGTTATAAGAATCACACATCCAATGTGCTCGAACTCGAGTACAAGATGGGGGATGGTCATGCAATTTAGAGTGGATAGTCAAAGCCATCAACCATAAGGAAGAGTGGCTCCATGAATTCTCTAACAACCATCAATTACATCACTAAAGGGGAACCACACACCCCATATTCATGCTCCTCAACAATCCACCACAACTAATGAAGAGGAAGTTGGTGATTTTAGGGGTAATACCATTAATACATAACTTGGAGTTCCTTATTAGGAATCCGGGGTTTTCTTTAGTATAAATATGCTCATTTGCACCAGAAGTAAGGTGGGAAATCATAGATTTTAAAGCTTGCATACAACTAGGGTTAGAGAGTTATAGATTCAAGCTTGTAATATTAAAGTTAAATAAAAGATTGTTACCCTCCATAATTAATTTAGGGTTCAAGGAATATATTTACCTATTCTCTTCAAGCAGGGCCTACTTAGAGAGGTTGGTAATTAATGCACCTGTATGTCTATCTTTTCATTGCTTATGTGTTATGTTTTGTTGCACTTTCATTTTTGTAGCTAGAATATTTTTGTCAATGTGATTATCATTTAACCAACATACCATGAACCTATGGTTGGCAGAGGAATTGTTGTTTTAACATAATGCATTGTAGATTGGGTTGTTTTTTGAAGCATTACATTTACTTTTTTGCAATAAGTATTTTTGTAGCATTGGATTTTGAACATTTCATTTTACTTTTAGTAATATCAATTAAGTTTGAAGGAGTTGTAAGTTTTTGTAACACCAATCAGTAAATCACAAGGCATTTTATGCATGGAATACTTTTTCTACAGAAACATAAGAACTTCGTTGTATGTAGATTTACATAACTCATGTAGTTTCCATTCCCTAAAACAACATAATACAAACTCCATTCCATATCCCTTTTTACATAAATGTTGATTGAATTTTGCACAACACTTCACGAGTCTACAATTCTTTGTTTGATCATTTAAGTGAATTCTCTTAAAATTCAACTACCTTTTATTGTTGAAATTCTTTAGCTCACCACTTTTTGGTGTAGCTACTAGAGAAGTGCTAAAATAGTGCTCAAGGAAGAAAGCAATATTGAATGCGGATTCCATTGTAAGATGAAGAAGGAGACATGGTTCTCGGGAGTTTGTTTTTGCAAAGTGGTATTTTTGTTTTGTTTTATTAGGTTGTTTTTAGAATAATGCATGCATCGAAGTACGAATAAATTAAGAATACTTTTACCAAGACTTTATAACAAAAGTGAAAGATAAATAAAAAGTATGAAGGAAGAACAAGAAGAGAACTACGAGTCAATCATTGTTATGGAAATATTAAATCAATCTATTAAATAACTAGAAGAAAGTGTTGATGGATATTTTGAAGAATGTAAAACT
Organism: Pseudotsuga menziesii; assembly: GCA_001517045.1. Classification (NCBI taxonomy): domain Eukaryota; kingdom Viridiplantae; phylum Streptophyta; class Pinopsida; order Pinales; family Pinaceae; genus Pseudotsuga; species Pseudotsuga menziesii. Next base: position 200,654 of record LPNX010212160.1, on the reverse strand, counting down.
TTTTTGTCTTCATCTTTCAAACGTCATTCCTTGTTGATTATGACTAAAGAAAGAGTAGGAGGAAGAGTATAAGAAAAAGTTGAAGAAGAACATACATTATTTGAGTTTCCTATTTTGGAATTAGGGGAGAAGATAAGAATGTAGAATATCAATATATATACTCTTCCTCACTTCCATGGAATGAACACTAGTTTCTATGTCCCATCCTTTTTCTGCATCAACACAATTGGGCTCCCACAAGGTGAGGAGCTCGATTGAATGTGGCATTTTTGGATAAGCTCTTGAGTCTAACACTTTATTTCCTCATTCTACAAAAGTGAGCATCTGTATACTGGGCCATTAGGTAAAGGAGCACCAAGTATTAAATCAATTGAATGTTTAACCCGACAGTGTAGGGGCACCCCTTTAGGTGAGGCAAAGATATATCTATATTCTTCTACAATTTTTCCACTTGTTTTTGTTATTGAAAGAGACCTTATGTTGAGGCTATAGCGGTTGCAATGACATTCCATTGAAATTTTGGTAAAACCATGAAGAGGACAAATTTCCTAGTTTGAGAGATTACCTTTCGACATTGCTTTGAGGAGATCAAGAAAATAAGAGTAGTCAAAACTACCTCGGGTACCATGTAGAGTTTGCCTTCTAAAGTAACAATGACATTGAGGGGCCTGGACTCATAGACAACATGATGTTTCCACATATAGCATTGTTCCAAAATAACATCACAAACTTTAAGTGGGGAAACATCACACGATACCTCATCTTGGAAGGGATTGATGTTGTTGGATAGGAGGCATTTCTAACAAACGTGGATGTCTCTCCCTTGGATCAACCAACTGATGGTGTATGGTTGACAGTGAGGCATTGTCGAAAAATTCCATATTTTGATGACCTCGGTCAAGATCAGGTTCTTCTGTATACCGTTGTCAACAATGAGATGTAGTGAAGCCCCCTTCACCCACATCTATGAGTGGAAGAGTTGCTCCCTTCCTATGGCTCCTATGCCTCATCTAGTCGAGTCTTTGTAGTCATGATGGTGGCACTAGGTTCCACATCAATGACTCACTTTACTTTGTCTTGTTCCTCATCAAATTTTAATCCAAAGTCTGACTCTGAGGATTTCATCTCGGCCAATAGTGACTTCTTGGAGTGACGCTAATTGGTGTTGTGCCACGGGATTTTCTAGAACTCACAACACTTTCCAGTGTCCTTTGAATTATTATTACACTTATTCCTGTGGTTTGGACTAGTTATCATGAGTTTGTCTATCCTTGCTTATGTCCTTTGGTATATGAGTTATGACCACCTTTACTAGGTTTTTGTTGCGATTGATTTGCAAATCCAAACTCCCACTTATTCTTCTACTTTAATTTTTGCTCAATTTTAACAACATATGGATAAGCGTGTCCTAGTGAAGAGATGTTAAGGAAATCCATCTTTGTTTAGATGCACCTGTGTAGGCCACTATGGTACTTTAGGACCACGTGTCATTTGGAGTCTTTGATACTCAACTTTTAGCGCAAGGTATGGAATATATTGGTAAACCATTGCACCATCTTGTCTCTCTCCTGGCATAAAGTTGTCCATCTCATATACTAGTCATCATGGTTTTTGACAAGGTAGAACTCCTCCTTGAAGGCATTGACAAAGGATGCCCAAGTGGGTTATGTACCATAAGTTGCAGATCATCTCTAACATGCCTCTCACAGTAACCATACCACTAATATTTGACACAGGGAAGGGACTTAACGAGTGCGAAGGTGATCTTTTCGTTGCCATTTTTTTTAACAGAGTAAAAACCCTCTAATAGATTTAACCAATTTTCCAAATCATATATGCTTATTTGGCCTTAAAATAAGGGAATGTCAAAGTTAACTTGTACCTTGAGTGGAGTCACACCTCTAAAATAGTTGCTTGTTGAAGGTACCTCTACCATCACCCTCAATAATCATCGAAGGATCTGGGGGAAATTATCCACCATCGCGTTCCTCTGTCGTGTGAGGGATTCCTCAAGAAGTAGTTTTAGAGGATCTCCCACTTCATTGTCTCTCTTTTCTTTGTTAAATAACTCAACAAAATACTAGAAAACTCAACCAATCATTTTGTCAAACACTTAGCATCACTCTGATTTCCACTTCAATAAACATCAACAAGGATGCATACAACTCATACAAAACCAACTATAATTTATAGGCAGAAAGACAAACAACTAAGCAAAACTGGAAATTTCAACGAAAATATGAAGAGTGAACAATAGCCATTTCAACACATTTTGACACAACATATTTAGTCAATGAACCTGGAAAAACCCACAAGGGGAAAACCAATGAATGAAGAAATTTTCTATGTAAAGAGCTCTCATAAATTATGGAAGCTATCAACATGTATAATCAGCATTAAATGCACATTGTTCTCCTTTGAAAACGTGCCAAATACACACAGAAAATTTTAGCTGAAAGTACAGTTTGTACAATCAATGTATGACATGATGTATAGTCACCAAACAACATAAATAAACTTATCTTTAAATTTGTATATCCTTTGCCTCAATTTTTATTCCACTTTCATACTATACGACCTTCTCACAACAACAGTAGTACATCGATTTATATGCAACCAACTTGGCTCTTGATAATCATGCTACAATACAATTTATACAGTACAACTTTCCTCAAATCATGTGTAGTAGTAACCACCTCGGTATCTATGCCCTCTTCCAGATTTGGGATTTGCGCCCCCTTTGGAAACTTGTTAATCTTGTTGCTTCCAAATCTCGTTTTCTTCTTAGGTCTTACTCTCTCCTCATTCAACTCCCAAACGACTCTCTCTTGGGAATAATGCCTCTCACGCTTCTCTAAAAAACTCTGATTTGGAATTTGTTCAAATGGGCCTCACTAAAGCACTTTAGTATTATTAATTTTAGGGTAATTGCCCAACTCTTAGTCTTTAATGGTAAAGATCAAATATTGGCCCACCACGATCAATGTATGTGTTTTAATCTCAAGTTCACTTAAGTCATGAGCTATATAAAAAACATTTTTCTCTCGAAAAGACAATTTTCCCTAAAATAAATAAAAAGTACATTAGGATTTATAAAGTACAACTCAACTTAACTTTATAAAGTCACTTTATAAAAACACATCATAAAGTCACTTTATGTCACTTAAGTGAGACACATGCTTCGACCCCTACACCTAGGCACAATGGCAGAAGTACCTCCAATCTACCAAAACTAACATTCTTCTCCCACCATGTCAGTCTGCTTAGTTTGACGAGAGTGGCTCTCCCCAAGCTCAACTAGTTCAAGACCCAACTCTCGATATATGAATCTCGTTGGGTACATGCACTGAGAAACAACAAGAGAAAATTGCTTTAATACCAATAATCTGAATTATTTGCATAACGAAATGAAGGAAACAACATAAAATAGTAATACAATTGTTTTGGAGAAAGCATGGTAGAACAATAAAACCCAAATTCTATTAATGAATGGAATGGGAAAACACTTTAAACTGCAAAGCAATACCCACTAGCTCATATGGTAGTAACTTAATTATGAAGAGAGATGTGTCGACTACGCTTATTCTCAACAGTTGATTACAGAGAGACAACAAAGGACCTTTTTATCATATGCATAAAGAGGAAAAAAATTGTGACATCAAAAAAACCTAGCCCTGCGAGATGAAGAGCCAAAAATATTTGTGCACCCCGAGGTGGCTAGTTAATACATCAACTTATCAAGGGTACAAGTTTTACATACGATTTCCATTTAGGGTGCATGAAAGCTCGTTGGAAATAACTAATTGAGAATTACAACTTTTGATTAGGGCCATGGAATGCCATAGTAACCCTTTCCCCTCGATTGGCCAAAAAACATCGTTTAGGGCCTAAAAACTACCCCAAAAGTTTGTGACCCGAAAAACTTTAGAAAACTACTAAGAAGATGGAGAACCGTTATAACTTGGTGGGATAGGTGGGTGGCCACTAGTATCCACCTAGATCATAGTAGGTCTGAATTGAGATTAGTGACACTTGGGATATTGGTTTTAAAAGAATATTTGGTCTTTTTTAATGGATGGTTATGTCGTTCAGTGTCATTGGTGCTTTAAAAACATTTATGAAGCTAATCAACAATATATTCAGAGAATGTAGGAAGTTGTGTTATCATCCACATTGATGGCATCTTGATCTTCAACAAGACTTGGGATTCCACCATGTTCACACCATTCTAGATCGGTTGCGTACTCACATGCTAAAACTGAAAAGACATAAATCTTCATTTGGGCAAACTATCATTCATTATTTGGTATTTCTTATATCCCATGTTAGTATCCAATCTTATCCATTCCATTTTTTTTGGATTGGCTTATGCCCCACTCTAACAAATAAATAAATAAAACTATTGGGAGGAATCAATTTCTACCACAAGCTTATATCTCATTTATATTATAAAGCGTGCCCTTTACATAATCTTTCCAACCAACCATAGTTTGTTGAATTAAGATGTAGCTTCGAAGTATATTCTCATTGTATTTGTGATGTAAAACCCTAAAAGAACAATGTTATATTGTATTTATCATGTCAGCTAAAGAAATAAATGATATTGTATTTTATCCTCACAAAAAGACAAGTCGACCCCATAAGGAAAAGTCAGCCAGAAAGCAATTATAAATAAAGGGGTCTCCCTCCTCATTTGAGACACACTCACAAAAAGCAAGTTTAAGGAAGAGGTTCACTCCAACTAAGAAGAAGATTGTTTTGGGTTGTAGAAGACTTGGAATACATCTATCTTTTGATATAAGTTTTGTCTAGAGTTCCTCTATCTTTGTGCAAGAGAGCTATAAGCTTTTTGTTAACATTATGACATTGTACTTGGTTGACGAATCTATACTAAGAACTTATGTTGGGTTTTTCCCATGAGAGGGTTTTCCTAGGACAAATATTTGTGTCTTTGTGTCTATTGATGAATGTATTTCTTGCAGTGATCCTTTGGCATGCAAGTATTATGATGTGACATGTTAAATGAATGAAAGTCTAACATAATTGCTTGTAAGTCAAAATTCTAACATGGTATCAGATCTGTGATGAAATAGTTCATTGTAACAGTTGTAATAGCTACAACTTCCAGAGATTAGACCTCTTTGTTTCTAGCCTTTCCCTCCATAGATCAAGCTCAACTTTAGCATCATTGAACTTTCCCTATGAGGGCACATCTTTTAGTGAAGGCATAATTCAAATCTAGGAATTTTCATTTTTGACCTAATTACTACTCGATTGAGAAAACTAGGGTTTTTAGTTTTTGTCTGTTTTACCCACAAATCTGAGTGAAAAAAGACTCAGTCAATTCACCTTGGCAGAGCGCATCTTTCCAATGGATCAAATTCTCCATTGAAGAACTTTGATTTTTTACCCTCCTCCCACCAGGGTTTCCAGAACCAAATTTGACAAGATGACACACAACACCAAGGTTGATGAGAAGCTTGAAGGGGATGATAACTTCAGATCATGGAAGTATATAATGATCCTCATACTAGAAGAAAATGACTTGGAAAAACATGTTGAAGAAGAGGTTGCAAAGCCAAAGGAAAAGAAGTTAAGGCAAAGCACAAGAAGAACATGGTTAGGGCAAAGAAAATCATTGCAGATTCTATCAAGGATTGTTTGATCCCTCATGTCTCATATTCCAAGACTCCAAAGCAAATGTTTGATTCTTTGACCAAGTTGTATGAAGGAAAGAATATCAGTCGGAAGATGGCACTAAGAACTCATCTCAAGAATGTGAAGATTCAAAACTCATAAATGATCTAGTCCTACTTCACAAGGGTATCTCAAATCAAAGAATAACTTGAAGCAATTGAGACACGGTTGAAGAATCCAAAATAGTGATGACTACATTGAATGGTCTCCCAAGGTCATGGGAATCATTTATTCAAGGAATATATTCCAGAAGGAAACTAACAAAGTTTAGCAGGTTATGGGAAGAATGCACTCAAGAATAAGCTAGATGGGTAGCAAGAGAATAAAAGTTGGGTAATGAAGAGGATCAAGCACTAGAAACTCATATAAAGAAAGAAAAGTGTAGAAAATAAGTTCATCCTCCAAAGAAGTCTCCAATGTTGCAGAAGTCTCAAAGGACTCAAAGGGATTACTCAAACATTAGATGCTACAACTGCCAAAAAATGGGACATATTGCAAGATATTGTCCTCAAATAAGAGATCGTATCATAAAATGAAGGAATAAAATACATGATGCTCATGTTGCAGAAGACGATGAACCTGTTCAGAGGAAAGCAAGAGAATACGATTAAAGTGAATAAAAATAGGTGCCAATATCCGCTCTTACAAGGGATTGTCACTCACAAAAGTGACACTTGGCTAGTTGATAATGGTGCTTCTAAGCACGTAACTAAAAAATGTATTCCCTCTCAAGTTTGATTCAAAAGGATTCACCTCATAAAGTGAAGCTTGGAGATACTTGTCAATATCCCATTAAAGGGGTAGGAGAAGCCTCCTACAAGTTTGATTCCAAAAATCCCATGAAAACGAAGGATGTTTTATATGTACTTGGTTTGAAGAAGAACCTCCTATCCATTTCAGCATTGAATAAGAAGGGATTCATATTTTATTTCATTAATGGATAAGTTCTCATGTGGTCGAAAGGAAAGACTATTGATGATGCAGTCATGATTGGTGTTGAAGAAGGAGGACTATATAAATTGAAGGGGAAATCAAATTCAACACTAGTACACAATATTGTGAATCCAAGTGAGTTGTGGCATAGAAGACTTGCTCATTTGCATTAAAAAACACTTACGATCATGAGCAATATGGACACATATTTTCAAAATCAAACAATGGAGTAGAGTATGCTTCTAGAGACTCCAGTGATTATGCAAGGAGGCGTAAATCAAGAGGGAGTCAACCAAACAATCAAAGATAAATATCTTATATTTTTCATTTGCTTGATTTGAATTATTTTTTCGTTGATAAATAACATAATTGTTTAAATTAGTGTTGGTTAACCCTTGTGGACATTTATGTCATATGTTGCAGAATAAATTATGTAGGAGAGATTACATCATAATATTTCAAAGCCTTATGTAGAGAAGATGGGACCAATAGGGAGCTCACTACTCCCTACAATCCACAACAAAATGGTGTAGCAGAAAGAAAGAATCGAACAATAATGGAAGCAGTAAAAGCCATGATTGATGATCAAGACTTATCGATGCACCTATGGGTAGAAGCAACTAGGACTGTTGTATATGTACAAAATATATTTTATCACGGTGCACTTGGGAACAAGACACCAAAAGAGATGTTTACAGGAGAACAAGTAGGAGTCATCCTCCTGAAGATATTTGGTTGTCTAGTATATGTGCAGGTTCTGAAAGAGAAAAGATCGAAGTTGGACCCTTCAGACAAGAAGGGGATTTTTGTTGGATATAGTGAGACATCAAAAGCATATATGGTATATATCCCTAGTTACAGATACATTGAGATCAATAGAGATGTTACCTTCAATGAGGATGCAACATTTATCAAATCCTGGCAGATTCATTTAGATGAGGCCCATGATGAAGAGACTATAGCTCCCAGAGTTGCAGAGACAAGCATAGATGATGATGCTCCAGAAGAACATGTTCTAGAGGACCATGATATGACAAAAACACATAGACATATAGATCCACCTCAAGAAATTATTACTCATAAGAGAAGACCAGCTTTGGATTGAGAAGTTATTCAAGATGTAGAGAACTATGGTGCACCATATGGATCCTTCAAAGAAATAAAGAGACTACAACCATATTCTAGTTATGGAAGCAACTGATAAGAAAGTATGGAAGGATTCCATGATCAAGGAATATCAGTTGATTATGAAGAATTATGTATGGGATGTGGTTCCAAGGCCGGAAGGGAAGTCGGTGGTGACTTCCAAATGGATTTACAAGATAGAGCATTCAACAGATGGCAGTGTCGAGAAATACAAGGCAAGGTTCGTGGCTCGTGGCTTCTCCTAGAAAGAAGGAATATATTATAAGGAGACATTTTCTCCTGTGGTGAGATACACTTCGATTAGAGATATAATTGTGATAGCTACAAAGATGAAATGGAAGGTACACCAGATGGAAATGAAGACAACTTTATTGAATGGTGTAATATAAGAAGAAGTGTACATGGAATGACCACAAGGATTCAAGACAAATGACAGGCAAACACATGTGTGCAGGTTGAAAAAGGCCTTGTATGGGTTGAAGCAAGCACCTAGAGCATTTTATGGTAGAATTGACAGATTCCTGATGAGCTTGGGCTTTATAAAGAGTAAAGCAGATCCCAACATTTACTACAAAGTTGTGGGTGATGGATTAGTGATATTACTATTATACGTAGATGGCCTGTTTCTGATAAGAGTCGAGGAGCTCATTAGTAAATGTGAGGAGAAGCTTGCTACAGAATTTGAGATGAAATACTAGGGTATGATGCATTATTTCTTAGGTTTAGAGGCGTGGCATAAACCATACGATATTTTCCTTAACCAAGGAAAATATGTTGTAGAGCTCCTGAAGAGATTTGGGATGATGGATTATAAGTCCATGCTTACACTGATGGTGACAAACCTGAATTTATTGAGTGATAATTCATTAGAGACATCGGACGCCACCATGTATAGACATATGATTGGTTCGTTGATGTACCTAATGAACACAAGATCAAATATATGCTTTGTTGTGAACACATTGAGTCAGTATATGGCTGAATCATGACGTGTTCACTTAATCTATGCAAAGCATGTGATGAGTTACCTAGAAGGTACAATTGATTATGGACTCAAATATGTCTCGGATTATGAGATCGGATTACATGGTTATGTTGATTCAGATTGGGACAGTAGTGTCATCGATAGAAAGAGCACTTCAAAATGTTGCTTCAATATGGGGTCAACTATGATTTTGCGGCTTAGCATAAAGCAAACTAGTGTGGCTCTCAGTATAGTTGAGGTAGAGTATATAGCAACATGTACATCCAGTGTCAAAGCTATATGGATTCGAAAGTTGCTTACAGGACTATTTGATCTCAATCTAAAGGTGACTTGTATCTATTGTGACAGCCATAGTAGTATAAAGTTGTGAGAGAACCCTGTGTTTCATGACAAGTCCAAGCACGTCAATATCATGTACCATTACATTCGTGACATGGTACATAAGGGAGTCATGAATCTCCAGTGTGTTGCAATAAAGGAGAAAATAGTCGATGTGTTGACCAAGCCTCTGTCAAGGGTAAAGTTTAAGTACTTTAGGGACAAGCTTGGAGTGGTCCAGATGGAATTCCCTCATGAGAGGGAGTGATGAGTTGCATATGCAATTTCAGGAGGTAGTAGCACAATGAGTGTGATAGAAGCGAGTAGTCATTCACAGGCACGATGCGCAACCTTGCAGAGCTGGCAGATGCACAACTTATAGAGTTGGCATGCACATCTTTTAGAGCTGACATATGCACAACTTGTAGAGTTGGCATGCACAACTTGCAAAGCTGACAGATGAGTTCGATGTAAGTCTTGTGATGACATAAGGTTTGAAAGATGCCAAGACCTGAAAGGTTCGAAAGGACGATGTGTATGCACACACACTATTGATATGCTATGATGAGATCCCGAATGCATGATGTAATCAAAGGGCTTTCTCATACAAAACTTCTAGTGATCGCTAGATTCATGAAAATGTCAGCAAGTAAATGTTCAAGTACAAGATAACATAAGCAATGTTGAAGTTTGTGTCAAAAGAATACCTTCCTTGATTAGAGGGAGTGTTAAATTAAGATGCAATTCCAGAAGATATGCTTATTGTATTTGTCATGTAAAACCCTAAAAAGAGCAATGTTATATTGTATTTGTAATGTCGGCTTAATAAATAAAATGGTATTATATTTTAGCCTCACAAAAAGACAAGTCGACCTCATAAGGAAAACTCGCCCATAAAACAAGTATAAACATAGGGGTCTCCCTCCTCATTTGAGACACACTCACAACAAGCAATTTTAAGGAAGAGATTCACTCCAGCTAAGAAGAAGATTGTTTAAGGTTGTAAAAGACTTGGAATACGTCTATCCCTTGATATAGGGTTTGTCTAGAGTTCCTCTATCTTTCTGTAAGAAAGCTATAAGATTCTTGTTAACAATGTGACATTGTACTTGGTTGACAAATCTATACTGAGAAGTTTTGTTGGGGTTTTCCCGTGAGAGGGTATTCCCAGGATAAATCTTTGTGTCTACTGTTGAATGTCTTTCTTTTAGTGATACTTATGCATACAATTATTATGATGTGACATGTTAAATGAATTGAAAGTCTAAGATAATTGCTTGTAAGTCAAAATTCTAACACAGTTCACTTAGACTATACAAGTTAATGCAACCATTAAGCATTTAAAACATATAGTATGTTATGCTCCCACTCTTGATTTGTTAAACTTGCAGCAACCTTTTGAGATACAATTAGATGCCTCCCATTATGCTATTGGGGCTATCCTCAAACAAGACAGACACCCAATTGCTTATCATTTTGGAATTTTGTTTGATGTCAAGCTCCAATACAATGCCTATGATAAGGAATTATATGCCCTAATCTTAGCTCTAAAAAATTGGTGTACAGGGAGATGGCCTTGCATGCCAATCATTATCCTTTAATCATATTGAACACACAAACAAAACTACAAGAGCAACGTCACATCAGATGGGCATATTACATTCAACAATTTCATTTGGTGATAAAATACAAGGAAGGGGAACACCAACCAAGCAACCGATCTGCTCAGTCGTCCTCCAATTTGTGTGCATTTAATCCTCAACATCAAGGTTCTTACATATGATCATTGAAAGAAACAATACTCTTTAGATCTATATTTTGGTCCATATTGCATGCGTCAGATACCCAACAAAGGTAAATCATACACCTTTTTAATATTTCCACATCAAAGATGCATGGTTATATAGATTGCAACAACTATGTCTATTAGCTAATGGTGACTGACTTCTTCTCATTAAAGAGGCCCATTCATCTTCTTATGGGGGTGCACTTTGGCATTAATAAAACTTTGCACCAGTCACAACTTTATTTATTTTGGCCTACCATGAAGAAGCAATTCAATTATTTTATATGGAGTTTCACTCTTTGTTGTACTTTAAAACCTACTAACCACAATATGGGACTTTCCCAGGTATTTACCATTCTTTCACAACCATGGGAATCTATCTCTATTGATTTTTCTAGTGGCCTTCCTATGATCACCCATTGTCATAATGCCATATTTGTCATCATGTTTCATTTTTATAGACTAGTTTTTTTCGGTCTTTGAAGTAAGTCATTGTACAACAAACTGCCCATTTATTTATTACCCACGCATGGGCACATTTTGGCCTCCCACTTTATATTATATTTAATCGAGACTCTAGGTTTCTCGTCCATTTATATAAAATACTATGGCATTTGTTAAGGTGCAAACTCCAATTTCCAACCGCTTTCATCCTTAGATGGATGACCAAATAGAGGTGGTCAATCATGCCCTCATTCATGCTCTTTGCATGTTATATTCTACTCATAAATAGTGGGATAATTATCTACATGTAGTCCAACACAACTATAATGGAGCAATTCACAGCTCCACAGGCTATTCAAATTTTGATGTTTGATATGGTTTTCACATGCTACAACCTACAAGGTCTTGATTATTTTTTCCCTTGCCCAGTTCACCTAAGTAGCATAAGGACCAACAAAATGCTACCTTGTTGCATGATAAATTGGTTAAGACACACACTTAAGGTGCAATGTGCTCTTCTGACACATAAGGTAAGTATAAACTACAACAAGATCAATAAAGGGTTCCCTCTTTATTTTAGGTGGGTGATCAAATTTGGCTTCATTTTCCAAAACAACATTTTAAAGGCCAACAACATCACAAGATCCAACCTCTTCGCCATAGTTTGTGTACCATTCTTTTTTTTTTAACAAAAATGAGTATATATATAAAGTATAATAACTACTGCAAGCCACTCAAAGAATGTGCAACTTCTTGCAAAATGAAGGGATAACACCGAAATGAACTTAAGGTATTGGATGAAATGCATTGGTTTCTCCATTAAGACTGAGATGACCTTGTGCTAGCAGGCAACCTTTATTTGCCAAAGAATCTGCCCTTCCATTTAATTCTCGCAGAATATGAAAAAAGTCAACCTTTTCAAACTCTTTCATTGTATTTCGAATTCTCTGCAGAATTAAATTCAAGGCTGAATTATTAAAGAGAGCATCCGAATTTAACATTTTAATCAAGAGCTCTGAATCACCAAACACTTGGATTGACTTAAATCCAGCCTCCTTTTCCAACTGACATGCCTCAAGAAGACTATAACTCTATGCTTGATTATTTGACATTATACCAAGCCCCCAGCTGAAGCATGTTTTCGTCAGCCTATCAGGCAAAATTAACAACCCCCCAGCTTTGGATGTCCTAGGATTTCCCTTGGACGCACCATAAAAAGAAATACAATCAGAGGAAGACTTCATCCACTTGTTTAAAAATTATGTCTCATTGCATTGGATTCGCTAAATTGGAAAGCAACTTGGTTTGTAGGAGGTCGATTTTTTAATGCCCAAAGAACAATTTCCAATCCACGCATATACCTCATCTGGCAATGCTGTCAAAGAAAAAGAGTTACGCACAATTTCTGAGTTAAGAAGTTTTGTTGTATTCGCTACTTTCTCTGGAGTTGAATGCTTGCCATTGAAGATCCCGTTGTTCCTAGTTTTCCACAACAACCACCAGTTATATTTTGGAATAGTCTACCAAAGCTTCTTCCAATCCACGATATTGACAACAGAACTCCTATCTTTCCAAATGGGGATCCGCTCGTGCCAGGAGGAGAAGAGAGTTGTGATTGACGTTTGAGAAGAAGCCAAAAAAGAGAGGTCATGGAGGACCAAATCCCAAGCCTGATGAGAAAAAACACAATTAATAAAAATGTGATCCAACATTTCATCAGCTCCATTGCAGAGACAACATCTAAATGGACCATTGAACCCACGCTTGCTCAAGTTTTCTCTAGTAAGCACTCTTCTGTGCAAAAGAATCCAGGTGAAAAAATTCACATTTGGAAGACAAAGAGAGGACCATACCAAGTTCCAAATTGATGGTGAAATGCTTGAAGCAAGGGGAGATTAAAGAGCTGTGTACCCTTGAGCTGCTTAATATTTTTCGGTGTGACCCCACCCCCAAACATCTTTATAATAGAAGTTAACAGGAGAAAGACCAGTTAAGGAAAAATAAACAAATTCTGCTGACAAATGAGATGTTCCAGAATCTCAAGAAAGATCCAGCCAACCCAATTCCCATCTCTGTCCCAAGTACATATATCTACCAGCCTGAGGAAACCTTTATTGTTTAACCAAGTCTTAATCTCTCTCAATGAATTGATAGAGGAAAGAGGTAGGTTTCCTAAGATCTTATCCTCCCACACAAAAGTCCTTTTCCCACTTCCAGGAATTCTATAAAGTTTATGCTAAAAATTATCAAGTCCTCTTCTACATAGATTCCAGATTGTTGTACCTGAAGGGATGCTAGCTGAATTGATAGTTCTCAATGAGCCTCCCTTAAGATACTTCGACTAGAATATCTTGTTGATCGGATGATTTTTATTTGAATACAATTGCCATAAAAGCTTTCCTCCCAAATCCAAGTTCGCCAACTTAGGGTCTTGGATTTGCAAACCACCCTCTGAAGTGGGTCTTTTAAGTATTTCCCAACTAACTAAATACAACTTCTTCTGATTACCTTTGCCACCTTCCCAAAGAAAATCTCAAAGAAGTTTGGAGATTTGGGATGAAATGGACTTGGGGGCAAGAAGCAGAGAAAACTAGAAAATGGGGAGAGCTGAGAGGACAGCCTTAATTAAAATAAATTTTCCCGCCTTCATTAACCATTGGCCTCCCCATGAAACAATTTTAAATTTAAGTTTGCAAATCACATCCAACCACAACAAAGGAGGGTTGGGTCCCGACGCTAATGGAAGCCCCAAATACTTGATCTTATCCCACTTTTCAAAGCCCAGAAATCCCAAAGAATGGGCTATTCTAAGAAGGGATGGGTGATTAGCGTTCCATCCATATACAACATTGTTGCTTTTGTTAATCAAATCTCCAGAGGTTGCACAGAACTTTTGTAAAATTACATTGAAAGCTCGAGCAATGATTAAGGAAGCCCCTCCCAATAACAGAGTGTCATCAGCAAAAAGGGCGCGATTAATAGGATCAACACCATTTTCAATCTTAATACCAGGGAGATAACCAACAACCATTTCAGCAGAGAGTTTTCTACTTAACACCTCCACCAACAAAATATAAAGAAAGGGAGACAAGGGACACCCTTGACTCAACCCTCTAGTAGCTTGAAACAAATCTGTTGGCCTACCGTTTACAAGAGGCGAAATCAAAGGCATGTCAGCGCAGGCTTTAATCAAACAAACAAACTTAGCACTAAAGCCAAAAGCTCTTAAGACTTGATAGAGAAAGGAGAGTTTGACGCGGTCAAAGGCTTTTTTCATATCTAACTTGATGAGCATGCCTTTCTCCTACCTTTGAAAGCTGGAATGGAGGGCTTCCTGAACTTGAATCACATATCTATCAAATGTCTTCCTTTAACAAACCCTCCCTGTAGAGGAGAAATTAGAGCTTCTAACAAAGGTTTCAATCTGTTGGCTAAGATTTTGGCCAAGATTTTATATGAAGCATTATAGAGAGAGATGGGTCTGAATCTATCGAAATATACAGGGTTTACTTCCTTTGGAATCAAGGCTAGAAAGGTAGAGTTAGTGTTCCCTCCCACTTTGGCTTTTTCAAGGAAGGCTGAGATCATCCTGAGGAGATCAAATTTAATAGTGTTCCAATAAACCCTATCGAAATGGATAGAGAATCCATCAGGCCCGGGGCCTTATCTGGCTCCATAGCCCAAATAACAAAAACAACTTCTTTCTCGATGAAGGAATATTAGAAAGAAATTCAAAATTCAAAATTTCATCAAAGTTACCATCTTCATGGAACAAATGTTGGAAGTGCTCATTTGCATCCTGTTCCAATTGCAATTGTCCTTTAATAACATCGCCCCCGCTAGTGCAGATTTTAGATATATGGTTACGAGAGAGCCTGGACCTGCATTGCTAGTGAAAAAATGCAGAATTTTTATCCCCAACAAGCAACCAAAGTCTACGGGATTTAAGTCTCAGATGTTCTTCCCCTTGACAAAAGGAAAGGGAAGCAGAAGATTGTGTGGCTTGCTCAACAGCTAAGTGAGAATTAGATATTTCATTATTTTCCATGCTAAGCTGAATCTTAGCTAAAGCCTGGACTGTCACTTCCCTATTTCTTGTGGGATTTTTTAGGGGAGTTTTGATCCAACTTTTTAGAGCGATTTTGGTGAGCTTCAGTTTTTGTTCATCAGTCCAACATTGTCATCGTGACTGACCAAAGAAGGAATATTAGAAAGAAAATCAAAATTCAAAATTTCATCAAAGTTACCATCTTCATGGAACAAATGTTGGAAGTGCTCATTTGCATCCTGTTGCAATTGCAATTGTCCTTTAATAACATCGCCCTCGCTAGTGCAGATTTCAGATATATGGTTACGAGAGAGCCTAGACCTGCATTGTCGGTGAAAAAATGCAGAATATTTATCCCCAACAAGAAACCAAAGTCTCTAGGATTTAATCCTTAGATGTTCTTCCCCCTAACGAAAGGAAAGGGAAGCAGAAGATTGCGTGGCTTGCTAAATAGCTAACTGAGAATTAGATATTTCATTATTTTCCATGCTAAGTTGAATCTTAGCTAAAGCCTGGACTGTCACTTCCCTGCTTCTTGTGGGATTTTTTAGGGGAGTTTTGATCCAACTTTTCAGAGCAATTTTGGTGGGCTTCAGTTTTTGTTCCCAAACAACGCTGGGAGAGCCGTCAATGAACTGAGACCATACATGGGAAATTAACTCCTCAAATCCTTCTCTCTCGACCCAGAGGGGACTGAACCGAAATGGGATAGGTCCAAGGTTTTCTTCTTTTTCCAAAAGGAGAGTAATTGGATGATGATTTGATGTTAACTTTGGTACAAATTTTGAGGTTATAACATTGTCATCAAGCAATGAACTTTGAACAAGGAATTTGTCCAAATGGGTTGAAATCGAGCCGACCCAGCTCTGTAGTTAGTCCATGTGAAACGCCCTTTCTTGGGCTTACGATCGAGAAGGTCGCTAGAATGAACCAAGGAGTCAACCACCTCCAAAAATGGGTCCTTGCCCCTATTTCCACCACGTTTCTCCTTGGGATTGAGAATTATGTTGAGATCACCAGCCACGACAATATTTGTGTGGGAATGGAAATACTCTAACAGAGTATGGAAACATATTCTTTTCTCCATATAATTAACAAGAACATAGAGGTTGAAGAGAGAAATGATTAACTTGCTAGATACTTGTTGTAATTCTGTGAATATCCAATGTTGAGTTACCAACGGATTTTTAAGGAGAACATTATCCTCTGACCATAAGGTAGTAAGACCCCCATAAGAGCCTTGAGCACTTACAGCCATGCCTGCGTTTTATTTTCCATTTGGACTTACTAATAGATAAAAGAGCATCCCCTTCTATCTTAGTTTCTTGGAGCAAGAGAATGTCCGAGGGATTCATTTTAAGCAGATCTTTAACTGCTTTAGCTTTCAATGGGTTCCCCAATCCCCTACAATTCCAAGAATTGATCTGCATTATTTACCCAAGGAGAAGGGAGTTGCTCCTCCCTTTGGGATCCTATTTTGCTTGCTTCTCCCAAATGACAGTGCAATGGTGGCCTGGCTACCCTACATGTCACATGCCCCAATTTTGAAAAAAAACAATTCTATATTATTTGATATTATTTGAGGACAATATGTTAAATTTTATGCTAAGTTGTAATTGATGACTCCCCAGAGTCAAGGATATTTAATGTAATTCTAAATATTTTAATTATAAATAAACAAAGGTGGAGACAACAGCTTAGGAGAGTTGTTAAAAGAGTGTTTACTGGTCAAATTGGTGGAGGAGACTGGGTGGAGAGAAAACAGACATGTGGCAGCATCCTCAAACCACTTCCAACTGTTGCAGGTGGAAACCTCCCTACATTTGGGGTCATGATTCCCCAAGAAAGTGGAATCAGAGCAGGTGACTCAATTAATGACAACTGACCCAAAAGACCTAGGCAATCTTTATAAAAATACCCATTGAAGAGAGCTGAGGCTGCTCAGTCTAGAGAAGTGATCATTCAGGTGAATGTACTTCAGAGAAATTCAATGGAAGGGAATCGTGGAAGAGTTTTAGGGGATAACTGCTAAGTGATCTAGTGCACCTTTTCAGCTAAAGGATCTTACTGCTGAGTGCATAGTGTTTACTGAGTCATTGGACTAGTCTATTGTTTGCATGCTCCACCAGTTCTCAGCCAAGAAGACCAGGAACAGGTTTGGGGGTCATGAGGAAGCGTTGTTTGAGCGCTCTCCAAGAGTTTGGTAGGGAGGAATGGCCTCCTAACACTGTTGTTGTCTATCCTAATCAGGTTCTACATTTTTTGTTTTTACTGTGTTAGATAGATAAATTTGATGTTGTCTGTCAAATTAATGGTAAATGTTCAGTTTGTAAATTATTAGAATGGAAAATAATTCTAGTCTGTGTTTTTCCACACTTGGAAGGACCAGGCCGTACTCCAGCACAGATAGAGTATTTACAGTAGATGAAAGTAAATGTTAAGAGACTAAATAGAGTAGATATGATTTTGCAATTCTTAGTTAGCTGAGTAACTTGTTTTAGTGTGTAAATATTAGTTAAAGAAAGAATATTGAACTATTTATTTAAGTTTACTATTTTAACAAGTTTATTTACTTAATTATATATTGGAAAAGAAATAACAGTAATATAGTACAGGTAGAAGGATTAAGATAATAAGAAAAGATCTTAGCAAATAAGATGTTATGCTTACAGACAGTAGCTTAATCTTTTATTCATGAACACATACTTGGAAGAATAAACTGTGTTATAATAGGTTATATTTCTCTGTGTTAACTTAGTATCTAGTTGTTGTGCAGTAAGATTATCGCAGTTAAGCTACTTTGTTACATTCTATTCAATAAAGAAATAAAATACAAGTACTTAGTTTTATTTACCAATAATATTAACTAATCTAAGTCTAACAAATACTATAAAGCAAGTAGTGTGTTATTAAAGTATTTCGAATATAAAGAACAAACTAAACTTAGTTACATAATCCATGTTTTTGCTTTGCAAAGAATTCTCGTAAATTCAACCTATTAGCTTAAGTAAATAAATACATAAAAATATGATAATAACAAATATATAAATAAATATCTATCTAAGTAAAAAATTGTTTTATATTTATTAAGTAAATTATACATGTAAAGGTATTCTACAGGGTTGAAACCCTAAACTAAAAATTAATATTACAAATCAAAACATATAAGCTACAATTCAATTACTTGGATTATTTTATAAATAAACAATTGAATTACGAGAGACTGTTTACAGTCCTTTTTAAGGACAGATAAAAGAACAAATATATAAAAATCACTTAAAGTTTTCACAACACACCTGTAACATTATTTAAAACAAATTTAACAAGTAAATAGAACCTATTAAAAACAAATTGAAAGATTTATTTAAACAAGGGTTTCATTTAGGAAAACCCTAGCTCTTATTTCCTTAGCAACAAGTAAAATAAATTACATTATGACTGAGTTACAGCCTTAAAATATTAACAAGAATCTAATTCAAAATATAATAAACAGTAAATTCTTATTTCATAGTCGAATAGGGTAAAAACCCTAAGTTACACAGAGACATAAAATGGTATTAATGTAAACCGAGTCCGAGCTCGAAAGAAGCCTTTTCAAAAACCCAATGTATTGCTTGACAGGCCGAAAGGCTAATAACTTAAACAGTGTACAAAACCCAGCACAGGGCTGGTGTACCCATATCGTGGCATGGGTTTTAATAAACAAAACTAACAGACCTTATATCAAAACCTACATCATTGTAAAATCTTTTTAAGACAAGAAAAGAGCATTTACAAGTCACGGCATTGAGTTGGAGCCACCCTACTGTATGCGAGGGTTTAAAACAAGACTTATAAACTAAAGACCAATAACCCAAGACTGGGAAAAACCAAGGCCGTAACTTCTTCCAACTGCAAACATTTCCCCTAAGTCTGTACAAGCAGGGAGAGCCACTTTATAACCGAGGCTTACCCGTAGACTTAACGCTGACCCAAATGCGAAGTGGATTCTTCCAACGATAAGGCGAACCATCACCTGCAAAATGAAAACCATTTCATAATTAAAAACCTGAATGTAGAAATGTAACTGTAATTTCTTTATAGCTTACAACTTCTTAAAAATGATTTGTTACCTAGAGTGTTGATAACCGAGGTCACAAAGAAGGCAGACCAACACCACGAGCAGTGCAACCCTCATATTCACCTGAGAAGGAGGCGACAAGTTCGAGTTATTAACTACATCGGCAACTGGAGCAAGAGCAAGCAATGACAGTGGCCACACCATGATTTCAACACCAAAACTACTGACTGTGTAAACACTACCCTCACGCACAGCAAGGTTTGTTTGTAAGAATCAACTCAAGCACGAGCTGTGAACTTCACAATTCTCACCCTAAGTGACAGTATTCCAAAATGCACAGACAGTGGAGCTGAAGGCAAGCACCTGCGAGCCCTCATGGCTGCAGTGAACCCAACATTGCAGAGACCTAAACCCTCGTTAAAATGAGAAATAGGGTTGCGAGGTAAGATTGTATGTCATGTAATGCATGGTAGTAAGACCTCCACATGCCCACAAATTTATCCACTTCACGGTGGGTTAATTTGTATAGTCTCCACTACAAACAACCGGATCAAATAATTGTTAATCATTTACATTATGCTTATAATGATAATGTTTATATATAAAGTCAACATCGTATTATTCCAATGAAGTCAACCTTGATAATGAACGAGGAGTGTACCATCATTTAACCTATTGTTTAAACCTTGTAATTATCTTTGGTAAAGAACCAATTTGCATATGGAATCGATGCACTTGTTTATTAAAGGTCTTATAACCGTTCTTAATCAAACTTGTAAGAAAGAGAATGAAAGGATAACAGAAGCTTTGAACAAGAATGTTAATGCCTCTATTGAAATTTTAGATAATTATGATCTATGAATGTTAAAGCTATAAGAACTAGATTTAAATTAATAAGGTGTATATAGAGATATTTAACATTTATACACTAGAATAGCTCTTACTCTTTAAAGTGACCTACAATACTGGATGTAGGATGTATATATATCTTATAAGTACTTGATCCTTGATCTTCATAATATACCAAGCTCTGAGATGAATCGAACTAGGGTTAGGTTAGAATTTGGAGTTTAGGATAGTAAACTATCTAGGATTCTAATGCATTACCTTTACTTATAAGTAAATAGTAGGGTAATGTAAAATTTTGTTGCATTATTTTGGTCATGAAGAAGACAGGAAATTCAAGTCACAACTTGACAATATTTATGCAGAGGATCCTTTATAAATATAAGCAATGATAAGCTGATAAATTTGCTACTGAAGCCTAATTAAAAATAGAGCTAAAAAGTGCATAGTAAGCTTATGTTCTGAAAGGCTTTAGGTCTATTTCTATCATGATAAGCATCCTTTTAATTATTAAAATAATAATAGCAATAGACTCTTATGTCAGCGAAAGATTTATGATACAAAATCATGAGCTCTAATAAGAACTGGAAATAGCTTAGAGTAAAGTTAGAAGGAGGTTTTATCTATCTGAGTGATCTCTCTGTTAAAAGGCAAACAATAGGGCAACGTTAATAACTCTTACGATAAGAAGATTAAGTATTATCATATTTGTAATCAAGTAAAAGAAAACATTACTTTACCTTGTAAGACCTTGAATCTTCTAAGCAAACTTTTACTCTAGCAGTACTTTTATGTTAAAAGAAGTATATCTAGTGTAACGCATAAATAAACTTTTACTGGTTCAAAAATTTACCTGTCCAGCCTATAAAGATCTAGAAATCCAGATACGTTAGCAATCGTTAAGTAAGCCCCAGCTAGAAAGTAACTCCTCACCTACTTGACATTCAAACCATCAGTACAGCTAAATATTTGAATGCGGATTATTCACATCTCATATCAAAATAAAAACAACATTAATCTATATATGTTAAAGTTAATGGTTATTTTTATTATCTATTTCATTTCTTCTATTAGCTTCTAGCAGTTATCTAACTGCAACTATAAACATTTTATATTATCACAAAAATTTGGGGTTTTGACATGTGGTATCAGAGCACAAGGTTCAAACGCTAGGCCTTGATGAAGCCCAACTAGCTTTTATGAAACAGTAAATTGAATTATTATGTTGATGTATTTTCTTTTAAATGTTATTCAACAGAGAAATTGTTTCTGAAGTTTAACAAACAGGTATGGAAAGGCTGGAGGAATATGCAGAGGAGGAATCTCCATTTACTGAACCAGAAAACTTACCAAGAGATCCTATACCAGAAGATTTAACCACCAATTCCTCAGAACTGTTACAAACAGTAAAAGACCTAAAATCTGAAATGAAATCTATAAAACAAGAGAATGAAAGGATTCTGAGGGCTCAGGAGGAGCTGAATCAGATCCTAACAGAAAGGTTTCAAACTAAGGGTAAGGGTAGAAGAACTGAATCAGAAGATACAAGTCATCAACATAAATTTAAAAAGATGAAACATACTAAACATGAAAGCGGTTCATCTTCCAAGGTGTTTGGTGAACAAAAAAATTTCCATTCTACTAGTGGTAGTAGTGATGAAAATCATTACACTAAAAAGAGGAAATACAAACCTTATGAGGAAATATCTGGGGAATTTAAAAAGATAAAACAACCAACATTCAATGGAGAGATTGAGAAGGGGGAGGAAGCAGAATCCTGGTTATCTGGGATGAAGAAGTACTTCCAGATATATAACTATTCTAACCAATTAAAGGCTAGAATGGCTATCTACAATCTCTTAAGAAAGGCTGAAATTTGGTCGCAGGAATTGAAGAGAGTTAAGGGAATAAAAGAGAAGAATGTAAATTGGAGTACTTTCAAGAGGTACTTTAAAAATAAATTTCTGTCTGAGCAATACTATGAGGAGAGAGCAAAAGAATTCTATGAGCTTAAATTAGGATCAATGACAATGAAAGATCTGAACAACAAGTTTTTAAGTCTACTTAGGTATGTGCCATACCTTGTAGATGAAAAACCAAAGGTACAACGATTCCTCAGTTGTCTACCTTATCATATTAAGGACAGGATTGAATATGACAATCCAAAGACTTTGGAAGAAGCTATGAGGAAAGCCAACTTCTGTTATGAACAGAATCGGAAGAAAAAAAGCATGGCCAACTGAAAGGCTAAGAAGAATAATAACCAGTATGATGAAAAGAAGAAAGAATTTGTGCCCAACAGAAATTCTAAGAACAATAAGGCCAGAAATTTTCCTAACAAAAATTTCCTAGGAAATAAAAATAATTCACCAAGCAATCAAAATAATTCTAAGGGTAAAAAATTTGCTAATAACCATGGTAATTACACCAAGAACTTTGAGTGCAAAGAACCTATAATGTTGGGAGTGTAATGGCCCACACTATGCCTCAGTCTGTCCTAATCGAAAAAAGACTGTCAGTAATATTGATACCATACAAGAGGAGATGATTGTTGGATAATTAGCAAGGACTATGCCCAGAATCAATGCAACCTTGGAGAATCAACAAGCAGAATATCAAACTTCCATGGTGGAAGTAGAAGGTATGATAAATCAAACCCCTATAACTATTTTGATTGATCCAGGAGCTAGTCTCAGTTATATTTCACCTAAAATGGTAGAAAAATGTAAGTTGCCTGTTGAAAAATTTGAAAATTCTTGGTTGGTTCAGATAGCCACTGGTGCTAAAAGGAAGGTAACTTGTTTTGTAAAAGAATTTGCAATAGTTATGGATCATTTTGAAACTATTGTAAAGCTTAATGTATTGCCTCTTGGTTCTTATGATTTACTGATCGGTATGGATTGGTTAGAACAACATAGGGTAATTTTAAATTGTTGTGATAAAAAATTTACGTGTTTAAACAGTGATGGAAAACCAGTAAGTGTAAAAGGAGTCCCTAGAAAAACCACCATAAGGCAGATTTCTGCTCTACAGCTCAAGAGAGTTGTTAGGAAGGGTTGTAAAGCTTATGCAGTAACAATAACTGATGAGGAGAATCTAAATAAGACAGATAAATTAAAATTGGAAGACATACAAGTCTTAAGAGAATATGTTGATGTATTCCCTGAAGAAATTCTGGGACTACCTCTGAAAAGGGAATTGAATTTCACCATTGAGCTGGTACTTGGTGCAGTACCTAGCTCAAAGGCCCCTTATCGAATGAACATACTTGAACTTAATGAATTAAAGTCTCAATTAAAAGAACTTATTGATAAAAAGTATATTTGACCTAGTGTGTGTCCCTGGGGGGCACCTGTCATCTTCGTTAAGAAAAAGGACAGAACCATGCGACTTTGCATAGATTACCGTCAGTTGAATAAGATGACCATTAAAAATCGATACCCGTTGCCTCGTATAGATGATCTGTTTGATCAATTATGTGGAGCCACGGTGTTTTCGAAAATTGATTTAAGGTCTGGATTTCACCAAGTTAGGATTAAATATGAAGATATCTTTAAAACAGCTTTTAGGACTCGATATGGTCATTACGAATTTGTCGTCATGCCTTTCGGACTTGCTAATGCTCTAGCTATTTTTATGTGTTTAATGAACAACGTTATGCATAAGTATCTAGATAAGTTTGTAGTCGTATTCATCGACGATATATTAATCTATTCAAAAACTGAAGAAGAACATAAAGAACATTTAAAAATTGTTTTGCAATAATTACGAGATCATCAACTCTTTGCAAAGTTTAGTAAATGTGATTTCTTCAAGGATAAGATTTAGTACTTAGGTCATGTGGTGACCAAGGAAGGGATTTCAATAGATCCTGAAAAGATAAAGGTGATCGAAGATTGGCTGGTTCCTAAGGATGTAACTGATGTTCGATCTTTCATTGGAATTACCAGTTACTATCGGAGGTTCATTGAAGGTTTTTCGAGGATCGCGAATCCGATAACTTCTTTGCAGAAGAAAGGAAAGAAGTTCGATTGGAACTAGAAATGCGAGGAAAGCTTTAAAAAGTTAAAAAATTTATTAACCAGCGCACCTATTTTAAGAATAGCTGATCCAAATAAAGAATTTGTAGTGTGCACTGACGCCTGCAATGATGTCTTAGGCGGTGTTCTGACTCAAGAAGGGCATGTTATTGCCTATGAGTTTAGAAAATTTAAAAATTCATGAAAAGAATTATGCAACTTATGATCTGGAATTAGCAGCTGTTATACATGCTCTAAAGATGTGGCGACATCACCTAATTATCAGAAAATTTATTTTAATGACTAATAATAAAGGATTAAAGTATCTGTTAGATCAGCCTAATCTAAATGCTAGACAAGCTAGATGGCTAGCTTTTCTAAGTGAGTATGATTTTGAAATTCAGCACATTGAAGGTAAAGAAAATAAAGTTGCCGATGCATTAAGTAGGAATGCAAGGCTGAATTTTGTAGCAGTTATCAGCATTTATATGACAGATTTGGATGAACAGCTTAAAGCAGGAATAGAACAAGATGAAATTTCCCAAAATTTACAAGCTAAAGCTAAAGAAAATCCAACAGAAAGCTTAAGTAAAGGGTATAGTTTGAATGCAAAATAATTTTTACTGTATAAAGACAGAATGTATGTACCTAACATACCTAAAGTTAAGCTGTTAATTTTGGATGAAATCCATAAAACTCCATACTCAGGTTATCCAGGCTATCAAAAGACTATAACTATGTTAAGAAAAGAATATTTTTGGCCAAATATGAAGACTAAATTAGCAGAATATATCGCTAGGTGTTTTGAATGTCACCAGGTGAAAACTGAACATCAACACCCAGCTAGATTACTTCAGCCATTACACATTCCTAGCTGGAAATGGGAGATAATTAGTTTCGATTTTGTTACTGGACTACCTAGAAATCAGAATTTAAATGATTCTATCATGGTAGTAGTCGATAATTTAAGTAAAGCAGCTCACTTTATACCTGTTAAAACTACATATAAAGCTGCAAACATAGCTAATATCTTTCTAAAATAGATTTTTCGATTGCATGGAATACCGAAAGTGATAATCTCAAATAGAGATCCTAAATTTACAAGTAACTTTTGGAAATATCTGTTTAAAGGATTAAACACTACATTAAATTTTAGTACTTCGTTCCATCCTCAAACTGATGGACAAACTGAAAGAGTAAACCAAGTACTAGAAGATTTATTAAGAATGTATGTGAAAGACCAGCCAAGTAAATGGGAGGATTATTTGCATCTGGTAGAATTTGCTTATAATAATAATTATCAACCATCAGCCAAATTTAGTCCTTTCAAAATTTTGTATGGAAGGAAATGTAATACTCCTATCTCTTGGAGTAATCCAATGGATAGATTGGTATTAGGTCCTGAACTGTTAAAGGAAATGGAAGAAATTGTAAAGCAAGTACAAGGTAATCTGAAAGTTGCACATGATCGATAGAAAAGTCAAGCAGACCTTAAAAGAACTCCAAAGGAGTTTTAGGTAGGTGAACATGTGTTCATCAAGGTGAGGCCCAAAAAGAGCTCTCTGAGATTGGGGAGTTGTGCAAAATTAGCACCTCGTTACTGTGGTCCATTTGAATTCTGTCCAGAATTGAACAAGTAACTTATCAATTAGCGTTACCACCAAATTTAAGAGTACATAATGTTTTTCACATTTATGTATTAAAGAAATATGTTCATGATGCTACTCATGTTGTTAACTGGAATGATGTACAGGTGGAACCAGAAGGATATTTTCTGGTGGAACCGGACTGTATCCTCGGGCGGAGGGAGATCACACTTTGGAACTGCACCATTAGACAAGTGAAGGTGCAATGGAAGCACCTTAGTCCAGAGGAAGCCACCTGGGAATTGGAAAGCAATATGCAAGATGCATATCCAATTCTGTTCCAGGGGAATTCTGAGGATGAATAATAAATAACATCGAGGACGATGTTATGCTCTAAGGGGGTGTGTATGTCACATGCCCCAATTTTGCAAAAAAACAACTCTATATTATTTGATATTATTTGAGGACAATATGTTAAATTTTATGCTAAATTGTAATTGATGACTCAGCAGAGTCAAGGATTTTTAATGTAATTCTGAATATTTTAATTATAAATAAATAAAGGTGGAGACAACAGCTTAGGAGAGCTGTTAAAAGAGTGTTTACTGGTCAAATTCATGGAGGATACTGGGTGGAGAGCAAACATACATGTGGCAACATCCTCAAACCACTTCCAATTGTTGCAGGTGGCAACCTCCCTACATTTGGGGTCATGATTCCCAAAAAAAGTGGAATAAGGGTAGGTGGCTCAATTAATGACAACTGACCAAAAAGACCTAGGCAATCTTTATAAAAATACCCATTGAAGAGAGTTGAGGCTGCTAATTCTAGAGAAGTGATCATTCAGGTGAATGTACTTCAGAGAAATTCAATGGAAGGGAATTGTGGAAGAGTTTGAGGGGATAACTGCTAAGTGATCTAGTGTACCTTTTCAGCTGAAGGATCTTACTGCTGAGTGCAAAGTGTTTACTAAGTCATTGGACTAGTCTATTGTTTGCATGCTCCACCAGTTCTCAGCCAAGAAGACCAGGAACAGGCTCGGGGGTCCTGAGGAAGCGTTGTTTGAGCGCTCTCCAGGAGTTTGGTAGGGAGGAACGACCTCCTAACGCTGTTGTTGTCTATCCTAATTAGGTTCTACATTATTTGTTTTTACTGTGTTAGATAGATAAATTTGATGATGTCTGTTAAATTAATGGTAAATGTTCAGTTTGTAAATTATTAGAATGGAAAATAATTCTAGTCTGTGTTTTTCCACACCTGGAAGGACCAGGCCGTACTCCAACACAGATAGAGTATTTACAGTAGATGAAAGTAAATGTTAAGAGATTGAATAGAGTAGATATGATTCTGCAATTCTTAGTTAGCTGAGTAACTTGTTTTAGTGTGTAAATATTAGTTAAAGAAAGAATAATGATTTGTTTATTTAAGTTTACTGTTTTAACAAGTTTATTTACTTAATTATATATTGGAAAAGAAATAGCAGTAATATAGTAGAGGTAGAAGGATTAAGATAATAAGAAAAGATCTTAGCAAATAAGATGTTATGCTTACAGACAGTAGCTTAATCTTTTATTCATGAACACATACTTGGAAGAATAAACTGTGTTATAATAGATTATATTTCTCTGTCTTAACTTAGTATCTAGTTGTTGTGCAGTAAGATTATCACAATCAAGCTACTTTGTTACATTCAGTTCAATAAAGAAATAAAATACAAGTACTTAGTTTTATTTACCAATAATATTAACTAATCTAAGTCTAACAAATACTATAAAGCAAGTAGTGTGTTATTAAAGTATTTAGAATATAAAGAACAAACTAAACTTAGTTACATAATCTATGTTTTTGCTTTGCAAAGAATTCTGAGTAAATTCAACCTGTTAGCTTAAGTAAATAAATACATAAAAATATGATAATAACAAATATATAAATAAATATCTAAGTACAGAACTATTTTATATTTATTAAGTAAATTATATATGTAAAGGTATTCTACAGGGTTGAAACCCTAAACTAAAAATTAATATTACAAATAAAAACATATAAGCTACAATCAAACTACTTGGATTATTTTATAAATAAACAATTGAATTACGAGAGACTGTTTACAGTCCTTTTTAAGGACAGATAAAGAACAAATATATAAATATCACTTAAAGTTTTCACAACACACCTGTAACATTATTTAAAACAAATTTTACAAGTAAACAAAACTTGTTAAAAACAAATTGAAAGATTGATTTAAACAAGGGTTTCATTCAGGAAAACCCTAGCTCTTATTTCCTGAGCAACAAGTAAAATAAATTACATTATGACTGAGTTACAGTCTTAAAATATTAACAATAATCTAATTCAAAATATAATAAACAGTAAATTCTTATTTCACAGTCGAATAGGGTAAAAACCCTAAGTTACACAGAGACACAAAATGGTATGAATGTATACCGAGTCCGAGCTCGAAAGAAGCCTTTTCAAAAACCCAATGTATTGCTTGACAGACCGAAAGGCTATTAACTTAAACAGTGTACAAAACCTAGCTCAGGGACGGTGTACCCATATCGTGGCATGGGTTTTAATAAACAAAACTAACAAACCTTATTTCAAAACCTACATCATTGTAAAATCTTTTTAAGATAAGAAAAGAGCATTTACAAGTCGCGGCATTGAGTCGAAGCCACCCTGTTGTATGTGAGGGTTTAAAAAAAAACTTATAAACTGAAGACCAATAAACCAAGATTGGGAAAAACCAAGGCCATGACTTCTTCCAAATGCAAACATTTCCCCGAAGTCTGTACAAGCAGGGAGAGCCACTTTGTAACCGGGGCTTACCCGTAGACTTAACGCTGACCCAAATGCGAAGTGGATTCTTACAACGATAAGGTGAACCATCACCTGCAAAATGAAAACCATTTCATAATTAAAAACCTGGATGTAGAAATGTAACTGTAATTTCTTTATAGCTTACAACTTCTTAAAAGCGATTTGTTACCTAGAGTGTTGATAACCGAGGTCACGAAGAAGGCAGACCAACACCACGAGCAGTGCAACCCTTGTATTCACCTGAGAAGGAGGCAGCTGGTTCGAGTTATTAACTACATCGACAACTGGAGCAAGAGCAAGCAATGACAGTGGCCACACCATGATTTCAACACCAAAACTACTGACTGTGTAAACACTACCCTCACACACAACAAGGTTTGTTTGCAGGAATCAACTCAAGCACAAGCTGTGAACTTCACAATTCTCACCCTAAGTGACAGTATTCCAAAATGCACAGACATTGGAGCTGAAGGTGAGCACTTGCGAGCCCTCATGGCCGCAGTGAACCCAACATTGCAGAGACCGAAACCCTCGTTGAAAAATGAGAAATATGATTGTGAGGTAAGCTTATATGTCATGCAATGCATGGTAGTAAGACTTCCACGTGCCCACAAATTTATCCACTTCACGGTGGGTTAAATTGTATAGTCTCCACTGCAAACAACCGGATCAAATAATTGTTAATCATTTACATTATGCTTATAATGATAATGTTTATATATAAATTCAGCATCGTATTATTCCAATGAAGTCAACCTTGATAATGAACAAGGAGTGTACCATCGTTTAACCTATTGTTTAAACCTTGTAATTATCTTTGGTAAAGAACCAATTTGCATATGGAATCGATGCACTTGTTTATTAAAGGTCTTATAACCATTCTTAATCAAACTTGTAAGAAAGGGATTGAAAGGATAATAGAAGCTTTGAACACGAATGTTAATGCCTCTATTGATATTTTAGATAATTATGATCTATGAATGTTAAAGCTATAAGAACTAGATTTAAATCAATAGGGTGTATATAGAGATATTTAACATTTATACACTATAATAGCTCTCACTCTTTAACGTGACCTACAGTACTGGATGTAGGATGTATATATATCTTATAAGTACTTGATCCTTGATCTTCATAATATACCAAGCTCTAAGATGAATTGAACCAGGGTTAGGTTAGAATTTCGAGTTTAGGATAGTAAACTAACTAGGATTCTAATGCATTACCTTTACTTATAAGTAAAAAGTAGGGTAATGTAAAATTTTGTCGCATTATTTTGGTCATGAAGAAGACGGGAAATTCAAGTCACAACTTGACAATATTTATGCAGAGGATCCTTTATAAATATAAGCAATGTTAAGCTGATAAATTTGCTACTGAAGCCTAATTAAAAATAGAGCTAAAAAGTGCATAGTAAGCTTATGTTCTGAAAGGCTTTAGGTCTATTTCTATAATGATAAGCAACCTTTTAATTATTAAAATAATAATAGCAATAGACTCTTATGTCAACAAAAGATTTATGATACAAAATCATGAGCTCTAATAAGAACTGGAAATAACTTAGAGTAAAGTTAGAAGGAGGTTTTATCTATCTTAGTGGTATGTCTGTTAAAAGGCAAACAATAGGGAAACGTTAATAACTCTTACGATAAGAAGATTAAGTATTATCATATTTGTAATCAAGTAAAAGAAAACATTACTTTACCTTTTAAGACCTTGAGTCTTCTAAGCAAACTTTTACTCTAGCAGTACTTTTATGGTAAATAAGTATATCTGGTGTAATGCCTCAATAAACTTTTACTGGTTCAAAAATTTACCTGTCCAGCCTGTAAAGATCCAGAAATCCAGATACGTTAGCAATCGCTAAGTAAGCCCTAGCTAGAAAGTAACTCCTAACCTACTTGACATTCAAACCATCAGTACAACTAAATATTTGAATGCAGATTATTCACATCTCATATCAAAATAAAAACAACATTAATCTATATATGTTAAAGTTAATGGTTACTTTTATTATCTGTTTCATTTCTTCTATTAGCTGCTATCAGTTATCTAACTGCAACTATAAACATTTTATATTATCTCAAAAATTTTAAATTTTTGCAAAAATTTAGGGTTTTGACACTACATCTTCAGCCTCTCAGCTTCTTCCTCTCTGGTCTCCTTTCGAGATTTCATTCTAGACTTTTTTGTAAATTTCCCATCATCTTCCGAGGAGCCAGAAGACTCAACTTTCTTCTTTAGCGCATCTGCATAAGAGGGAGAAATTGGTCTTATGAAGATCGGTCCTACATGCAAGCCTCTGCTCTGGGAGATTCTAGACGAACTGGCTCAGATTCCTGTGGCTCTCTGTTTACTTCTCCCTCTTCTATATTAACTTCAGAGTGTTGTAGCTCACCTTCTTCAAGGATGGGAGGGATCTGATCATCAACAGAACTTAATACCTCAAAAGGATTTGAAGAGGTCGCGACCTTTCCTTCAACCTGATATTTTGCAAATTTATTCACAGAAGGGTTTATTCCATTTCCAGCGTATCCCTCTTTATTTTTCACTAGTTTAGAGGTGCCTACTTTCTGAGGTTGCATCCATTGATTTGGCTTTTCTTTATCTAGGACTTCTTCTGTTTTTTTCTTACATTTCCGAGTGAAGTGACCATATTCATGACATAATCAACACTTAAAAGGGAGAAGTTCATAATCAAGCTCCCGGAAATGAGACCATTAAACCACATTGAGCTTGATTGCCTCAGGAAGCCCAATCTCCAAGTCAACCTCAACACAAATTCTGGTGCAGGAATAGTGATCTTTCCTTTCTGCCCTATCAATGTATTTACCGAGTGTATTCCTGATGGCTTCCAAAGATTCTGAGTTCCAGCAGTGAAGGGGAAGGTGGGGGAGCCTAAACCAGACAGGAACAGTTGAAGGAACATCCTGGGTAGGGTCAAAATCTAGCATCGACTTGTTCAAGTAGAGTCCCTGGAGACCCATAAAATAAGGACCATTTCGAAATATAAGATCTCAATCATCTGCTGATTCAAATACAAAAATATAATAACCTTTGTCGACGAGATGATTACGGATTCCATCTGAAACCAAGGGTCTCCAATTTCACCGGACCCGTCCTTCAACAACCTTCGGGGATGGCCACAACCCAATAAATTGACCTATGAGACCACGCTCTACAAGGTCCAAGGCAGTCTGATAAGGTCTTTCTGCCAAAATATCAACAGAAGGGATGTCTGTCTTCTTCACAAAGGACTGCCCCAGAGGACTTCCCTTTCTCTTCCCACATGAAGAAATGAGGCGTTTGAATGCATCAATCTCAGGAGGAAGAGGAGGAGGGCCCCCTCCAGAGGCCATAGAAAGCACGAAGACCCTCTGAAATACTGAGCAATAAAAAGACACTAAACCAGGGAGAGCAGACTAAGTCTGAGCCAACAGAGAAAGAAATACAAACCAGGCTGAGATAAGCTTTCAATGATCAAGACCAAAAACTTCACACCAAAACTAGAAGGTACAAAACCAACAGTATAAAAAAAACATAGACCAACAGTTGAAAATAGATCGAAGACACCGAATGAACCAAGCAATGTTCAATCAAGAAAATGACTACGATCCAAAAGGGAAAAGGCCAAAAACTCTACACATCACAACAAGCACGTAGAGATCCTACAACACGCAGCTAGAAACTCCACGAGAGAGAAGACCTGCTCACGATCTAAACCAAGACAGCCTGCAGTCCACCATGAACCGACGATCACAGACAAATCTTCTTGGAGCAAAAAAATTCAGCCCACAACACAGTTTGTGTACCATTCTTCAAAAATTAGGACAAAATTCATTTAAGTTGGACCTCCCAGCTCAACTAGGCATCCATCCATACATTAATGTGAACCATTTGAAGTTGCACAAATCTCCTCGACTAAAGAGGAAATTCCATTGCATATCCTTCTCACAATATTACAGATTTCCACAATCCATTGCATGAATGCACAATGTTAGAAGTGTGCACTCATTCACTATGGCATGGCTCTAAAATTTCTTATTTAGTAGGACATCATAGTCATCTCACGACTCAGGCTGAGTGGCTGATTGTTGAGAAGTTTCACACTATAGGATTTGAGTGAAAAAAGAGGGGCCACTTTTCTTCTTAACTGGGTGGGAATTGATATGACTTAGGAAGTAGTGTAGTTATTTTTTGTACTCTTTATGGATTTGCACTAAATTTAGACATTCTAATTATTTTCGGCTTCATTGCTCATGTGCTGTAAAAATAATATATAGCGAGGAGTCTAGAGCAGTGTTCAGGATTAGTATTTGAATATGCTGCTTCTTCCTTGTATGTAGCAAGAGGCCAAAAGTTGTATGGTCAATTGCAGTCTGTCTTTTGTTATGACCATTCTTTACAGAATTTCTATATGAACAGGAGATTAAACATGTATTTATTGGGTGTTTTCTGCTGCCACTAATCCATTTTTCTTCTATAAAAAAGTGAAACTATGTATAAAATATGAAGCTCTTCTTATAAAGTTCGAGAGTACATAACATGGGAAGAAGTTGTTATGGTTTTACTTATGTTGTTTGGCGAAATGCATACATAATAGTGTAAGCTAATTTTTCAGTAAAAATCTTGTAGAATTGCAACTCCAACAATAAAAATCACAACTTTAACAAAAATCACATTGCCTAATTCCATAAACAAATAAAAAAACAATCTTACTCGCAACAAAAATCAAAGCGACGAGTCCTACCAATCGATCTCTGTTTCAAAAGCAAAGTTGTGGTAATCATAATGAAAAATTTGTGACGACGTGGGTCCATCCTGGTAGAAGTCCCACGTGGTTGGTTAGTCCTTGTTGTGGCACTGGTAGTAATGAAAAATAAAGATGACCGCACATGAAAACCATGGATTTTTTCTTCTTCTTTCTGGTAAACAATTAACCAAAGTAACTTAAGAGACTCGTCCACTTCCAATTTCCAAAACACACTTTTTACATTTTGAAGTTTGAAATTTTCTTATGTGGAAAGTAAATCCACATTTTAGGTTTGAATACGAAACATGAGTATCTTTCTTGCAATTGGAAATGATTTGGGTTACATTTATTGAAATAAGATTAGAGAAAAATAGAGTTCGAAGCTAGCAGTTAGCAGTGTAGGTTTCTATATCAACTTTACCGAGGCCAACTTTAGAGAGTTTCTAAATTTCATGTCATAGCAATAACGCATTTGTATGTGTATTTGCCTAGATTATTCTTTCCACAACTTATCTCTTCTTGCCACAACAAGTGGCAATGCTGGGACATTGCCACCTTGTGGCTCTGGTTTATTATTATTATTTCCAACATTGAATATTGTAGCCGTTGATAGGTAGTGGAGACCCTGGTAACTAAATAAATGCTCTTAATATGTTTGTTTCCTTCAACTTTGATTGAAAGGACTTTATATAGATATAAAGAGAAGCTAAGAGCTTAAGAGCGGTTTTGTTTTGGCCCAAAACTTTTCTTTCACTGATTTTTTTTTGGATAGTGCATGTCTTTATTTACCATGGCATCCATCGCACTCAACCATCTCCATTAGGTCAACTCTCAAGTCATCTAAGGTCCATGCTTGCACAATTATGTATGAGGTTCAATTAGACTACATGGAACCATGTCAAGATAAGTTCGCATTGACGCTCTATGTTTTTAACTGAGGCCTTAAGACTAGTACCACTCTATATCGAGAAACAAATTCCTCCTTAGTATCTTGTTGTTTGGTGAGCGTCCTATTAGAAGCTTTCACAAAAATGATCTTCTAAACAACTTAATGGGAGACAAAAGCTTTAAAATATTCCTTTGTTGGTCAGCTCTAGTTTTGAGCCAATGGAGATTGACTCACATTTGATCTCATTGAATTGAGAGAGTTTCATCAACTATTAGGAGTTGTTGAATTTTAACAACTCTATCCTATATGATTTCATTAAAAGGGCAAGACCATTACTTGCTTTGGATCTTCTTTGACAATTTTGTCTCATTCTTGTCGCATTATGGTGATTTGTCACACATAGTTGATATAAATTAAATGGTGTAAGTAATGGAATCCTCCCACCACATAAGTCATATTTGCCTCTACGTATGGCCAAAAGGTTCCAAATTCTCCTAAAATATTTAAAAAACACTATTTTTTAGATTAAAAAAACTCATGATAAATTGAGTTATGTGCATTTTATTTTTTAGCTTCCCATGAGATAGAAAAGTCAATTATATGATGCCTTGAGAATGTGACTTCCACTTAAACATAAACTTGTAGACACCATGAAAGTAAAACAAATAATATTATTTTGCTAAGAAAACATGGTTATGTTGAGCCTAATAAGAAATCTTTAATTGCCCCTCAAAAAGTTAGATTAGATAAATCAAAGCTAGCAAATTCCTTCCTTCCAAAAAATTTCAGATTATATAACCCTAGCATAGCTTTGAGAGAATGCCAAGTTATTTACTCACCAACATCCTTCTTTGTCTTCCTATGCATCCACCGTATTAAAATCTTTATAGATGAACCCACAGACTTCAAGGATTTTGTTAGCAATCCAACATTAGAGAAATGCTCTCTCTTCATGTTATCCCAGACATAGATATTGGTTAGTGTACCTACATACATCCATCCAAATTCATCATAATCAAAACCAATGCCAGAGAGATTAATGCTCCAATCCATGATAAATGAAGCAAGCTCATGTGACAGTGTAACCTTCCCCTCTTTGTGGATAGAGGTAAGGTTAGCTATGACATTTGACTAAATATAATTCATTTTTTTTTACATAATTCCAATTAGTAAACACAATATCTCCATCTTATCGCCCTAACATTGGGAATCAAAATCTCTTTAGGGGCTAGTGATGCTACTTTCATTAAGAAAGGCTAGTGACAATGTCCATATTATCCACGTCATAGTTATCACTTAGTATGGATGGTAACTTATAAGGGTCTAAGGCTGACAGGGGTTTCAAGGCGTGATCATAATTTCCCTTGAGAGTATAATTTTTGGGTTGTCTTTGGGGCTCATCACAAACCAATAATTCTTGGGAGTTTCAGAGAGGGGGAGGGAACACATCCTCTTAATGTTGCCTTGGAGTGAGGTGTTATAGGAGAGGTGTGCTCGATCCTTCTTAAGGGTAAGCCTTTTAGGTTATGCCAATCTTCTCGATGTGAGAGTTCTTACAAGCACCCTGTTGGGGCGCGGACCCTTAAAGGTCCTTAATTTTGGCAACTCCACGGTTTTGGTGCGAAGCTTGTAAGTGGAGTTGCGGCCCAAAATAGTCTTAGGGGTGTCGGGGTTGGGTCGAACCCCCTCTTTTTGTAAATAACCCATGGTTTAAACTCATGGTTTTTAAGCCCATGGTTTAAACACATGGTATTGTAATAGTGCACTAGTATAAATAGGCACTTATGTAAAGAAGAAAGAGCTTTTTCGAAGGTTTTTGTATGATAATAATTTGATGCGAAGAAGCTAAGGCCTGTTTTGGGTTTAAGGTTAAGTCCCAGCTGAGTGCATGGACGACCTCTGCAGCTGAGTGCACAGAGGGTTTTGTTAAGGTTAAGTCCCAGCTGAGTGCATGGACGACCTCTGCAGCTGAGTGCGCAGAGGGTTTTGGAAGGAAAGTACTGCAGCTTAGTGCGCAGTTTTGGGTTGATTGAGAAGATCTCCAGCTGAGTGCGCAGAGATCTACAGCTGAGTGCACAGATCAGAACTGTGTTGTTGTAAAGAGTTGAATATAAACGCAGTTCTATGGACGTAGCCCCTACACTGGGGGTGAACCACGTATATCTTGTGTTGTGGTGGTTCCTTTTTGTTTTGTGCTGTTATGTTTTTATGCATTTGATAAGTAGGTGAATGATAAGTAAGATATATGGTTAGGAATTAAACTTCGCTAAGAATTCCCAGTTAAGGGTTAAGCAAGTAACTGTCTGTTTATAGAAACTGTGAAGCTATTTAAGTATATGTCGAAGCTCTATATTGTGTAAGTATACTTTGTTAAGGCTAAAGGTACAGTAATATCCCTCTTTTGCCTGCAGAAACCTGATTCTGCGGCACCCCATAGCTATTTAAGGTGAGACTGCAACCTGTTTGTAGGTTGTTGCCGAAAGGGCCAACACTGTGGGTCTCTTTGTTGGTTGGTAAATAAGAGTATAAGAACCCGGGTCTGCCCTGCAGCCAACAAATTGGTTCCGTTGCCGGTTGAACCAGTATCTGCTCAAGAGGGATCTACGTCGTACCTGGAGGGACATGTTTTGGAGGCCCTCAGTAAAAGAAATCGGTGACTGGATTGAAGATACTCATCTAAAATTTGCTGAACAAGAAAATAAGGATCCTCGTCATAGCTCAGACGACTTTTTGCAAAGGTACATTTTTTCTGATATTTATGAAATTTTATTTGGTAGTATCCACATAGAATTGCACCAGTGGTTATCTAGGTTGACAGAAAGAAGGACAAACTTCCAAGAAGATCAGTCTCCTGCCTGGACCCCAGAAAGAATTAAGCTGTTGAAAAGAGTGAACAATGCGGTATCTAGAGCTGTTGACTTCTGGACAACGCAAACCCTTGAAGCATTTGTGACGGAGTTCGCCATCGACACACATACTTCTTTCAGCGAAGCAGAAAGACAGTTCTTCAAAGGACCAAGGGGTAAGTACTTGAATTCATTAAGTTTGAAAATTAAAATGCTCTTGGTTGAGAAACGCATATTGCTTATCGAATCAGATTGCTAGATTTATTGCTACTAACCTATGTTTGAAAGCGAAAGTGACTTCGACAAGCAAAGTGGTTTGCTTCGCAACGGTAAAAGATACAAGAGAACTTTTGGCTCCTTTACCCTAGGCCAGAATACCGATTATACCCCTTTAAACCCAGAAGAGTCTGAATCTGAAGAAACCCCTTTTGTTAGAAACCCTCCTATAACTCCACAGCGCAGATCTATTATCCCTGAGAACCCTTCGCAGTCTGAAAGTAACCCTAGCCTGAGTAGTCCTGTCGCAGGTCAGTCTACCTCAGTAAGTTCCCTTCCTCCTGTTACCAATCTTCCCCCTCCTCCTCCCCCTCGATTCACTATGGCCCATGTGAATGATGATATCAAGCTCCCAATCTTTAAAGGAACTAGATCAGAGGATCCAGAGCAGTTTTGGTTCTTATGCGAAGCTATTTGGACTGCTAAGAATATTATGGATCAAAATACAAGAACAACGCAGCTAGTCACCTCTTTCAGAGACCAAGCTTTGACC
Source organism: Pseudotsuga menziesii (assembly GCA_001517045.1). Classification (NCBI taxonomy): domain Eukaryota; kingdom Viridiplantae; phylum Streptophyta; class Pinopsida; order Pinales; family Pinaceae; genus Pseudotsuga; species Pseudotsuga menziesii. Next base: position 162,709 of record LPNX010212160.1, on the reverse strand, counting down.
TGGTTTATGAAGTTTTCCAGTACTCAGAACTATGTCTTGGCTGATATTAAAAAAGTAATGATCAAAGAATTCAAGAAGCCTAAATCAGAGTCGCAGTCTATAACTGAACTGAAAGAAATTCAGCAGAAGCGAGGTGAATCAGTTTGGGACTTTGATCAGAGGTTCAAGGTTATGTTGGACCAAGTTAGTTTCACTATTGGACCAGAACAGCATAAAGAATGGTTCATTGCAGCACTATTGCCTCATATCAGGACTCCACTTATGTAACAGAAGGTTGCTGATCAGCAAGAGGCGTTGGAAATTGCTATGAAACTTGAAACAACTCCTGTTGGAGATAATTCTGGAATAGCCCAAATACAAGCACAGTTAGTAGAAATGGCTTTGGAGCTTCGCGACATGAAAAAAGGGAAAGCTACTCGTGAAGAGGTTTGGTGTACACGATGTAGGACAGAAGGTCATGACAAAGAACAATGTCCCGCATTAAGAAATTATTTGAATATTGGTGCACCGAACCCGTTGAACCCTAATGTCCTATATTGTGAGATCTATAGAACAACTGGTCAGCATCAACCTGAAGATTTATATCTGCTGCAGAGATATGTTCAAGTACCTAAGAATCCCTACTGCAAGTTCTGTAAGTCAGTTGGACACAACGAATATGAATGTTGCAGCTTTGACCTCATGAGAGAGCAAACCTATGATGCTTATAGGGTACAACCCGATGCACAAGGCAATGATGGATATGGTTACCATGGTAGTACATCAGGTCGAGGTAATTTCAGAGGTCGTGGTCGTGGTGGTATGCCTGGAAGAGGTCGAGGCCAGGTTGTTTGCTATAATTGTAATCAGGCAGGACATGTAGCTAGAGACTGTCAGAACCCAACTACGATATGTCGATATTGCAGAGCAGTCGATCATGTGATTGAGCAATGCCCACAGTTGATATCCAAGATACAAGAAAGAATTGGCGCTCCTACTCAGAATGTTCAGATGATTGCTGTAGAGAAAAGACCTGTCCCAGCCGTTAACATTGTTACAAGGAGTGGAGCTACGACGCAAGTGCAGAATAAGGAGAAACAGACTGACGAGGCTTGGGTCTGCAAGACCCCAGAGAAAATCCCAGCCTTCGACGTTGGAAGAGAAAAAGGAACATTTATAAAAGCTAAAAAAGACTTTGTTGATCCAAGAACATCAGCAGCAACTACGCAACAACATCGACAGCAGCTACAGTCTCAGGAAGCTTCACCGGATCAAGTAAGTACACTAACATCCTTTTTGCAGAGTTGTATGAAGCTATTAAGAAATTAGAATGCTTTGAATGAGTTACAGAAAGTTATTCAGTCTTGCGAACCTCAGCAAAGCTTTGATAGAGGAAAAACTGTTAATAGAGTTAGAAGGACTGGAAGAGAAATGAGATTGCATGCTCAGATAGGAGATTATGACATGACTGATATCATTTTAGACCTGGGATCAAAATTAAATGTCCTAATTAGGCAAACATGGGAACAAATGGGAAGACCTACGCTTGAATGGTCCCCCATACAGTTGAGATTAGCCAATCAGCAGAAGATTGTACCCTTGGGAATATTCCCTAGTGTACCAGTGGACATTGATGGAGTCGGTACCTTAGCAGATTTTGAAGTCATTGAAATAATTGATGATAGCAACCCCTATCCAACATTGCTAGGAATTGAATGGGCACTAAACAATGATGCAGTAATCAACCTTAAGAACAAACATATGACTTTTGAAGGAAAAGGCTTGAGAGTCGTAGTACCATTGGACCCTTCTCAAGGAGAAAGGTATACAGAGCCAGTCAGAGATGAAGATCAGGATGTTTTAGATCATATTTACAACATCACAGCTAAAGAAGAAGACTATGTTAACCCTACTACTGAAGGTATAATGGATTGGCAGTGTGATAGTTCTTACATGACTGATTCAGATGAAGGCCTGGAGAATTGGCAGAATAGACTTTATGAGCTAAATGGGCATCGATGTGCAAGAATTACTAAGTCTCTCAGATGGGTTGGATCACAGCCAAAGATCTTACCTACTTTTGATGGCTTGACAGACCCAAAAGATTTTATTGTACAATTCTCAGAGCAAGTACCAGATTCACAGAAAATGGAGACTCTAGATTTAGTATTCAGAGCTGCAGCTGCCAGATGGTGGAATGGTCATAAAAAGTATATTCATAGTTGGAGAGCTTGTCAAAAGTTTCTTCGCCTGAGATTCATGGATCAACCTTAGGAGGTGCGAAGAATATTTAATGGTAAGACTAGCCCACAGAAACATTTGGAGCAGTGTTATAAAGCATGGAAGCATGTACCTTGTGAAGAATGGGTACATAGGTTTGTACACACTCTGGAACCTGTAGCAAAGAATTGGTATGCGGAGGTAGAGATTCGCCATGGTACTGTAAGTTGGGATAGCCTTATTGATAGTTTTGTGCTCACATTTTCTATTAATGAAGTTTGCCCTGCTTTGGACGCAACTATTAGGTTGATAAATACTAAGGTGTTTGATGATAAAGAAATAGCCGAGCACCAACCTGATTGAAAGGAACAAGAAGCTAATGCAGTAGAATGTTATAACCTCGCCATTGATGAAGACGATGACCCTCGCAACATTAATATTCCTGAGTCAGAAGGACACTGCAAAGTACATGGACCAGCAATCGAAGCACCTGAAGTAACTCAGCCCTTGAAGACAAGGAAAGTAAACATTGGATCAGAAGAAATGCCTAAATACGCTACTATTGGAGATTATTGGGATGAAGAAATGGTAAGCAAAGTGACTGAACTCCTCCATGAGTATCAGGACTTGTTTCCAATGAAGTTTTCATAAATGAAAGGTATCCTTGGTGATATAGGAGTGATAAAAATACCTTTGAAACCTGATGCGAAGCCTGTGAAGCAGCACCCTTATAGGATGAACCCTAAGTATAAAGAAAAAGTCAGGCTGGAGCTAGATAAGATGCTCGCTGCAGGAATCATTGAGCATGTCAAAGAGTCCGAATGGGTCAGCCCTATGGTGGTATAAGAAAAGAAGACCAAGGGAGAAATCAGAATCTATGTTGATCTGAGGAAGCTGAATGATGCATGTTTACATGATCCTTTCCCTACTCCATTTACAGATGAAGTTTTACACAATGTCGGAGGTCAAGAAGTGTATTCTTTCACTGATGGATTTTCAGGTTACCATTAGATCATAATTGCTCCAGAGGATCTACATAAAACAACCTTCACGACAGAAATGGGATCTTTTCAATATATTGTTATGCCCTTTGGATTGAAGAATGCACCTGCTATGTTTTCCAGAGTAGTCATATCTACATTTAAGGAATTTATTCATAAGTTCTTAGAAGTTTACTTTGATGATTGGACTATTTTTGGTTTATTGAAAGATCATATAGCCAATTTAAGACTTATGCTGGACAAGTGTAGACAGCATCAGATTTCATTGAACCTGAAGAAGTGTATCTTTTGTGCACCTTTTGGAATTCTGCTAGGTCACATTGTATGCAAGCAAGGATTGATGGTGGATCCTGCGAAGATAGCCATTATTGTGAACTTACCACCTCCGAAGTCTGTTAAGCAACTTCGCACTACGCTTGGTCATACTGAATATTACAGGAAATTCATTAAAGGATATGCTCAGATTACAGCCCCTATGGAAAAGAAATTGAAGAAAGATATTAAGTTTGAATGGACATCTGAATGTCAGGAAAGCTTGGACATGTTAAAAGAAAAGATGTTAACTGCCCCTATCTTAGTATTCCCTGACTGGAATAAGGAGTTTCATGTTCATGTTGATGCGTCCTCCATTGCTTTAGGAGTAGTATTGGCTCAGTCAGGAGAAGGTAATATTGATCACCCTATTGCTTTTGCAAGTAGAAAATTGTCCACAGTAGAAAAGAACTATACTACGACAGAACAAGAAGGTCTAGCTATGGTTTATGCCTTGCAGAAGTTTCGACATTATCTGTTAGGATCTCATTTTAAGATGTTCACTGGCCATTTTGCTTTGAAGTATTTGGTTAACAAGCCTGTGTTAGGTGGAAGGATATGCAAATGGCTGATTTTGTTTCAAGAGTATGACTTTGAGATCATAGTTAAGCCAGGAAAACTTAACCTGGGGCCTGACCACTTGTCGAGGCTCGAGTCAGGAGAAGAACCCACTAGTTTGGACGAAGGTCTTCCTGATGCCCAGTTGTTTGCCATCCAGATGGTTGATGACTATTTTTAGGATATTGTTCAGTACTTGTCTACAGGGTTTGCACCCTCTGAGATGACAACACAGCAGAAGAAGTAGCTGGTGGTTAGAGCAGCTGACTTTACCTTGATAGCAGGACAGCTATATAAGATGGGACCAAATGATATACTACACAGATGTGTCTTGGAGCATGAAAAGCCATTGATTTTGGCTGAGGCACATTATGGAGCAGCAAGAGGTCATTATGCAGGAAAAGCTACGACACAGAAGATTCTGACAGCTGGATTGTGATGGCCTACGATTCATAAGGATGCAAGAGAGTATTGCAACAACTGCGATATCTGTCAGAGGACAGACAAACCATCCAGGAGGGATGAGATGCCTCTGGTTCCACAAGTAACTTTACAAGCATTTGACAAATGGGCTATTGATTTTGTTGGGCCAATCAACCCCCCTGCAAAGAAATCTGGAGCAAGATACATTATTACAGCAACTGATTACCTTACTCGTTGGGTCGAAGCTCAACCAGTCAAGGACTGTAGCGCTGCTACAGCTGCGAAGTTCATCTTTGATAATATTTTGTCAAGGTTTGGATGTCCTATAATTCTTATGAGTGATCAAGGATCACATTTTCTGAATAAGACTATTGAAGCATTGACAAAAGAATTTCAAGTATATCATCAGAAGAGTACTGCCTACCATCCTCAAGCAAATGGAACTGTCGAAGCCTTTAACAAGATCCTTGAGCACGCTCTGACGAAGGTTTGCAATGTTAACAGAAATGATTGGGATCTCAGAATTCTAGCAGTATTATGGGCTTATAGAACCACTTGCAAGAAGTTGACAGGCCATACACCTTTTAGGCTGGTATATGGACAAGAAGCAGTTATGCCCATGGAATACATTGTTCCTAGCCTCATAATATCTGCCTTCACAGGGATGGATGATCCAGCTATGTTGAATGAAAGGCTGATGAAGATACTGGAACTTGAAGAAGACAGATTCATTGCAGGTTTCTAGCAGTAAGTGCAGAAAGCTAGAGAAAAAGCATGGCATGATATACACATTAAGAAGAAGCATTTCCAGAATGGTGATCTTGTCCTCTTGTATGACAATAAATTCATGAAGTTCCCAGGTAAGTTCAAGACACATTGGAAAGGACCATACATAGTTCAGAAAGTTACCGATGGTGGCGCAGTTCAGTTAGCTAAATTAAATGGAGAAATTTTTCCATCCATGGTGAATGGAAGTAGATTAAAGAAGTACAGGGACAAGCCTGTACCCCCTGACCCAAAGTAACAACAAGCAGAAGAGTCTAAGTACCAAGAACAATTGAAATTGGGTACTAGACTATAATGAAGCTGTTCTCAGAGAAGATGTGGCATATTGTTGGAAGTGTCGAAGGTGGTGGAAGAAATTTTGTCGTAGGTCAAAGGTCACTATGGTGTCGAAGGTCCTTATTGTGGCGAAGCTGAAGTCAGTGGTCATGTCGAAGAAGAAAGGTGTGTCGAAGCTTAAAATGTGACCATTGGAAAAAATCAGATTTGGCGGCGCCGTTACGTTAACTGTATTAACTGCCTGTAATGGTGAGATTTTGGGAAATCTAGCGTCGTTTGGACAAGATCTATAGCTGCTCTGTCATATTTGGTGTCTTTAATGCACAATTATGGCAGATTTGGTCGTTGGATTCTATAAGAAGTCACCCAGACCTACGAATTTCGCATTACGCAGTTTAGTGAGTTGAGCCCATGTCATCAGACCGCGAAGTCCAGGAATTGTTGAGCGAATTCAGAGAGAGGGGTTTGCAGAATCTTATGAGCAATCCACCTGCATCCGCACCTCACGAAGAGACTCCCCTAGCACCGAATCATCCAATGCAGACACAATCAACTAGAAAGAAATATAAGGCAGAAGTTCGTTCTAAGCGGAACAAAGAAAGGAACAACCCATCAGGAAAGACACCAGAGGATCCCGTGATGAATCCTTCCGGAGTATTCGAATACCTTGGTGACAAAGAGAATGTTGCACCGCAGTGTCCACCACATCTTCCACCTGTTCGACCAGGAGTTCAGCCACCTTGGCGGACAACCAAGTTCACATTGCGCACCCCTTCGCTGCCACAGGGTGTGCAGTTGGTCGAAACAATGACAAGGAAAGTAGACCGACTCAAGTATGCAGACCACGATACGAATGATCGTAGGAAATTTCCACAGTTCACACCTAGCAAATATTTGCACTCTGTCCATTATCCGGAGACCAGTAAGACGCTACTGGAAGTGAAACAGTGGTGATCCGTTAGACCTCAAATTGTGTGCATTAAAAGTTTGTGTTAAAAAGAATGCGTTCAGCAGGTGAATTAATGGAACAACATTAACAAAAATTAAATGCTGAAAACAAATGGAAAACAACACTGATAAAAAGAAACACAGAATCAGAGAGTCACAAAACAGAAGTTGATAACGGAGTTCACCCCCTTCACTGGGCTACGTCTCCGGGTCCCTCCCCAATGGGTGCCGATCCAATTAATCTCTTAAAAATGGTACAAAATGGTTCTGGAAACAACTTCAGCAACTGTAAATAGAATGTTGTACAAAGTCTTTAAGACCTTTCTCTGGAAATTACAATTAGCCTTCGTAAGGCAAAGAAAGCCAAAGTATGACAGAGAATGTCAACTTCCACAGTAACACCATCGGAACACTTTACAACAAACTCTCTGAGCTTCGCATAACAGAGAAACGATGTACTGTGCTCTGAACGAACTGAGTCTCCCCCCCCCTCCAACGGTGGCCAGCATCCTCTATTTAAGCACTTAGCGAGAGGAGCCATAACGGACCACAGCTGTTCTCTTCTTTATCAACGTTACAATCATATGCTAAAATTGAACCATGCAATTCAACCAAATCACTGCCCAAGCGTTATGGTACCACGACATTCCATATTCCTGAAATGTTGCAAACAACTCCACGCACACATGTTGACTCACAACATGTTGCAATGGCCATTATGCACATATGTTGCACCATACCATAGCGTCACACGTAACGCAACCGTTTGATGTCACCACTATCTTCATAATGTCGCAGCAAGTGCGATGTATGTCGCAGCAAGTGTGATATGTCTGTCGCAGCAGGTACGACGTATGTCGTGGCAGGTGTGATATGTCTATCACAGCAGTGCGATATGTCTGTCGCAGCAGGTGTGATGTATGTCGCAGCAAGTGCGATATGTCTGTCGCACTATATATGAGTTAAAACATATGTTATGTTCTTTGAACCATAGATTAAATACCATTGTACCATATTGGATCAGTGTAATTTGAAGATGAATAATCCACCGGATCATTCCTCCCCATTGGAGAGCTTTTGGACCACCAAAAGCCTGAATCATTCTGTAAGTAAGTGAGGGTACAGCTCCCTCACTTTTCCAATCTCCATCCATCTTGCTTTGCTAGGATGCATGCCTTTAAGCCCCACTCGAAGGTACTCAGCATTCCCCCTTCGTGAAGTCCTTACATTTCTGTCAAGAATAACATTATCCTGCAACTCATTCATATATTCAGGTGCCATATAATCAACTGAAGGAATCGGCATGATGATTTCCTCATCCATGATCATAGGAGGCTCATACAATTTAAGATTCTCAACATTGGCAACTGAATAAATTTGCATGTATGGAGGTAAATTCAAGCGAAAAGCATTAGTACCGATCTTTTCCAAGATCTCAAAAGGACCATACCGGATAGGTTTAAGCTTTTTACCTTCACCTTTCATCCTTTTTTTGGTGATATGTAACCAAACTCTGTCACCAACCTGAAATTAATGATCAACTCGATGCTTGTCATGCCTGGCTTTGTACCTTGCCTGGCTCTTCTCCAACTGTTCCTGAACTGCCTGCTGCACCGCTTGGATTCTCTGAATGAACCTTAGAGCTTTATCTGCATCATGATGTCCATCCACTGCATCCTTGCCGAAAGAGAAGTCCATCGGTGTTTTTGGCAGATAACCAAAACAAGTTTCAAAAGGAGATCTTTTCGTGGAAGAATGAACTGCATGATTGTAAGCATGCTGTATATACTGCAACTGCTCATCCCAAAGTTTAGGATGTTTACCACAATATCCTCTGAGCAGCTGAACCACTGTTCTGTTTACTACCTCTGTTTTCCCATCGGTCTGTGGATGAAAAGCTGTACTTTTCTTCAGTTTAGTATCCATAAGCTCCCATAAAGTTGACCAGAATTCTCCCAAGAACCGGGAGTCCTGATCAGATATATTAGACATGGGTAGCCCAAAATGTACCCAAACATTCTGAAAGAATAGGTGAGCTGTTTGTTCAGCAGTGATCTGTTTGTTACATGGCATTAAGATACACATTTTGTTGAATCTATCCACAACAACATATAGGTAATCATGCCCTTTTCTAGACATAGGTAGTCCCCCTACAAAGTCCATAGAAATGCTTTCCCAAGGACGAGAAGAAACTGGAAGAGGCGCGTACAAACCCAATTTCCTATTGCTAGGCTTACTTGTTGCACACATAACACAACCTCTTATGTATTTCTTGCATTTGAGGCCAATAACAGTGATTCTGCAATACAGACAATGTTTTACTTACTCCAAAATGTCCTGCAATCAACGAACTATGTGCTTCTCGGATCACATGCACTCTTTCCTTCTCTAGAATACAGATTTTACCAAGATGATACAAGAGTTGATCATGCACATAATAGTTCTCTTCCTGTTTACCATGTATTAATGATGCATATACTTTCTTAACTGTTCAATATAACTTTCATGTGTTAATGAACTGTTTTGAAGAATGATTGAAGCATTCGTAGGAGGCCTTGATAACATGTCTGCTACCTTATTATGAATTCCCTTTTTGTACTTAATTACGAGATGAAACTGTTGTAAGAATCCCATCCATCTTAAATGCCTACTTTGTTGTACTTTAGTTTGAGATTGTAAATATTGAAGTGGCTAATGATCAGTATGTATGACTCTTTCTTTGCCCATTATATAATGTTTCCACTTCTTCATGCTCTGTACTAAAGCATACAATTCTTTGTCATAAGTCGGATAGTTACTTACCGCAGTAGAGAACGTTTATGAATGGTAACAGACTGGCTTCCTTCCTTGCATCAAAACGGCTCCCATGGCAAACCCGCTGGCATCGGTTTCGATCTCAAATGGCTATTGCAAATCTGGCAACGTCAGAACCGGGGTTGTGCTAATCCTTTCCTTCAAAGTGTCGAAGGATTTCTGATGCTTGCCTCCCCACTAGAAAATCTCTTTGACGCTTGTCAATGCATGTAATGGAGCAACAATGGAGGAAAACCCAGAAATGAATTTCCTCCAATACTGAACCGCACCCAGAAAACTTCTGATTTCAGTAACGGTGTTAGGTCGTGGCCAATTTACAATGACAGCAACCTTGGCTGGGTCCACTCGTAGGTGGCCTCCACCAATAATATGGCCCAGATATACTAAAGAAGTTTTAGCAAATTCACATTTGGACATCTTTACATAAAGCTTCTCCTTCTTCAGTACATCTAAAACTTTCTTCACATGTACAATTTGCTCTTCCCAGGTTTTGCTAAAACTAGGATATCATCCAAGTATACAATTACAAAATCATCAATGAATGGTCGAAGACATCATTCATGACCCGCATGAAAGTAGCAGGTGTGTTACAGAGTCCGAAAGGCATCACAAGCCATTCATACAAACCCTGTTTTGTTTTAAACGTTGTTTTCCAGGTATCATTTTCAGCAAGTCGAATTTGATGATACCCACTACGCAGATCCAATTTTGTAAAATAAGTTGCATGTTTCAACTGATCAAGCAAATCATCAATGCGAGGAAGAGGATACCTGTTTTTAATGGTGATTTTGTTAAGGGCCCTATAGTCGATGCATATCCTCCAAGACCCATCCTTCTTCGGAACCAAGACTATATGAGAGCCACAAGGAGAAGTACTTGGCCGGATGACCCCCTTCTCAATCAGCTCCTGAACCTGCTTCTTGATTTCCTCATTCTGCATTACAGACATCCGATACATGGCTATGTTCGGGAGCGGCACATCCTGCTGCAAATGTATCTCATGTTGAATCTCTCTCTTTGGTGGTAACCCTTTCGGATCTTGAAACAAATCATCATACTCAGAAATGATTTCAATCAATTCAGATTTATGCCTAGGGTCACACTCTTCAAAAGATTTAGAGATCTCATCATTTTTCATCTTAACCATCATTAACACAAAATTCTTACTAGCATTTACCAACCTCTTCATTTGTCCTGCAGAGACTATGGCTAGATTGGTTTTTGTCTTATGTGCTTGTACAATATACTCGACACCATCTTTAAAAAGATGATACTTATTCTGCTCTCTATAAAAGACTGCTTTCCGGTCATACAAATATGGACTCCCAAGTACAATTCCACAAATGTCAAGTGGTACTACATCTAGTTCTACCTCATCCATGAACTTTCCAGTAATTGTAAACTTCAATACACATTTCTTTGTAACTTGTAATTGTGTATCATTAGTAACCCAACCAAGAGGATAGGGTTTTTCATGAGGCATAGTAACTAAATGCAATTTCTTAACCACTTCTTCTGATATCAGATTTACTTGTGAACCACTATCAAACAATGTATCAATCTTTGCGTGATTTGTAATGACACGAACATGAAATAGTGCACTTCTATTTTTATCATTTTGCTTAGAAGTAGATGGCAGACTTGTACTTGCACTAGAACTTGATTTTGCATCAATGGGAAGTGAGGTACTTTTATTCTTACCCTGGATTCCGACGGCTGTAACCTTTGTTTCATCACCCGAGTCGGATCCCAAGTCTTGAATAACTGTTGCAGTAGCTTTTGCTTTGCCTTTATCTTTGTTTCCTCCGAACTTCTTTGGCCTTAACTCCGGATGAAGTTTCCAACACTTAGAGACATCATGTCCCTTCTGACAATGCGAACATGTAGGCGTTTCACCCTCTTTCTTGACAGTAGCCATCTTCTTTTTCCCCTTCGACTTGCTATCAATCTTAAAGGATTTCTTTACAAAAGTATCATTAGCATGCTTACCCCTAGATTCTAAATGTGTAGCTTGAACACATACATCATCCAAGGTACTGGGGTTAAACATCAACAAGGTATGTTGCAGATAAGAATGCATACCACCAATGTACTTAAGAAGAGTTTCCTGTGTATCCAATGCAACATTCAATGCAATAGCCCTCTTTCTAAATTCATGAGTATATTCTTGAATGCTTTGTCCTTTAGCTTGTCTAAACATTTGCCAACTCATTATTAATTGTTGCATGTGACCTAAAGGATAAAATTGCTTTTTTAATACTTCAATGAATTCATTCCAAACTGAAATAATTTTACCAATATTTCGAAGATCTTGTTGAATCTTTCTCTCCCACCAAGTAAGAGCCATACCACTCATTCTCAAAGTGGCCAATTGAATCCTGGAAGGGTCATCAGTAATGCCCTGCGCCCTGCAATATACTTCAAGCTGCTTGATCCAATTGTCTAACTTTTCAGCATCTAAATCTCCATTATAAATTGGCAATTCAAATTTAACATCCAATTTGAAATAAGGCATATTAGGATTTGCATTATTCAAATGAGAAGTATGAGAAGAAGAGAAAGTTTGATGGGTTTCAGGAGGACCACCATCACCTCCTACTCCTTTACCCTTTTCTTCCTTCTTCATTTCTGCATCTCTGGAAGAAGATCCTTCTTCTTTCTTCTTCCTTTCTGCTCGCTCATCGAGTAGAATTTCCATCATGGCTTTCATGCTCATAAAAGCCTCCAAAAACTCAGTTTCTGACATAACATGTTTTTCTCGTTCTGTATGTCCTTCTTCTTCCCCTCGTGGAGAATACATGGTTCTTAAGAATGTTCTCCTTGAGCCAATCTCAGGATCTACTTCAATTAATTCTCCTTCACCAAGCTTTAACATGGACCTGGTAAGCATTCACAAACTTGCATAAGCAGTTAACCTGCTTTGATACCATAACATGATCCGTCGGACCTCAACTTGTGTGCATTAAAAGTTTGTGTTAAAAAGAATGCGTTCAGCAGGTGAATTAATGGAACAACATTAACAGAAATTAAATGCTGAAAACAGATGGAAAACAAAACTGATAAAAAGAAACACAGAATCAGAGAGTCACAAAATAGAAGTTGATAACGGAGTTCACCCCCTTCACTGGGCTACGTCTCCAGGTCCCTCCCCAATGGGTACCGATCCAATTAATCTCTTAAAAATGGTACAAAATGGTTTTGGAAACAACTTCAGCAACTGTAAACATAATGCTGTACAAAGTCTTTAAGACCTTTCTTTGGAAATTACAATCAGCCTTCGCAAGGCAAAGAAAGCCAAAGTATGACAGAGAATGTCAACTTCCATAGTAACAGCATCGGAATACTTTACAGCAAACTCTCCGAGCTTCGCATAACAGAGAAACGATGTACTGTGCTCTGAACGAACTGAGTCTCCCCCCCCTCCAACGGTGGCCAGCATCCTCTATTTAAGCACTTAGCGAGAGGAGCCATAATGGACCACAACTGTTCTCTTCTTTATCAACGTTACAATCATATGCCAAAACTGAACCATGCAATTCAGCCAAATCGCTGCCCAAGCATTATGGTACCACGACGTTCCATATTCCCGAAACGTTGCAACCAACTCCACGCACACATGTTGACTCACAACACGTTGCAATGACCGTTATGCACATATGTTGCACCATACCATAGCGTCACACGTAACGCAACCATTTGATGTCACCACTATCTTCACAATGTCGCAACAAGTGCGATGTATGTCGCAGCATGTGTGATATGTCTGTCGCAGCCAGTGTGATATGTCTGTCGCAGCAGGTGCGATGTATGTCACGGCAGGTGTGATATGTCTGTTACAGCAGTGCGATATGTCTGTCGCAGCAGGTGCGACGTATGTCGCAGCAGGTGTGACGTATGTCGCAGCAAGTGCGATATGTCTGTTGCACTATATATGAGTTAAAACATATGTTATGTTCTTTGAACCATAGATTAAATACCATTGTACCATATTGGATCAGTGTAATTTGAAGATGAATAATCCACCGGATCAAGTGGGCTGCTGGCTTAGAGCAAGCTGGTCTGTTGAAGATGCTCAATGTCCCCCACTTCAGTGGCAGCACGCAGGTTACCATAGTGGTCAAGTAGCTATTGGCATTGGTGCATGATGGGCACCTGTGGATATGAAGCCAGCGCGTTGCCATTGATGGAGAGCTCATTCACAGGATTATAGGCTTGCCGAAGGAAGGGCCCGATCCTGGCATTGAGTTCGTCGAAAAGCACGAAGACACGAAGCTGGCATAGCACATGAAGGACCGCTTTGGCCTGACGAAAGGAATGCGAGGATATCAAACCTCGACAATCCAACACCAGAACATTCGCTTCGCTGCAGAGCTCCTAGCATGCAAACTAATGCGGAAGTGTAGACCAAATGAAGTACATGCGCCGATTGTTAGTATTGCTGCGAATTGTGCCGAAGGCTACAGTTACAATTGGGCAGCATACATTGCTAAGGAGTTCCTCGAAGATGTCCGCGATACGCAGGAGAAAGGTAGACCCTTTCATTACTCTTGGTTGTTAGTGCTTATTGCACTGGTAGGATGGAGAGAACCTACCGAGGCGCAGTTTGTTGATGTGCCTCCGGATATGCCTGGTGCAGCAAGGTATGCCTCTCTTTGGGTCTCGCAGGATAAGGCCCTGCAGCAGATGACGAACTACGTGTTCGCCTTTTACGCCATGAACATTTCATACGAGATCCTGAAGACGCCGCGGCTCAGCAATGAGCTATTTTCTCAGTATGCGGGAGTGGCCAATTTCAGGGCTGACATGCATCATGTCTTCATCCAGGCCCGCGCAAATAACAAGAATAAATGGTCGAAGTTGCCTTATGTGGTGACCCTGGAAGACATCCTCGCAATAGTCCAGCAGTGGCTGGCTGAATGGATGAAGGACGCGGGAACAAGGCCCAGCATACCAGTTCCCCCAGTAACAGATGTGGGCGTAGGTCCAAGTCAGGCGCCGCAGAGTGACCCACCAGAAGAAAGCGACGAACAAGATGAGTCACAGCAGAGCGAAGGTGACCATGATGGCGATGACGGAGTTGATGAAGAAGAAGAGGAATCGGTCAAAACCATTTCAGACCCCACTCGCCCAGATAAGCGCAAGTCTCCAGAAGTGGAGGAAGTTACCAAGCCTTTGCCTAGAAAGAAAACTAAGGCGTCGAAGGGCAAGAACATTGTCGAAGAGCCCGCTTTGACGATGGAAGAGCTTGATTAGGCTCTGACAAAATCCACAGAGGTCTTAACCAGCAAATGGTCAGATTTTGCAGCTACACAGCTTGATGCGCTCAGTGGCGTAGCCCAACGAATTACAGAACTCAAGGAGTTAGCAGAAAGATCAGCGACTAGCGCAGCAGCAAGCAGTGCCCCAGTAAGCACGCAGCCAGATACTCGGCAATGGCCAACCAGAAATAACAGAGGACAAGTACCAAGTGCAGCCCTCATAATAACTGACGCAGCATCTCGATCACAAATGAGTATGATAGTTGAGATAGACTACGCCAAGTTGTCTATGTCGGAGCTGCATTTGTGTCAGTTGGCAATCATGGACGAAATCTGAGAACGCGATAGCTACTCACACAGGTAGTTAGAGAAGTCCATGAAGCAGAGTGAGAGCCTCGCAGCGCAGTTAGAAGAAGCTGAGCAAAAGAAGAGGGAAGCAGAAAGCAAGCAGGGTGCACTGGCGCGAGTATTGGATGAGGCGTGTCGAAGTCTCCCTGACTTCTACATGCAGGCTGAAGAAGAACCAGAGCAGAGAATAGTCAAGTTGAAAGACTATGCACAACAATCTCGCAGCCTGATAGAGAAAATGAAAACAGAGCATGAGGCCAAGATTGTGGAGCTTCAACTTCGCATTACTCCTGAGAGTCCACCAGAGGTCAGGGAGCAGCACCGCAGAGATATTCAAGCCTCAACAACGAAGATCTCAGATCTTGTGAGCAGTGCATCAAAGCTGCTAGAGGAAAGCGTCGAGGCATGGGCGAGCTTGCAAGACGACCCAAAAGTAGAAAAGCTGCAAGAAACTATCAAGCAGCGACAGGCAGAGCTGGACGCAGCCAAAGTGGAAATCAAGACATTGCCTCCCATGCAGAAGATGCTTAAGGTGAAGCATAGCAATGAGCTCCAGTAAGGAATTGAGTCTTACAGAAGAAAAGAGACACTGTTGGTGAGCTCTGTGCAGCCTCTCATTAACAAGGCCTTGGAGTTGAGCACTGCTGCGGACAACTAGCTCAAAGTCTTGAAGGAGTATGAAGCATTCGCACAGGAAAAGGCCAGCGAAGCATCTTCAGCAACATTGCAAGAGATAGTGGAGAAGGAGCAAACAGCTGAAGATATCATGCATAGCCTCAACAAGCAGTTCAATATCTTTGCCAACAAGATTCTTCCACCAGAAAAGCAGCAGAGTGTTCCGGGACGGGACACTGGTGAGTCTTAGGGGCCTGTTGGGGCGCGGACCCTTAAAGGCCCTTAATTTTGGCAACTTCGCGGTTTTGGTGTGAAGCTTGTAAGTGGAGTTGCGGCCCAAAATAGTCTTAGGGGTGTCGGGGTTGGGTCGAACCCCCTCTTTTTGTAAATAACCCATGGTTTAAACTCATGGTTTTTAACCCCATGGTTTAAACACATGGTATTGTAATAGTGCACTAGTATAAATATGCACTTATGTAAAGAAGAAAGAGCTTTTTCGAAGGTTTTTGTATGATGATAATTTGATGCGAAGAAGCTAAGGCCTGTTTTGGGTTTAAGGTTAAGTCCCAGCTGAGTGCGTGGACGACCTCTGCAGCTGAGTGCGTGGACGACCTCTGCAGCTGAGTGCGTAAAGGGTTTTGGAAGGAAAGTACTGTAGCTTAGTGCACAGTTTTGGGTTGATTGAGAAGATCTGCAGCTGAGTGCGTAGAGATCTGCAGCTGAGTGCGCAGATCAGAACTGTGTTGTTGTAAAGAGTTGAATATAAACGCAGTTGTGGACGTAGCCCCTACACTGGGGGTGAACCACGTATATCTTGTGTTGTGGTGGTTCCTTTTTGTTTTGTGCTGTTATGTTTTTATGCATTTGATAAGTAGGTGAATGATAAGTAAGATATATTGTTAGGAATTAAACTTCGCTGAGAATTCCCAGTTAAGGGTTAAGCAAGTAACTGTCTGTTTATATAAACTGCGAAGCTATTTAAGTATATGTTGAAGCTCTGTATTGTGTAAGTATACTTTGTTAAGGCTAAAGGTACAGTAATATCCCTCTTTTGCTTACAGAAACCTGATTCTGCGGCACCCCATAACTGTTTTGGGTGAGACTACAACCTGTTCGCAGGTTGTTGCCGAAAGGGCCAACACTGTGGGTCTCTTTGTTGGTTGGTAAATAAGAGTATAAGAACCCGAGTTTGCCCTACAACCAACACAACCTAAACCCATTAACCATTGTGATTGTTGGTGGCTTGAGTAATTAATCAAGCCTAAACCTGAGGAGCTTAGTTCATTAGGGTTTGAGATGGGTTGACCTTAACCGGAAGCAGGGCAGTCTAGATATGGTGTGAGTGTAGGCACCAAAAATATATGTTAGGAAAATTAATGTACTTAAGCATGCCAGCTTTAAGATGTAATCTCTTACGAGGACAATGTCAAATAGCCATTTGGTTCATGGCATATGAAGTTATCCAACAAATTATATATATTTTAAGGAACGGGTAAAATTGCATGGGAAGATTTAGTGATTTTATCCATACAGGGAAACCAAATTGATCACTTTGCTTTGCCAAAAAGTCCTTGAATGAGGGAGGAAAAAGAGAAGGGTGTTACGATGAACCCAAATATTACAAGCAACAATGGCAACATAATGAGATTCATCTAAAAGTGAAAACAAAAAATGCCTTTTGTCATGCTATGCATACTCCATCAAGTCCCACCATTGGTGTCCATACCTTGATCTAATGTCGTATCATGACCTTTGAAGGTATCCACTATGAAAATACATTAATAATGCGTTATTTTTTTGTAAGTTTCACATAGAATTTCATATTTACAAGTAGAAATTTCAACAAGGTTCTCGTTAGGAGAATTTCCATTACCACAATATACACATTTGGGATGGACCTACAAGGCTTCTTTGGGGGACCATTGTTCTCATTACCATGGATAAAGTAACTATCTAGACCCACGGTTGAGTTTGGATTAAATGCTTTGTTCTTAACCTTAATCGAGCCCTTAATAGTTTTCAGAGGCCATATTGTAGGAGGTAGGCCAAATAAAAAATAGATGCACCTTAAGCTCAAGCATGAACAAATTTCAACTTTAGTCCTGAGATCTGGAACTCATTTGTGAAATGTGGACTTGCTCTTTTTTTTTCCATGAAACACACATTTAGTTGTTGTTTTGGCAACCAAAACTATAAATAGATGCACCTTAAGCTCAAGCATGAACAAATTTCAACTTTAGTCCTGAGATCTGGAACTCATTTGTGAAATGTGGACTTGCTCTTTTTTTTTCAATGAAACACACATTTAGTTGTTGTTTTGGCAACCAAAACTAGTGGGAACATGAAGCGAGGCCCACAATATTCATAAAATCAACCAACCCAAGACTCAACCCTATAACTTCCTATTTACAATTCACAACACTCAACCATTCAAACTAAATATAAACTTTCTCTTATTAACATCTATATTATAAATAATTCCCAAAAGTAAGTTTTGTTAACACCAAATGCTATCGACAACAATTATTACTCTCTTCGTCTCGGGGTTGTTATTATTATTCTTTATGTACCAAAACCCTCGATATTACAATGCGCCAATTTCGTTGCTCTATATATGACCATGGGTCAATTTCCTTGCTTCATTAGCTAGGCAAAACTATCGATAAAGAAAACAAAAATACCACACATATACACTCTCTGGCAGCTTCCACCACAGACATTCCGTGTTTTCGCTTTCCTCCTGCTGTGCGACCCGGTCCTCTTCATTAACTCGGCCTGCAACACAACCATGGCGGAATTCATGGCTCAAAGTAAGTACCATTTGCATATAGTATATACGGACCTGTTTTGGTTTAATTTTAGGTTTTCAATCTGTGTTTTTGAGGGTTTGGTTTCCAGGGTTATGATGGTTTGTAAAAGCTTTTTTTTTTTTTGGTTCACTATATTTGGACAGTAGGTTTCAATATAGATAATATGAGTTCTCTCTCTCGCTGTTGCAGGTGGGATGAGGTCGTTTGCACAGGCTGCTGCCTCGGAAGAGGTGGCCGCTCCACTCAGAACAGTTCAGATTGATGGATTGGTATTTTTACTTGCTTTTTAGAAACATAGTTTTTATTTCGCTATGTATGTTACATAGTTTATATTTCGCTATGCATGTTGCAATATTGATTTGACTTATGGAAGTGAACAAATAAATGCAGGTCGTATTGAAAATTATAAAGCACTGCAAAGAATGTTCGACTGCTCTTGTCACCGGGCAACTTTTGGGTTTGGATATTGGAAGCGTTCTGGAGGTCACCAACTGTTTCCCATTCCCGGTATGTGGTTATAGTCACGGTGGTTTTATTATTGTGTCCTGTGATCCGTGCTAAGTCTGTTTAATGTGATGGTTTGGTAAAGTGGAAGTTTTGTTGTTCTTTCAATCTGTCCTGATGTTTAGAGCCGCGGAACGGAAGAGGAAGATGAAGCCGATGCTGATGGGGCAAATTATCAACTTGAAATGATGCGGTGCCTGCGAGAAGTGAATGTCGATAACAACACTGTTGGATGGTGAGTTTTGCTAATATAAGTTACTTTTAGTTTGGGGCAAACTTTCACGAATTGAAAGGTTTTACATGAAACATTGTAGTTGGTGCATCTTTTGAACCTGGAAAATAAGACGTGGATAGACAAATGTGTAAGTATACATATATAGTTTGGTATAACAAATACGAAAATTTGCAAATATGGTACAACTAGGGATTTCTCATGTTATTTGTTGGGGTTGTTGAAACCCCTTTTGACTGAATAGGGTACAGGCTTTCTTACAAGATCTTCTTTACCAAGCTACCTTAGGCTAAAATCCCTTATTCAAGGGTATTGATTCCATCAACCCTAAGTCACACGGTTCGGGTTCGGCAAGGATTAGGTTCGGTTCAGGTTCGAATTTTCCGATGAGATTTGGATGAGGTTCGACAATAGGTTCGACTATATATATATAAAATTTCTTCATATACTCCCCCTTAACTAATTTTCTACACCCCATCACCCATAGGATTCAAAGCACTTAGGTCACTATTCATAATTTTGTCATATATACTTGTTGTTTATGACATTTCTGCTTACAGATTTGTACTTCTAAGAGTAGGTTTTTGTGGTTTAACAACGGATTTACATGCTTCCCACAGCAGTAGTTTGTACTTAGGGGTAAATATATGTTCTTACTTGTTGTTTTGTGTGTTCTTATGTAGACTACAGGCATGATATTTCAAATTACAAGAGCATTTAATTTATAGACAACATAAATAAATATAGAGCATTTAATCTATAGACATCATAAATAAATCAAGAGCATTTAATTTATAGACAACATTATATTTATAGATAACATAAATAAATAGAGCATTTAATTCATAGACAGCATAAATAAATAGAGAGCATTTAATTTATAGACAACATTTAATTTATTGGTATTGTGTGTGTGTGTGTGTGTGTGTGTGTGTGTGTGTGTTTTAATATGAATTTTTTTTCAGTAAAAAAATTGAACCTCAATTTTTTTTTCTTTAGGTTCGGGTTCGGCTTTAGGTTCACCTTCAGGTTTGGGTTCGGCTTTAGGTTCGACATTAGGTTCGCTTTCAGGTTCGGGTTCGATGAGGTTCGGGTTTGGCTTCAGATTCGACATTAGGTTTGTCTTTCAGGTTTGGCGAACCTGAACGAATTTCAAATTTTTTTTGAGGTTTGCCGAACCTCGAACCTCAAGGATTAGGTTTGGCGAACCCTGTGACTTAGCATCAACCTAAGAACTTGCACCTGGCATGATGGGATCATCTGCACAGAAGACCACAATAGTACAGGGATCACCTTTAACAACACTTTCATATATTATCACGGAATCAGTGTTGCTGCTTCAATATTGATGCCATTGTCCTAGCCTTTAGAGTCAACCAGAGAGAGGAAGGAAGGAGGGGAGGGGCAATGCAGTCAAACTGCAATTTACCTACCTTTAAGCTAGGGAATACAATCAAACCACAATAGAAAAGACACTATGTCACTAGCCTCTATATATTGAGACGTAGTTGCCTGTGGTGTTGAACCTGAAGTAGATTCTGCTCCATTTGAAGATGAAGGTTTGGCCAAATTGAGATTGGAGGGATTTTAGGGGACCTGCCAGCGAGAAACGTCTGGGAAGCATCCTGGAAGAGTTTCCCATCATTTCCAACTTTTTGGAAACATCTCCAGGTCATTACTTGGACATCCTCATTCCAGAAACGTTTTACAAGATAAATTGATGATTCTTGGGCATTTTCAGTAAATCTTGTGCATTTTTGAAGCATTCAAGTTATTTTTTGAGCCATAATTTGACAATTGGTAGGAATTTCCAGAACTAATTGCATGGAAAAATAATTGCTGTAGAAAAGTAAATATGTTGATATCTTTTCCTCTTTTATGCAGCTCATGTTTATCTCTAATAGATTCGGAGTACAATATCTTGTGCATTTTTGAAGCATTCAAGTTATATTTTGAGCCATAATTTGACAATTGGTAGGAATTTCCAGAACTAATTGCATGGAAAAATGATTGCTGTAGAAAAGTAAATATGTTGATATCTTTTCCTATTTTATGCAGCTCATGTTTATCTCTAAATTTTAACAGGTATCAGTCCACTTTAATGGGTTCTTTTCAAACTGTGGAACTAATTGAGACATTTATGAATTACCAGGTATTTATTAAGGACTATTCCATTTATTTTTGCAAATTGTGAGTATCCACGGTGCACCAGCCTCTTCTTTATAACACCTTTTTTTATATTTAGAAAATAAACATTGTTGCAGACATTTGATGTCTTTTATGGACTCAATGCTGAACTAAAGGACAGACATTCCAAGGAAACAAATTTGGTTGCTTGTCGTTATTATACAAGGACAATTCATATTAAATTAAGTGCTCAAAGAACATCAAAGGACAAGTATCATGATTCATGAGTGACATCAACAATCCTCTGTTATCCTAGTAGCACTTTGAACCCAAGATTTTACTCTGAGCTTTTGATTTCACTGCAAGTAGACATTGATGGAAAGAAATCTGAAAATTGCATACCTTATCTGGAGTTCTTTGTTACAATATATAGTTTTGGGAACTTGACTTGATTCATTTCACAGGTTTGATGTGTATATATTCTTCAGCTGATCTATGAAAAGGCCTTTGTTTAAATGCATTTAAGTTTTTAACCTCTTGTTATTCATTCCTTGACTCCAATGGTGTAGATTGTGCTAGTATTTGTTTGTAAATAAGAATATAACCTCGAGAATTAAAGAGGTCAACAATTGTTGTGCTGTCAATGCTTTCAACTGGAGATTTCACAATGGCCTTTTGATTTTGATGTTTGGGCTTGTGTAAGCCATTCGATTATCTCAAACCAAACTAGTCTGAAAGATAGTATAGTCCATTGTCTTTCAATTCCCATGCATCAATTTGAATGCTGGCAAGCATGGGCAGGAAAGGCCAAGAGGCTAGTGAGCCTTATAAGTTTGTTTTCCTCGAAAAAATTGTATTTTTATTTCCAATGTAGAAACAAAATACAGTCCTCAAAAGTTCAAAATACTAATCGGCCAAAAGTTGCTGCAAGCTCTTCCTAGTCCACAAGATCCTGAAAGTACTTTAACAGTCCTCCATAGTACAAAAACTGGAGCCATATCTTGGGAAATCCAAAAAAAGACCTCTAGAGTCTAAACAGAGATTTATGCTATATCCAATTCCAAAACAAGCTCTTACAGGAAATGATACAAACTCTTACATAAACAGAAATCAAACCAATTAAGCTGCTACAGGAGGTGGATCTGAAAGATCTCTTAACACTATAACTCCAGCCCAGGGTAGATTGTCAGTGGTTGTCCAAGATAAAAGACTACAATAAACAGGCTTCCATTTATTCAGTAACATCAGCCTTCAAAAAACTCTCCTAGATCTTATGTGATGGAGACCCAAAAGTGAATCTCTAAAAATAGATTTTGACTGTATCCAAAACTGGTATAATTTTCTGCAGGAAGCAGATCCAAAACAAGGATAAGCTACGATAAAAGATATTCATCTAGTTCTTTTAGTGCTCATATAAATACCAAGACTGAGATGAGACCACAGTCCCATACCTGTATTCATCCTCAAATATTTGAAGAGGTGCCCCATCCAAGCTCTCTTTTGATAATAGGTCAGCCTGTACATTGAACTGCTCGTAAATGTGAGCATAAGAGATGTACTGGAATAGGGCTGCCACATGCTTGACTAGACCTGCAAGATACAACAGACCAGGATTTAGCACCAGATTATCACCCTTCAGCCATTTTACAGCTATCTTCAAGTCCCCATATACCTGAAGATTTAAAAATCCTTTACGGTATGCAGATTTTATTAAGAGAAGAATAGCCTCTAATTTCCCTTAGTTATTAGTGCCTTATCCCAAAAAAGTTCTACCTGTGAAAAATAAAACATTGACAAATAAAACTGTAAACATAGCTGGCTCCTCATAGCATGCCCTTATTTTGACTAGATCCATCAAAGTAGCCCCAGGGTATGGATTTGCCAATCTGAGATGGTTTCATTGTTTTGACCTTAGGTATCAGTGTTGAAGTCTTGTAGAAAGGCAGTAACGAGAGCTTGTGCACAGACCTGGAAACTAGTAACATGTTTGTCCTCAAATATGCATTCGTTCCTGGCAATACAGAGTCTCCATAAAATCAAGTAAGGAATACTTCTATACTGGTTTAAATTGTATCTAGCAAAACCAATACTGTTTTAAATCATCTCTAGCAAATTAGTCATGTAGATTTAGCAAAAAGGTGTCACCTGTCCACAACATTGACATACGCAGGAATGTTTCTAGTATCTACATGCCTACAGGCCTGTACAGTGAAGGGACAACCACAGAAAAGGTGGTGTTGTTTCACATGCACTCTTGCATAGGCAACACAGCATCCAGGACTTTCTATCCTCTTTTTTTGAATTCTATGACTATCCCAAGTTGGGACTCAGATTTCAGTATGAACCAAATTAACAGTGCTTTTTGCAGGGGCAGAGACATTCCACCAATTCCTTGTCCACCACTCAGACGTCCCATTCTAGGGGCCTGTTCGGCCTCATACCCCATTACCACTCTGTAATCCTTGCCTCCCCCCTGCCAAGACTAGGTCAATTCATCAGGATCCCCTGATATCTTTGTATGGGCTCTTTTCAAATCATCTATGAGTCTGTTCCATGCTAGAGCACAACAATCTTCAGGACATACCTCCTGAGCTGTTTGCCATCCTTGAGACCAAATTAAGGTTTCATTTTCTTTGACTATTTTATTTATAGTGCACAGACCTCGCAATTGGAGATGCTCAATCCCCACAGGGGATAGAAAGATATCATCACTACAACCCAGTATTTGCATCTGCTCCTGTCCTCACCTGAGTGCCTGCTCCAACTTTCCAAGAGAGATGTTCACCAATAACTGAGAAAGCAGGAGAAAGGGCCCTCCAGTGATTTGAGAAGCTTTGGGGTATCTTCCTTGGGCTATGCACCCAGTCAATTGAACTGAGAGGAGCCATGTGCTTTTGTTGTATACATCTTCCCCACAGGCCGTCTTTAGTCATTATTTACCATAAATATTTGGCAGCAAGGGATTTGCCAAACAGGTTCAGGTCTTTGATTCCCCACCCTCCATATTTATTGGGCTTTGCTATAGTATCCCAACTGGTTAGATGAGCCCCTCTGTAGTCTATACTTCCTTTCCATAGATAGTTTGCACAGATTCTCCTATTGTTCCCCAAAATTCCTTTTGGAATTGAGGCAAGGGAGAGCCAATAAATAGGGATAGCTTCTACAGCTGCTTTGATCAGGATCAGTCTTCCTCCCCTATAGATCCATATGTTGCACCAATGCTGAATTCTGCCCTCATTTCTTAAAATGAACCAAGGCCAAGCTGTTTTCCTGTAGCAGTTTTCCTTCAAAATGTATCCCAAATACTTGAGACCACCCTCTATCTCTTGTAGTAGGATATAAAATAGCCTTTGTTTTCTATCCAAGAGTTTCCCTTCCAATCCAAATTAGTAGAAAGCAGATTTTCCCACATTTATGACCATCCCTGTGGCAGATGAGAAAAGTCTTAAAATATCATTCATTACTTGACCTTCATTCACACTCCCATTTCCAAACAATAGGATGCTAAGTTGCTAGGAAACGTGGGTACGGGGACGCCACATTTTGAAACAAGGTACTTGGGTACGTCGAGGTACTATATATATATAAAACATGCCACAGTCACATCGTACATGCATATTTGATATTTTCTAAATTCAATGATTCATACGAACATCCACATTGAAAATTTGAAACATAAAATAATAAATTTAATAAATCTTATAACATAAACTCATAGTAGATATCAAGTGGAAGACTGGAAGATTGAAGTTATATTAATATAAGTAATAACATAAATTCTTATATGCCATGTCACCATGAGTTCAAACTTGATTTGTCATACTACATTCAAAATTTGCCTAATGGCATTTCCAGACATGAAAAAGAAAGTTCAAAACACTAAACATTGAACAATGAACAAGATAGCTGATTTGGCTTCCTAAAGCCATTCCAGACATGAAAAAGAAAGTTCAAAACACTAAACATTGAACAATGATCAAGATAGCTGATTTGGCTTCCTAAAGCCATGTCATCAGCATCCTTAGGAGCAATGTCATCGACATCACTAAGGTCCTCTGTCATGCTGTTGCTGAGTAGTGAGCATGAAGCACTAGCAATGAGAAATGGAGTGCCACATGGGTTTAGGTAAGGGGCAAGGGCCCACATTACATGTGTTTTAATGTTTTAATTTTTAATTATTAAAATTTTAAACTTCAAACATTGTAAATTAACCTGCCTTGACCGGTGAGCTAAGGTAAATTGCCCAACGACTGTACCGCTTGCGTATCCATGTACGCGGTACGACATACCAAACTCCATGCGAGTACCCTATTTTCATAAATGAAGTACTCGGTACGTGAGGTTGGATTTGGGTACGGCTAGGTACGGCTGGGGACGTACCATTTGGGTATGGCTAGGTACGGCTGGGGGGGCGTACCATTGAAGTACCCAAGTACCTGGTACTGGTTCGTGTATTCGACCCCCCAGTACGGGTACCCATGCAACATAGATGTCATCTGCAAAAAAAGTGAGAAATAATTATGTTCTGAAGAATTTTTACCCCTTGAAGATGACCAAGAGTTATAGCCTGGTTGATGGCCTTACTAAGGCTCTCAACCACAAGTAAAAAGACATGAACCTGGCACACATACTGAGGGTGGGTCTTGGTCGCAAATGCAATGCATGTTTTGGTGTGGAAAAAAATCCCGTCAAGAAATAAAAGTTATATATATATATATAACTATGTCATTAACATACTATATTTATAAGGGGTGGCAGGAGGGGGAGGGATCCTTTTGGATTCTGATGGAATTCTGGAATTGTCTTATTCTTGGGGACTGACACAAATAATAGAGCAAAGGCTTTAGTCCTTTGGCAAGGACTTCTCCAAGCGATTAGCAGGAACATCAAGGACCTTGTGGTCTTCGGAGACTCTAGAATTATCATACAGGATCTTAATACTCAAAGGATGCCCAAGCAGATCAAGCTAAGTTATATCCTCAAAAAAATTGCTCTACTTTTGAACAAGTTCAACACAATCTGTTTCTATCATATTCTAAGGGGACTTAATGTCCTAGCGGACTCTGAAGCTAATAAAGAGATGTCCTCGAGCAAGGGCCTCTTGCTTGTCAATGGTATCGGGACCCACTCTTACATCCCCTAAGCCCCCTCTTCCACAGGAAAAGCTTGAGTAGGTGGAGAAAGACCTCAACCATGTGAGGAAGCTGCTGCGTGTCCACACTCATATACTGTTGAAGTTAGACGAGGCAGGAGGGAGGAGGTTTGAACTCCTGGACCAAGACCTCATTCAGCTGCGAATGGACATGACCAACTCAGTTGAGAACCAGTTCAAAGGCCAAGCTTCATCCCAAGAGGAGCTTGAAAATTGGGTCTCCAAACTCGACGCACAAGTCGGCTAGCTCTCGTCTGATTGGCAAATCAAGAAGGAAGAGAAGCGGGTAGCTGAAGGGAAAGCTCAGTTAATCAGTTTAAGTTTTGTCTCTCATTCCTAGTTTTCAAGCTCGCCCGCTATGTCTCGGCAGCTATATCTTGTAGTTCATGCTTGTTGTTAGTCGGTCAGGCTATTATAGCTTTAGTAGTAATTGCTCTCCCTAAGATGTTGAATTTTGGCCACCTGTACAAGGTTACAACAATGTTCTTAAGATGTAACGATATCGGTGGCTTGCCCATTGTTCTCTAATATTAAAAAAGCGCTAACCGTTCCTGTCAAAAAATATATATATATATTATATTTGTAAAATTTTATAAAATAAAATAAATAAATTAATTAATTTTAGGTTTTATGGGAGATGATAAGTGTTAACTTACAATAAGTTTTTTTTAATAGAAAATTATTTTTTTTCACATTTTAATAAAAACAATTTTCTTATGGATATGAATCATTTTAAATATATAGTTTTTTATTATTATATAAATTCTTTTATATTTTTATGGATACGAATAATTTTTTGGTTTTATTTGTAACATTAATGTATAAATATATAGTTTAAGTTTCTTTTCTTTATTGTATATGGAAGAATTAATGTACATTTTTAAAATGTATTTATGTATGCAAAAAACAAAAATTAAAAAATTAATTTAGAAAGCTTATTTCCCGTTTTTACTTTTATCATGGAATCATTTTTCTGTTTACTATTTAAAAATTTAAATTTTAAATTTTTGCATACAAAAATTGATTGTTATGCTGTATTATTATAGCTTATGAGATGACGTTATGAATTATTGCATAGATTGTAGTTTTATAACTTATATGGATTGGAAATGACATTAACATCTTTTTTTTACCACAATTTACCATTTTTTAAGTTCATTTCCTATTCGTCGAGTCTTGCCGAATCTTTCCTGAGTGGACGAGTCAAGTGCCAACCGAGTCTGAGTCCTGCAACATTGCATTCGACAACATCAAGTGAGAACCCAACATGGAGCATCAACAGTCTGAGAAAGATCATAAAGGGATAAAGTGAGAACCCAAGTAAAAAATTTAAGGCAGGGATAAATGGCATCCCTACCTTAAACCTCTGGAAGTGGAGAAAATTAAAGAAGTGGAGGCTGATCCACTGAGGAGGACAGAGAGACTTGTAGTGCTAACACAGCTCATGAGCCATTTGACCACATCAAGTGAGAACCCAACACGGAGCATCAACAGTCTGAGAAAGATTCAGGAGACTCGGTCAAAGGATTTGGGTAGATCAAGTTTAAGGACAAAAGCGCAGGGATCAAAGACATTTTAATGGAATTTAGTGTCTCTTGGGAAGATCCAGTGGCTTCATGAATGAGTCTCCCTTCAAAGAATCCAAACTGTTCAGGACTTGTAAACTTGGATAATATAGGCTTAAGCCTGATAGCAGCCATCTTGGAAATAATATTATATGCACAATTGCAGTTGGTCTATACTAATTAAAGGAGGCCGTATGATCCTTTTTTAGGAATTAATGCTAGAAAAGTAGAGTTGAGACCTCTTGAGAGTTTGCCTTGAATTTTGAGCTCTTCAATCATCCTGAGAAGATCTTCTCCAACCAGATCAAAGAAAGGTTGAAAGAATTCTACAGGCCATCCACTTGGCCCTGGGCTCCTCTCTTCTTGAAAGGAAGACAAGATCTTCATTAGTTGCTCTAGATTGACTTCTTGGAATAGAGCTTCATTACCAGCAGCTTTTACTATCGTAGGAAAGGTAGAGATGATTTTAAGAATATCTCCCATATTTTCATGTTTAGGAACCTTGAAGTAACGACCAAAGTGCCTTACCCCCATATTTGCCAAGTCATGAAAACTTTTCACAATGTCTCCCATATCATCCTTCATATCCAGATAGTGTTTATATTTTATCTTTGATTTGCATTTTTTGTGAAAATATTATGTTTTGATATATTGAGGAGAGCCAGGTGGTTTTGCTTTTCATTCTCTAGTCCTTCTCTTTGTCTAACAATAGCTTGGATTTTTGAGATTCTGAATCTTTGATTGAAGAAACATCTGCTGCGATGTTTCCTTCATCATAGCAATTGTAAATTTGAGTTAGGTCATGTTCTGTAGCATTGAGGGTTCTGTCCGTTATAGCTAGGAGGTCACGGGCCCAAGGAACAACCCTTTCCTTCACTAGCTTTAAGTATTTAGACAGTTGTGCACAGGCAGAGTCCTCCAAATCTAATCAAAATGTTACTAGGTACCATATACTAGTGATTTTTAAGTCATCCTCTTTGGCCCATGCAGGATTGTATTTAAAGGGAGCACATGGCTTCCATATTTTGCATCCCACCTCGAAAAGTTCAAGAAAGTGATCAGAAACCCTGGAGAGTTCAACCTATGCTTGAATGACACAGAGGGAATCCAAAAGTGAATGATGTATAAGGGATTTATCCAAATGTTTTGCAATAGTAGCATCCCTTGAATGATTGTTGAACTAAGTGGGGGAGGACTTTGAGGGCTCAATGACCTCTAGCCCCTTGTCTTCAAACAAGTCATTGAAGTACCGTGCAGATCTGTCCAACCCAGTAGAGGTTCCCTGGACCTCACTTCTATGCAGTGTTAAATTTAAGTCTCCCCCAAGGATAAGCTCCTCTTCCTTGATCTAGTCACTATCCAATATGGAGCTCTAGTAGGGTTCTCTGCCCTAATATGCCCATATATGTTAAGGAGACGGAAGGATTTTCCCATTTCCTGACTAAAAGCCTGAGTACATGGACTTGAGAAAGTCGCAAAGGCATTGGTTCTAAGTTGCGCAAAACGGGGAAACGGGGACGAAACAGGGAAACGAGGAAATGCTGGAAACACAACCCCCCAAATTTTGGAAACTAGGAAACGCGATATACACACACACACACACACACACAAGCAAAAACAAAATTATTATAAAACATAAACCATAAATTATTAATTATAAATAATTAATTAAATTATAAACCATATATAAGCAACATTGCCAATGATAAATAATAAATAATACATATAAAATTTAAATCATACATGAAACATCACATTTTACTCATGAACCCAAGTCTATATCATTTCATTCATGCAAGTAGTAATATCTAAAAACAACCTTTGTGAATGAGGCTATATAGTATATATCCAAAATTAGCCTTTATGAATAAGGCTACAAGTACAATGTATCAAACTATGAACAATTAACATACTAACATATAATTAAATGTAAAACATGATCCTAGACTAATAGTCATCCTCATCTTCATAGCCTTCCTCAAAAATAGAAAAAGAAGCATGCTCAACAACGTAATGAAAAGTGGAAGAAGTATTTCCAATTCCACTTCTAAGTTCCTCAATATTTAGTGCAGCAAGAGAGAGGCCCAAGTTAGTAGATTTTGGCTTGATAACCCTATTTGCACAAGCCCATTGCTATATTCTAGTCCTTGAGTGCTCAAGTCACTTGTGTGAGGAAAGAATGCAATAACTTTCTTCAACCTAATTAGAAGCATCTAGAATTAAATTTTATTATAAAATTTAATGTATTAACCCTTAATTACTGAAATCTGTTGGCCGAAAGAGACTTTATGGGCCGGTTTTTTAAGTGACGGGCTTTTATTTGATGGGAAACGTGTTGTACATGAGAGGAAACATGATGGAAATGCGTTTTCGTCTGTACGAAAGCGTTTCCCATAGGTGAAACACGTCTTGTACAGACGAAAACGAGTTTTTGTGAAGTACCATACACGTTTCCGAGTTTCAATGAGTTTTCGGGATTGAAACGGGTGCCAACCCGAGTTTCCTGCAACTTAAAGTGAGTGGTTTTACTTCTAACCTGTGACTAAACCACCCGAGATACCAAAGGAGTCGAAAAACACAAAGTTCCAGTTTGGGAGTAGTTTCCCTAAAATATTGATAGCATTTTCCCCTCCACCCATGGTTTCTTGGGCAAAGAAATCATCAGGTTTGCGTGAGTCCAAGAGTCTCTTGAGGGCCACTTTCTTGGCTGAACCCCCCCAAGCCATGCACATTGCAGGAAAGATTTTCATTTATTCACCCCACCTAAGGTATTCATTGCTCCAAGCACTCGTAGTAAAAGGCGCTGTTTACCTTGGTCAACATCCTGTAATGCTTGATCATGAGTTTGTTTAATTTTGGATTTGCAACTTGTTTTAGTGCCCCCAATCTCCTTTGTAGAAACCAAACCCAATCCTCCATATTGTGAGTTAAATCTTGGCCTAAGTTCATAATGTCCCCCACCTTGAGTATTGGAAGGAGATACCTCATTCCTTGAAAGATTTGAGGATTTTGAGAGTGTTTGGGTATCCCTTGAGTCGATATCAAGGTTGATCACCAAAGAGCCAGGAGGGAAGACAACATCAACAGTGGAGAAGTGATCTTTAAGGTCCTTGAGAAATTTGTAAAATAATATGAGGCTAGATCCAGTTTCGAGGACTTCAAGCTGTGGCTTCCTTTACGAGAGGTAGTGGACTGCCAAATGTCATTTGATATTTTTTTGTTGTGAAAGGGAAAGGTCAAGGGAAATAGAGGCGAATGACTTTAGGGGATTGGCTCTTTTAGGGGAAGTGCAATTAATCCAAATTGGACCAGGGAATTGCCATTAGAGTTCTTCGTAATATCAAAGTCCACCACTATACAAGATGGCTCCTCCACCGAGACAGAAGGGAAGGAGGGTTGAGATGAGGAATCTTTATCCATGGTGCTACAGGAGACCATGGGAGTTCTTTCCCTCCAGACTTTCTTCAGAAAGGGTTTTACATAGTCCTTAACTGAGTGCCCATATAGGTGACAACAAACACAACAAAACAAAAAGTTGACATAATCAAGAATTTGCAGATGGGTGGAGGATTCCATCTCTATTTCTAGTGATTCAAATAACCCTAAATTGATATCAATTTCAACCAAAATCTTCACAATAGAATAGGCATTGTTAAGTTTATAAGAGTCTTCTATGAGAATGTACCTACCAAGCGAGTCGTCAATAGCCTCAAGGGAGTGATCATTCCAGAGATCCATAGGCAGAAACTAATTTTACCCAGACCGACGTAGCTTTCACAAATTCTTCTTGTGTGTCAAAACCTAGGTGCCAAGGCTTGAGAGTCAAAATGTCCTTCTCACAGAACCAAAGATCCTGAAGTATCTTATCTGCATCTTCCTGGGTTTAGAAAATAAAACCCTAGCCAACCCTTCTCTAGCACGTGGAAAACCAGGCCATGGCCCACCAAAGTCCACCACTATACAAGATGGCTCCTCCACCGAGATAGAAGGGAAGGAGGGTTGAGATGAGGAATCTTTACCCATGATGCTACAGGATACCATGGGAGTTCTTTCCCTCCAGACTTTCTTCATAAAGAGTTTTACAAGGTCCTTAACTGAGTGCCCACATAGGTGACAACAAACACAATGAAACAAAAAGTTGACATAATCAAGAATTTGCAGATGGGTGGAGGATTCCATCTCTATTTCTAGTGATTCAAATAACCCTAAATTGATATCAATTTCAACCAAAATCTTCACAATAGAACAGGCACTGTTAAGTTTATAAGAGTCTTCTATGAGAATGTACCTACCAAGCGAGTAGTCAATAGCCTCAAGGGAGTGATCATTCCAGAGCTCCATAGGCAGACACTAATTTTACCCAGACCGACGTAGCTTTCACAAATTCTTCTTGTGTGTCAAAACCTAGGTGCCAAGGCTTGAGAGTCAAAATGTCCTTCTCACAGAACCAAAGATCCTGAAGTATCTTATCTGCATCTTCCTGGGTTTAGAAAATAAAACCCTAGCCAACCCTTCTCTAGCACGTGGAAAACCAGGCCATGGCCCACGGCCAAGACCCAAGACTGCTGGGCTATCTATTTAAGCTGTTAATGTTCATTTTCCTGCCTAGGAATTTACCCACAAGGGCTTTTCCTAGGAAAGGCCCTATTTCATTGACTTGCACTTCCTTTTAGACAACTAGGGCAACTCAACCCCCACAAGATTTTATAACCTTTGTTTTTTAGCTCTTGGTCTCCTTTGCAACACTGCTTTCGTCCACTAGTTGAACCTATAATTTTAAGCCCTCGATCCCAAAATCGATTGTAGGCTACCCATAGAGACTTGTTTCAGTAGCTATCTCCTTTTCGTGACTAGTGGACCCCCACTTCGCAGGGTTTCGGCCAAATAGTCGTGGGAAACTTGATGCCTTAACCACTTAGGGAGGCCCACCTTTGCAACTGTCCACCAAAACATTGTCCTTCCCCATGCATCCCTCCGGCACCAAATCGACAAATATGTTGTTTTCTGTCAGTGAATCGTCACTATAATCTACCAGTGGTTTATAATCCATCATCTTGACACCATTGCAGGACTGGTCAGAGCCTCAAGTCACCAGTCGAGGTTTTCGTCTAAGGGTTATAGAGCTGCAGGTTACCAACTAGTGTTTTGGAGCTTCCATGCTAGGGTTTCATGTCATGTCCCCACTCTTCTACCAGAGAGAGGATGCAACTAATGCTGCTAGCAATCCGGGCAAACTAGCCCCATGAACATGATATAAAATGCATTGAACACAAAAACATACACAGCTGCATAAATCAATAACATACAGCGGAAGCAAAACACATTCCATTCAAGCATTCAACATGTTCATATTATTTCATAAACAAATACAATTGCAGAGTTAAATACAAGAATACTTATCTTGAGAAGAAGCTTCCCTGCAACTAGCTATGTCGCTGCAATGTTCCACCCAACCATAGGCCAGTGTGCTCTTTACTTTCTCAGCATCACTGCCACCCCTGAGCTGGGCATGATTTCCACAAGGAACTAGGGGACACAAACTTACACATAGCAAGGCCAAACACCCACAGTCAAGCCAATAACCACATCCAAACACAGTCAGCCCACTAACATATGGATTCTTGGACTTACTCAGCCAAGCCAACACAGGGATGCACTACACAGCAAAATGCAAGTTTTGGGTATGAACCAAAAACGTCAGGGGAACCCAAGATTGAACTAACAAATGGGGAAAACAACCCAAGTGACCCAATTCGTTCAGAAAACGTTGGATGGCCTTCAAAGGCAAAAACGACCTCTGTTCACACCCAAATCGTGGGTCTACCTTCCCAGCCACAGAACATAACCAAAAACGGGTTTGCAACCCAAAACTAACTGGTAAAATGGGGGAAAACGACCCAGGATGAACAATTTGTTTCAGACACGTTCTATGGGTTTCACGTGGGCAAAAACGACCCCTTCTATTCCCCAATTCGTGGATCTATTCCCCCATTGACTGTGCAACCCCAAAAACGAAATTTCCCAACGGTATGAAGGAGGAAACAACAGAAAATCGCCCAGGAGAGATCTCAGCCACTGATCATTAGCAGAGCAACTTCCCAGCCATGGGAAAACAAAAGAAACTGCTGCAACGTGAGGAAAAACGCCCCAGAGCTCCTGAAAACGCATGATGAAGAGAGGACGTGAATGAATAATAGAATGGGCAGATGTTTTTGGGTTTTTACTTGCCCAGGAAGTCAAAACACGTTTTCCAAAATCTGTGATGGCTTCCCCCAATTCGAATTTGGACTGTCATACCCTTCCCATCCCGAGCATTAACTAACTCAACCACTTTTGGATGACTGGGCACCCAAGACAAATTGGGTAGTTTACACTTTATGGGTTTTCCCCATTGGCTCAAGGGTTTGAATCTCCCCCCCCATTCCTTGTAAAATCATGCCCCCATCTCTTTAATGTTGCATTGACATAACTAGTTGTGGGTATTTTATTAATTGTATATTTACATGATGTAGAAAATTATATTGTGCCATCAGCTTGCACGATGACCATCGGCATCGATTTTAATTGCCGAAATGTAGAAGACTAAATCCATGGCGGGGCCTTTGCCTTGAGCTCCACACCATGATTTATTAACGTTTTTTACATCATTTATAATTTAATGCAATTGGGGTTGAAACCAGGGTATTACATTTCACCTTATATGTCTCCCTTAAAAAGAGTCACTTTCCCAGCAACAATGGATTCTGCTCAGAGCCTTATTAGTTACGTTCACCTGTCCCTGTATTTAACAAAGACGATCAAACTGTATATAGATGTAAAGCAACAATTAACAGCCAGTGTATGTTTGACATATCATCAATCTTGTTCTCATTTAATATGAAGAAAGCATAACATAAAAACTGTGAGCCATATTATGTTTGTTTTCTTAGTATGTTTGAATGATGTTAGTCTGCATAATGTGACGACTTTTCCCCTCTATTGTCGCAGGAGAATATCAGAAGATGTGTCTGTATTATTTACGACCCAGAACGTTCAGGACAGGGCGTTTTGGCAATGAAGGCTCTGAAGCTCCAAGACACTTTCATGGATCTCTATAAGAGTAACGATTTCACTGGAGAAAAGTACTGTCTTTTTGTGTGATACTCAGCAATTTTGGCAATTATACATTGATTTGTTGATCTGAGAGTATCTAAGGAATCACTTCGAATGTTGATGTGTTTTACAGGTTGAGGGAGAAGAATTTGACATGGGTGGATATATTTGAGGAGATTCCTGTATGTAACTGTTATGCTGCTTGATGTTATAAATAAACATCTGTTTGCCATTGCTTTATGAAAATTTAACATCCCCCCAAAACTAAAAATAATTAATATCTCTTACCTTGATAACTTGTCTAATTCACTTTTAAGTTTTAAACAACTGCTTCTCTGGTTACAATTTTTTTAAGAGTAAAGTGATGGTCTTATTTTCAGTAATATATTTTTTATGGGAACAATGGACAAGAAGATTGTGTTCTGGGGGAACATTTCAAAATAACATATGTCTAACATTGACCTGCTGGCATGCTACCAAAACTGCCTTTTAGCAATCATCTTGATTACATGCATAAGAACTACTTAACACATGATATTCTCAAATTCTGAAGTTGACATATGTTTATCAATCATATGTGGACAACATCGAGAACTCAGCAAGCATTTATTGGTCCTCACCTGTATTTTGCTGCAAAATGAAAGAACGAATTTTCTGCTCTTTTCACACTATTTCAGACCAAATCCTGAGTTTCTCATGCTTAACTATCATTTTTTATGATTATCATTGTCTGAATGAGGATTCTTAGAGTCTTACATGTGACCTTTATCCCATTTTCTGAAGCTATTTCATTACATTTGTGGAAATTGCAATTATTCAGTATTTTGAAATGTTCACCAGCAATTATCTATTGATTAGCAAGACAGTAAAATCTAAAGATTTAATTTTGTGTTATGTTGGGTGAAATGTCATTGCCTCTTAGGTAAGTTTGTGGAATCATGTAGCTAATTCTTTCTTGAGGTCCTAATTGGATGGGTGCAATGCAGGTTAAAATTTCAAATTCTGCCCTTGTTAGTTCAATTATGGCTGAGTTGGAAACTGATTCACCTGTTTCCCAGGTATGGATATTTTAGTTAAATGAGTCATACATTATGGTGTCGAATTAGGATTAATGATTCAGTGCTGGGTTTCAATTATAAATACTGATCTTGATTGTTTATTTCTTTTCCCTTGGCAGGGTGACTATGACAGGCTGGTCTTGTCCACAAATCCTTTTATGGAAAAGAATCTTGAGTTTTTAATTGATTGCATGGATGATCTTTCTATGGAACAACAGAAGGTATGCACATTGTTTAATGATGTATTTCATCTTTGTTATTGGCTTTTTTCTGTCTTTTATGTTACCCGTCTGCTCTTCATAAATGTGGATGTTCCTCTAATAGCCTCTATCCTCTTTCAGTTTCAATATTATTATCGTAATCTTTCACGACAGCAATCTCAGCAGCAGGCTTGGTTGCAAAAAAGAAGGTGAATTTCCCACCAGTTGCTTGCTACTCATTTGTTGTCTCATAACTCAATATTTTGTAACTATATTATGTAGATTCAATGAATCCATGGTCTGTCTCTGTATTCTTCTTTAGAGCATACTGATAATATTCTCTTTCTATTTTCTATGGATTTCTGACTCACTATTGCTTGTGATTAACAGAGCAGACAATATGGCACGTAAAGCTGCTGGTGAGGAACCATTACCTGAAGAGGATGCTTCAAATCCTGTCTTCAAGCCAATTGTTGAGCCCTCTAGGCTTGAGAGCTATCTCATCACCAATCAAGTTGCCAACTACTGTGACCAAATAAAGGGGTAGGTACTCTTTAGCAGTTTTTATTTTTATTTTTATAATTCTAATTTTTTACTTGTTTTAAAGTTTTAAAACTTAATGTCTATACAGAAAAATTTGTTAAAGTTTTAGGGCTTTTTCATAAAATTTGAAAACTTGTGCTTTAATGCAAATTTATGCTACAAAATAATATTGAAGTAAAAGTACAGCAGTAGTAAAGGTCTAGCTGATAAAAGATATAATTTTCATCTCTGTCAACTTTAAAACTCACTAAGGATCACTGTGTTAAAGTTAGGGTTTAAAACATAAAAATTAACATGTAGATATATACAGTAAAATCACAACCTGCAGAGCAGCAGTAATAATAAATTAACTAACGAACAAAATTAAACTAGACTAACAATTAGCAGCAGTAAGAGATCTAACTAAGAAAGCAAAAGAAACAAGTCTGAGTTGGCCCGCCCTTGTACTCGGAATTCACTTTCAGATTGGACTTTGTCTCTCACCTTGTCTCTCAGAGACAAGTCACTAAATGGAACAAGTCTGGCCTTTACTTGAGGGCATGGATATACGAGAGAGAGAGAGAAATGCTGTAGGATCGGGTTAGATAGTACAATAGAAGGTACAACAGTCAAACATCCAAGGTCAACCTTAAGATGTTAACCAAGACAGCCAACAAGTGTCCAACAATGGAGGGCAGCTTTCAAGGAAACCTTAGCAAGATAGCAGCAGCAAAAACAGACAAAAAACAGTCCAACACAGGCAGCGGCCTACACAAACAGCCCACACCAGGCAGCGGCCTACACAAACAGTCCAACACAGGCAGTGGCCTACACAAACTGCCACACAAGGCAGAAGCTACTCAAACAGCCCGCAGCATAGGCAGCGGCCACTCAAACAGCCCACACAAGGCAGCGGGTCACTCAAACAGCCCATACACAGCAGCGGCCCACCCAAAATAGCCCAACACAGGCAGCGGCCACTCACAATAGCCCATGGAACCCTCTTAACAGCCAGCATCAACAGACACAAGGCAGTAGTACCCTAAACAGGCAGCGACACCCTCAAGATGACAAATGGCATCCACAGAACAGCCCATACAGGCAGCGGCCTCCTAAAACCAGTCAAAACAGTCCATGGCACATGTGTGGATAGGACAGCCTTAGGAATGGCAGGACTGATTTAGGGCAGCCCCAAAGCACGAGAACGACCTGCTGTAATAACCTTAAGTAGTAGCAGTGCTGTACAAGGGAAGTCCCAAAAATGTTCAAGCAAAAACAGTCTTGAAACCCTAGACGACACCCAAAATAAGCATGCATCAAACCCTAGATCAGACATAAGTAATCAGATCAGATCTTGTCTTCAAGACACACTCATAATGAATGTTTAGGCTTGTATTTATAACCTTTAAGGACTCCTAGAAGTTTCTACCTTCTAAGTCTTCATTGACTTTAGGGTTACTCCACAAGGGTCAAGACCTCACTCAAATAGGGAGGGTTGCCAAAATATAAAATATAAATTAATGTTAAAACATCATAACAAAGGGTTAGGGTACCACACTGAAAAGGGGTGCCATCACATAGGACCAACAAGCGAGGGATCAACACAAGACTAAACCAAACAAGGCTAATCCACAAGTCAACAAGAGGTGTCACAAGAAAGTGGGAAAACAACCCTTCCAACCACAAGACCAAAGGTGTAACAACAAGGTGGGAAGACAACCCTTCCACAAGACCAAAGGTGTAACAACAAGGAAGGATAAACAAACTTTTATCTGTCTCTCTCAATGCATGTGGTTCACACGTGTTCCATACAATACTGGAAGATTATCATCACCATATAAGGAAGGTCTAAACTGGATGATGTGATCCTCTGATCCTCATGACAGCTCTTAAGGTCAAATGCCATTGATTCCATCAAGGGGTGGCCAGTCCCTTGAGGAAACAATCTAGCTAAACCATCTTGAGGACCTAGGAGAGGAAAACATCACACATTATCATATTGGTTAACTGACCAAGATCCACCTAGTTAACTGACCAGGAATACACCTGCAGATAAACTGTTTGGTCCCTATGACCAAGAAACTGTTTGGTCCCATACCAGAATGCCCTAGAGTCAGCTAGGGTTTCTAGCCACATGCTAGGGATTTTCCATGGCATCAACCTGCTTGGTTCCAGACCAAGAACCCCAGTAGACTGCTGGGGGCCGTAGGGTACCTGCTAGGGACTTACACTGCCTGGTTAACTGACCAAAAACCCTAGTTAGGGTGCCATCCTCCTAGAGAATGACTCTCACTACTGCATTATCTTTAACAAAATTGTTGTTAGCAATCCTGATAGTCATTTCATTAGTACGTCTTTTCCTTTGTTCAGTGAATCAAATTACCAATTATTAGATTGAGAAAGGTGTATGTACCTTTTAATTAGAAATTAGAAATTATTATTTTTCAAAGACAGTACTGAATCACTGATTGATATTGGCCTTCAGTACACTATTTAGTAGACTATCCATATTTTATTGATATTCCTTTTATTGATAACCAAGATTCTAATCTTTTGGCAATTTTGCAGGTTCTCTGGCCAGAGTTTCAGCAAACTATATCTGATGGAAGGAGTTCACAAGAGTTGAATATCTTATTGTGGTCATTGATGAAATGGCAATGGAGGATCTTTATTTAGCTGTAATTGAAATCGACGAGGGCACAAGTTTTTGTAATCTTGCAAATGGAATTTTTACTGAAATCATACCCAGGTGTGGATTCGGTTCTGGCC
The DNA here is from genome assembly GCA_001517045.1 of Pseudotsuga menziesii. Lineage (NCBI taxonomy): Eukaryota > Viridiplantae > Streptophyta > Pinopsida > Pinales > Pinaceae > Pseudotsuga > Pseudotsuga menziesii. Next base: position 123,140 of record LPNX010212160.1, on the reverse strand, counting down.
TAGGCAGAGATGTGAATTAGACAGAGTTCATAAGTTCCCAATTTTGAGCTGTGGTGCATAGCAGTTATTTTTGAGATTTGAAATTTTTTAATTTACAATGACATTATTTTTTTTATCCTAGACAACAGCACTGCAATTGCAGTAGTGCTTGCAGCATGTCCTCGTGGATAAAATGCTATATGCTGAAATCCGTAATTAGGAACATTGCCGTTGAAGCTGGTAACAAGTTCTTTTTGATTTAGTAACATGGATTCTCATCCATGTTTACGTGGAAAGAACCGACAATGAAAATGAAATGCAATCTTATAATTTTGATTGTGATTTATTCAGTCAATGGGTCTCAGTTTTTTTGCAGTCCCTGGAGATTCTCCATTGTTGGTCCGTCAGGGAAGTTGTCATGTTTATTAAGACATGCTCGAAAATTTACTTGCTGAAACGATTCTGGAAACTTCACAATTTTAAAGGACCTGTGAAACTATGTCAGGATCTATGGCTTTCGTTAGAGGGGAACCACGGAAATTTGTTTGAATTAGACTTCACTAAAATTAGTAACATCAACTGTTGCACTGTGGCCCTATGTGTTGCGAAAGAATGCGGATAAGTGATGCAACTCAAAATGGTAGAATCATCTATCGTTGGAAATGTTTTTTAACATCTGCAACAGACCCATTTAAATATTGTAAGAGCTGATCTGGCATGGAATTTGTCAAAACCCGTGAGATAATGTGGTTTAGTTAAGCCTGCTTTCAGATTAGCATTAGGATAATCTGTAGTGAATATGGGTCTGTATGGTATACTTACTGTTAGATCTACATATTTCAATTTCTAAGAGTGGATGCAGAATAGCAGAGTGATGAACTTAATCTCATCAACAATAAAGAAGCTAGATCATGTTATTTGTTTAGGATCATCTGTCCCAGCATGTAATGGAAATGAGTAGGATGGTTTTTAATTTCATTCATGATCGACTTCAAGAATGTGCAAATCCAAGAAAATAGCTCTTTGACTGGGGTCTTATGTGTTCTGTCTAACCCTCCCTCTATTACGGTTGTCTTTTCAAGGAAGAAGGAAGGGCGAGGCACTCTGAAAGAAACCGAAAAATAAACTCGAAAGCTAGATAGAGAAAGGACAAGCCGACCAGAGCGACTAGAACAACCTAGGACAGAAGAATCTCGAAGCACCCATAGGCCGGCCAAATACATATGCTATGAATTACTCAGTCACTCCAAAAGCATGGATCCAATTATGGGCTTTTCTCGAGGTATGGATCCTTAAAAGGTGACAAGTATTAGCACGAGGAAGGAAACCAGAGCGACTAGAACAAACCTAGGACAGAAGAATCTCGAAGCACCCATAGGCCGGCCAAATACATAGCCTATGAAATGCCCAGTCACTCCAAAAGCATGGATCCAATTATGGGCTTTTATCGAGGTATGGATCCTTAAAAGGTGACAAGTATTAGCACGAGGAAGTAAATGACCTTTAGTTTTCATTTTAGAATATATATTCAAGTCATGGATCCACGTCATAAAAGTTTGGTTATTGTCTCGTATCATTTATAATGTATTAGCACGAGGAAGTAAATGACCATAAGTATTTATTTTAGAATATATATTCAAGTCATGGATCCACGTCATAAAAGTTTGGTTATTGTCTCGTATCATTTATAAGATTTCATTACTACGTTCCCAACAAGGAAAGAGGGTTTATTCTCTTGTAACATTTATATAAGATTTCAGGATGTATTATAAAATAGGGATGTATTATAAAACAGTGAAATAAGTAGCATAGCTACTTTGTACCTTGTACCTGTATCTCAAGAAAAAATTATTAAAAAGGAGTTCAAAAAAGAGTTAAATGGTAAATAATATATTAAAATAATAATTTACATATTAAAAAAAAGTCAAATGTTAAATAATAACTGAAAATAATAATTTACAAATATATATTGATATTATTGTTATTACCAGTATTTTGATTTCTTTAAATTTTATTTATTGATCATGTAAAATGATTTATTTTGTAAATCAAAATCAAAATCTATTTATTGATCATTTAAAATGGTTTATTTTGTAAATCAAATTTTACAAGATTAAATAGGTTAACATATATTGGTATTAAGTTTAATGTCTTTCAATAAAACTAAAACAAATCCATTTTTGTGACTTTGCAACTTGTTTATATGCATTTGAAATGATTTATTTTGTAAATCAAAATCAAAATCTATTTATTGATCATGTAAAATGGTTTATTTTGTAAATCAAACTTTATAAGATTAAATAGGTTTACATATATTGGCATTAAGTTTAATGTCTTTCAATAAAACTAAAACAAATCCATTTTTGTGACTTTGCAACTTGTTTATATGCATTTGCACCTTCTATGATATATGCTTTTTATGATATATGATGATGTTGTTACATAAGGCGGAGATGTTGGTTATAACGTTATGTAGTGTGACATATTTCAATAATAACAAAATTAAAAATTAATATAAAAATTAAAATTAAAAAAATGAAAACATTGTTGGCCTCCACTCAAAGCCTCATTATTCCTATTTTCAAAAGCGGTGATAAAAATGACCTCTCTAATTATTGGACTATTATAATTAGCACTCTTAGCTAAGTTATATGGTATTATCTTAAAAAATAAGATCAACGAATGGCTAGAAAGGGAAGGTAACCGAGCTAAAGGCTAAGTAGGTTTTAGAAGAAATCATTTAGCCGTAGACACCTTGTTACGCTTAGGATATTGCAGAGGAATGTTGTAATAATAAGTCTGACCTATTTTGTTGCGTTGTGTATTTTATAAAAGTTTTTGACACAATGTTTAGAAATAACTTGTGGAATAGGCTAGAGAAGCTTGAGGTTCTTTTTGAGTTGAGAGCTGCTGCGATAAGGTTAAATGAAAATGTTATTGCTAAGTTTAAGAATAATGAGGGGTGGACTAGAGATATAAATTGTAATATTGGAGTTAAACAAGGTTGCCCCCTCTCCCCTTACCTTTTTGACATTTACACTGATAAGTTAACAAAGTGTTTAGAAGCAGGCTGTTGCGGTACAATCTTAGCGGGGATAGTTATCATCCTCCTACTTTATCGGTGATGATATTGTTATTATGGCAAGGCATCCTTATTGATCTCGATAAGCAATTAATAATTAACATGGGTGTGACTGTAAACGCCGATAGGACAAAAATCATGATTATAAAATCTAAAAAAGACACCTATGCGAATTTTATCTATGACCAACGTAGAGCCAAATCCTAGGCTCTATCAAGCGCTCAGAGGGATCAAATNTTTGTTAGGAACGAACATTACAACATTTCTCCATACATGGTTTTAAAACCATATGCAAGGCCTTGCACATGGTCTTAAAACCATTTGCAAGGCCCTCCTAAACCATGCACATTAAAACCATGGTTTGTTTAGGAGGCCTTGCACATGGTTTTAAAACCATCTGGAAGGCCCTCCTAAACCATGTACAATAAAAACATGGGTTGTTTAGAAGAAGCACATGGTTTTAAAACCATGTGCAATGGTTTTAAAACCATGTGCAATGGTTTTAAAACCATGTGCAATGCCAACATTTTTTTGCGGATAATTCAATTTTTTATTTTTTATTATTTTGTTAGGTAGGAACATTACAACATCTCCCCCATCTTGTGTTTTTTTTCCCTGATCTGCATTTTTTTAAGGATAATTTAATTTTTACTTTTTTATTGTTTTGTTAGGCAGGAATATTACAACATCTTCCATTTCTTTTTACGGATAATTAAATTTTTACATTTTTATTGCTTTGTTAGGTAGGAATATTACAACATCTTCTCAATATTAGGTGGTTTTTCTGGCCGACATTTATTTTGGCCTATAATTAAAAAAATTATTTGTTATTAATAAAAATAACGTTACGTAACGTTACAAGATTTCTCCCATACTGGGCTGTAGAGCGCCTCTTGGCGCAATAATAGAAATCTAGAGGAAGTGACTTCTTACAAGTATCTTGGAATTGATATTTATCACAAGCTCAATTGGAACTATAGCATTGAGAAAATGATTAATGGAGGGTGGAAAGCTGATTTTGGTCTTGAAAATAATTGTAAATTAGCCAATTTGGTCATGTGGGATAAAATGAAGTTTCTTTTTGAAACTATTGTCGTCCCTATCATCTTGTATGGTTGTGAAGTATGGAGTGCAACATTTCTAGAGAATCTTGGAGGAAGATCGAGCAAATCCAAAAGTGGTTTATAACTTATAACCTCAAGACTAAAAACAATACGCCTTAGCCTATTCTCCTCATAGAAGTGGGGTATTCCCCCATCGAGAGCATTGCTATGACTATGTACATGATGTTTAAGCATAAGATAAATAACATGAAAAACATGAGACTTCCTAAAATTGTTTTAAACTCAAGTCAAAACCAACTACACTTCAAGCGGTGTTGGTGTAAGGATTCCATGGCTATGTTAAACCATTGCGGCATTGATGAAAAGACATTTTGTAGAACATTGATGATGTCAAAAATATTATTACTTATAAGTTTAAAGAGAAATTATGGTGTGAGAAAAATTTAGCGGTTAAGGGAAAATTAAGATACTACAAGGAGGTCATTAATCATAACTTGGAAGATCAGAAATATTTCTTGGTAGTAACTAGCTCATGAAAGAAAATTAATATAGCCAAGATTAAAAGGAACTCTCATGAGCTCCATAGTGAAACATGGTGCTGGTCTATTCCTTAAACTGCAGTGGCGAAAAGGGTTTGCCATCTGTGTGAGTCTATGGGCATTGAGGATGAAAATCAGTGTCTCTTAGAGTGCCTTGCTTACACCCACATTAGATCTTGGTTTCATAGTATTTTCTCCAATACAAACCTTTATAGCCTCCTAACTTGCCAAAACTATACTGAGTTTGGAAAGCTTCTTAAGCACAGGAACAAGATTTTAAGGTTCGATAGACAAAAATTGGTTTCAGTCGATGTTAATCATCATCATCATCATCAGAACATTATCTAATGTGGCACAGGGCATGGCCCTTTGTGCTTGTGCTGTGTCTCTGTACCTCTTTTTTGTGGCTCAAAAGTGAGGTTTATATAAGCAAGTTAGGTGGTTTTTGGGCACGGGCAAGAGGGCCACACACCCATTTTAAATTTCGGTTTAAACTTAAAAATATATCCTCTCGATCCATATAAAGAATAATGACTGTATCCTATTGGTAACACGTTGGTGGTACGAGATAGAGGTCTTGGGGCCAAATCTGTGGGCCTATCCCCTTCCTTGGCCATTTTTGTTGGAACTTTTGCCATTAATATATATGTGGAAATATTATATGGTGTGTGGCGGATTCATGGAAGAGTTTGATGGTATGTTATGATTTGGCAATATTAAATGGTGCAGAGTATTGATGTGGTAGAAAATTTGGTTCGTTGATATATGTTGTGATGATAGGCCATGTGGCATGGCATATAATGTTGTTTTGGGAGTTTGGATAATAGATAACTTATCCCAAGATTTGGTGTTGGCCTATAGACTATGGATAAGTTGCGAGGCATATATTATGGTTCTAATGGGGGGTCTCAGTGTTGACCATGGGGTCGAGGGCTTTCAAAACAATTCTTCCATTAACCTTAAATACAACCCGTGCTCTATAGCTAACAAGGAACATCGATGAGAACGTTGGCTAGGGGAACTTTACGAAGGCTTGGAGGTCATTGGTTCGATCCCCATAGATTCCACAATTTTTTTATAAACATTATATTGACATTTGTTTTGGCCCAAATTACCAATTTTTTTGCCCTTTTTGAACATTTTTGTCGAAAATTCAAAACTTGACATCTTCTGCATTCGGGGGTTGTTTCGCGCGAACGAGCATTGGTGAAAAGCTCTTGATGAGCTCTTTACCACTATAAGATTTATTTTACTGTTATATTTTGATCGATATTTAAATATCTTCCTGGATCAAACCTTTCCATTGGGAAGCTTTTGGGCCACCAAAAGCACGGAATCATTCAGAAAATAGGTGAGGGTACAACTACCTCACTTTTCAAGTCTCTATACACTTTACTTTTCTTGGATGCATTTCTTTCAGCCCCACATGAAGAAATTCCATTCACCTCTTTGTGATGATCTAACCTTTTTATAAAGTATTACATCTTCCTAAAGTTCATTGAGATATTCAAGAGCAAACTCGTCCACAAAAGGTGCTTGAACATGTACATCTTGGTCTACAATCATAGGAGGCTCATACAGTGTCAAGTTTTGCACATTAACAACGGAATACATTTGCATATAAGGAGGCAATTCTTATTGAAAAACATTATTACCGAGTTTATCCAAAATTGTAAAAGGTCCATACTTGATAGGCTTCAACTTTCTACTTTCACCTTGAAGTTGATCTTTGCTGATATGAATCCATACTCAATCACTAATTTGGAAATGATGATCTATCCGAGGCTTTTCATGTCTTTCTTTGTACTTGGTCTGACTTGATTCCAAATGCTCCTGCACTGCTTGATGAATTAACTGGATCTGTCGAATAAACTTATGAGCTTTATCTGCAACAACCTGTCCAAATTTCATTGAATCTTTTCCAAAAACAAAGTCTAAAGGAGAGTTTGACAATCACCCAAAACATGTCTCAAATGGAGACTTCTGAGTTGAAGAGTGTATAGCTCTGTTGTAGGCATGCTGAACATAATGCAACTGTTCATCCCAAAGCTTAGGATACTTAGCAAAATACCGTTGAAGAATATGTACCATTATTTGATTGACCACTTCAGTTTGTTCGTTGGTTTGTAGATGAAATTCTGTGTTTTTCTTCAGCTTTGTGTCCATAAGTTCCCATAAAGATGACCAAAATTTCCCCAAAAAGTGGGAATCTCGATTAAACATAATAGAAGTAGGAAGTCCAAAATGGATCTATACATTTTGAAAGAACAAATGAGTAGTCATCTCAGTTGTGATATGCGTTTTACAAGGCACAAGTATGCACATTTTACTAAATCGATCCACAACAACATATAAATAATCATGTCATTTTCTAGACATAGGTAACCCTCCTACAAAATCCATTGAAACACTTTTCCATGGACGAGAAGGAAGTGAAAGTGGAGTGTACAAGCCTAACTTTCTGTTACTTGGTTTACTTGTTGCACACATGACACAACCTTTTACATATTTGGACTCTATATCATTCATTCAAGGCTGATAACAATTTTTTTTGTAATTGTGTTACAATTTTTCCTACTCCAAAATGTCTTGAAATGAGAGAAGTATGAGCTTCCTTTATCACATGCACTCTTTCACTTCATGGAATACAGATTTTATCAAGATGATACAACTTTTCATTGATATGATAGTTCAATTCTTCATTCTCATAGAATTGCCTTAGTGAGTCATATACTTCTTTACAGTCTTCATTCTTGGTATATTGTTCAACATAACTTGCATGTACTAGAGGACTTTGTTGAATGGCAATATAAGCATTTGTTGGAGGTCTAGATAACATATCTACAACTTTGTTCTGAATACATTTCTTATACTTAATAACCAAATGAAATTGTTGTAAAAAATCCATCCACCTGAAATGCTTTGATTGTTGTAGCTTAGCTTGTGATTGTAAATATTTTAGTGGTTGATGATCAGTATGTACTAATGTTTCCACTTTTTTACACTCTGTACTAATGCATGCAACTCTTTGTCATAGGTTGGAGAGTTGATTATTGTTTTAGAAAAAGTTTCAGAATGATAACATATTGGTTTCTTATGTTGCATTAAGATTGACCCCATTGCATAACCACTAGCAACAATTTCCATCTCAAATGGTTGTTGTAGATTCAGTAGTGCAAGTATTGGTGCTATGTTGATCTTTTCTTTTAGTGTCAAATGGTTTTTGTTCCTTGCCTTCCCACTGAAAGCTTTTTCATGCTTGTCAAAGCATGTAAAGGAGAAGATATGAAGGATAAGTTTGCTATGAACTTACTCCAGTATTGGGTTGCTCCCAGAAAGCTTCTTACATATGTTACATTATTTGGCTTAGGCCAATTTACAATGACCTCCACTTTAGAGGGACCAATCTTTAGTTCACCACCCCATACAATGTAACCTAGATAGACTAAAGATGTCTTTCCATACTCACATTTGGACATCTTTAAATACAAATGTTTCCTTACAAGTACATCCAATACCTGTTTTACATGCTTGACATTCTCTTCCAAGTTTGATTGAAAATCAAAATATCATCTAAGTAGACTATGATAAAGCCATCAATGAAGGGCCTAAACACATCATTCATCACACTCATAAATGTTGCAGGTGCATTACAAAGCCCAAAGGGCATTACCATCCATTCATACAATCCCTGTTTAGTTTTGAAAGCAATCTTCCAAATATCATTGTCATGAATACGTATTTGATGATATCCACTTCCTAAGAACTTAGTGAAAAATATTGCATTCTTAAGCTGATCTAAAAGATCATCAATTCGAGGAAGATGATACCTGTTCTTTATTGTGATTCTGGTCAGTGCCCTGTAATCAACACACATACACCATGTGCCATCTTTATTTAACACCAAAACAATTGGTGAACCACACAGAGAGGAACTTGGTCGAGTGTCTCCTCTCTCAAGAAATTCATGAACCTATTTCTTTATCTCCGCATTCTAAATAATGGAAGACCTGTACATACCAATATTAGGAAGAGGTGCATCTTGTTGTAAATGAATTTCATGTTGAATTTCTCTTTTATGAGGTAACCATTTAGGTTCTTGAAACACAATATCATAATCAAATACCACCTTAATCAAGTCCTTTTTAAGTTTTGGAGCACAACCTTTAAAAGATTCAGTTTGTTCAACATCTTTTGATTTAACTATCATAAGAACTAAGTTCTTACTTGCATTTACCAACCTCTTCATTTGATTTGCAGAAACTAAAGAAAGATTAGTTTTCAAGCGATGTGCACAAACAATATATTCAATACCATCTTTAGTGAGTTGATACCTGTTATCTTCCCTGTAAAAGATAACCTTCAAATCATACAAATATGGACTACCCAACACATTACCACATATATCCAACGTGAGAACATCTAGATCTACTTCATCAACAAATCCACGAGTGATGGAAAACCTAAGTCTACACTACTTTGTAACTTGCAAATGTGCATTATCACATACCCATCCAAGTGGATATGGTTTAGGGAGTAACTTAGTTTCCATCTGTAAATTTTTAACTATTTCTTCTTAAATGAGGTTTGCTTGTGATCCACTATAAAAAATAATATCAATTTTTGCATGTTTAGAGATTACTCTAATATGAAATAACTCACTCCTCTTTCTTTCATCAATAATAGGTTCATTCCTTAAAACATAACTAGAAGGATTTTTACCTTGAATGTTTGTAGCAATCACCTTAGTTTCATCTCCATAATCTGATCCCAAGTCATGTTGGATTGCTGCTGCAGTAGTCTTTTTGTCTTCTTTATTCCGAAACTTCTCAGCCTTGAGCTTCGGATGAAGTTTTCAACAATTGGAAGCATCATGATCTTTCTTTTTGACAATGAGTACATGTAGTTTTTTCTCCTTCCTTCTTCACAATAGCTGTGTGTTTACCTTTTCCCTTACCTTTAGACTTGTTTCCATTAGGTTTGAAAGACTTTTTGGAAAAGTTCCTTTTTGTATTCTTCCCCTTCGTCTATATGTGATTTCCTTGAATACATACCTCATCAAGGTTAGTAAGATTAAACGTTAATATCATATGACGTAAATAACTGTGCAATCCTCCTATGTACTTGAGAAGAGTTTCTTGGGTGTAGAGAGGTATACCAAGTACTAATGCTCTTTTCTTGAATTCTTGTGTGTAATCTTGCACACTTTGTCCCTTACCTTGCCTCAGATTTTGCCAGTCCATCATAGCTTACTGCATAAAGTTGTTTTTTTAATGCTGATGTGAACTCATACCAAGAGGAGACAATTTTACCTTTTGTGGCAAGATCCTCTCGAGATCTTCTCTCCCACCAGATGAGAGCATTCCTTCCAAGTCGGAGAGAAGCCACCTGAATTTTAATGTCATCTTCAGTAAACTTTTGAATTCTACAATAAACTTCAATTTGACGGATCCAATTGTCCAATTTCTCAGCATTAAGTTCTCCATTATACATAGGTAACTCAAACTTAATATCGAGCTTTCATTGAGGCACATTAAAGTCAATTTCCCTTTTTGTTTTTCAAACAGAGATTGTAAAGAACCATCAAGTTTAGACGGAGAAGATGGTGGAGTTTTAAGAGGTTCCTCACCACCTCCTTTAATTTACCTTCCGCATGAGATGGACCTCCTAGTTCACCTTTCTTTTGATCTTGATAGAGTTCCTCTACCATCGTTTGCATTCTCATGAAAGTGTTAAGAAATTCCCCTTTAGACGAAATAGAAGAAGTTTCTTCTTCTCTTTTGGTGAAGCCATTTTCCCTCTTCTTGAACTAATTTCTGGATCAAATTCTTCAAGTTCTCCTTCACAACACCGTAGCCTGGATCTTGTTAACATTAACAGACTCACAATGCAATGGTTAAGCTGCTCTGATACCAAACTTGATTTGAAATTCTAGGATATTTTTTAACCATTAAAAATTTCATGTGAGATTTGTATGTTAAAACTCATAAACATGCTTAAAATTGAAATTTAAATGCTTAAAAACATGAACATAAGCAAATAAACAGTATGCAAATCATGAAAATGAAAGACCAGAAGTAATAACGGAGTTCACCCCTCTTGGGCTACGTCTCTGGGCCACTTCCAATGAGAAGGTCGATCTTATTAAGTTTTCAAAGCTTACATAAATGGGTTTATGGAACCACTTTGGTTTTCTGTCAGTCAAAACCAGAAACAAACAACACCACTACGATCCTCTTGAAATTTCGATAAAAATGAGAATAAACTTGACTACCTTTGCCTGAGGCCTCCTATGGAACACAAATCGAGAAACTCCACCTGCACAAAAGACACAATAGTACAAAATGTACGAATTTCCACCTCGAGATATGTTCCCATTAATGATTGTACAATTCATCGGGAACTGTTCCTTGTACTTGCCCCAAACTTTGTGCCCGTGCTGTGTCTTTGTACCTCCTTCTCGTGGCTCAAAAGAAGGGTTTATATAAGAAATTTAGGTGGTTTTTGGGTGTGGGAAAGAGGGCCACATGCCCATTTTTGGGTGCCAAATCCTGTTTTAAACTTAAAAATATATCCTCCCGATCAATATCAAGGATCATGGTTGTATCCTATTAGTAACGCGTTGGTGATACGGGGCAGAGGTACCAAGGTCAAACCTGCAGGCCTCTTCCCTTCCTTCACGATTTTTATGGGAACGTTTTTCCATATAATATATGTGGAAATATTATATGGCATGTGGCGAATTCGTGGTAGAGTTTTATGGTATGTTATTATTTGGAAATATTATATGGTACAGAGCATTGACTTGGCAGAAGATTTGGTTCGTTGATATATGTTGTGATGACAGACCGTGTGGCATGGCATACGATGTTATGTTGGAATTTTGGATAACATATAACTTATCCCAAGCTTTGGTGTTGTCCTATAGACTATGGATAGTTTGCGTGGAATATAGTATGGTTCTAATGGGGGGTCTCATTGTTGACCATGGCATCGAGGGCTAAGCTCTCAACCTCACCCCATTTTGAAAGCAATTCTTCCATCAACCTTAAATACAACATGTGCTCTATAGCTAACAAGGAACATCGACATGAGACTTTGCTAGGGGAACTCTCAACATACTTTGGGAACACTTGGAGGTCATGGGTTCAATCCCCATAGACTCCATAATTTTTTTATAAACATTACATTGGCATTTATATGGAGGTCGTTTCGCGTGAAACAAGTGTTGACGAAAATATCTTGATGATCTCTTTACCACTGTAAGATTTATTTTACTGTTTGAAGACTTCTATGTTGATCGATCTTTGAATATCCTCCTGGATCAAATCATGCATCCCTCTATCTCATGTCTTATGAAGGAAATTATTAGTTTTATATTTGTCCTATATAAGTATATATTAGTCCTAAATAAGTCTTATATCAGTCCTATATTATATCGCATAATATGGACTCATGAGATCGACAATATGCTAATAAAAGAAAAGCGATAATGTATATGATCAACGCAATTCCAAAGTCCAGGAATACTGATCTCTATAGGACTGTCATGACACATATTCAAAAATATTTATAACTGATTTATATAACATATAAAAATCAAAATATAAAGTGATTATCTTTTATTGATTTGTGGGGTCCCTCTTTATCTCTGCACCATTGGGGAGAAAAATGGAGTCCTTCTTTATTCACTTGAATGGAAGATATTCTTTGTAGTGAAATTATTTATCCCTTTCTTCATTATTTACATGAGGGAAAGATTCTCCTCTTTACTCTAAAAAACCTTACTTTGGATGCGCCCCTCTTCTTGACTCAAGGCCTTCTTTTTGAAAATATTGGTGAGTGTATCTAAACACTCCCTTGCGGTCTTCAACAAAATGATCATGGACATGAGATTGTCCTTAACCGAATCAAAGATTATATGCTTGGCCTTTGCTTGATTCTTCTTGAAGTTGACTCACCCTTCATTGGAGGTAGGATCCTCTACCACTATGGATACATAACCATCAAGGTTATTCTTTTTAAGAATGATCAACACCCTTGTCTTCCATGTGTTGAATTTGGAAGTACCTTCAAGCCAGTTTTCCATCCAAACTAAGATTGATGTCATGGATGCAATATTTTGCTTAACTCTTCAATATCTATGTAGGCTTAGCTTGCTGCACAAAACTAAGCTCCTTCACACCCTATGCTCTAATACCATGTTGATGTTTGAGCAAAATAGGAGAAGCTTGAAATTTAAAACTTTTATCAATCAATTTCAGTACACATGTATTTCATAAATCAACCACATATGAATCCCATGAATATATCATCCACATATAAATCTCATAAATATATCAACCACATAAATAAACTCCATAAATCAAGCATATGAATCAATAAACCACGAGAGACAACATATACCCTGTGAAAACTTTCCAAACACAGAGGATGAAAGACCCAACAATTCTTTGAGTATGATAGATATATTTTTAGAGAATGGTTTACAACACATAACTAGATTTCCTGATAAGAGATATCACCTCAACAGTAGAGAAGAGTGATCCAATGTAACCACGCAAAAACAACTATATGCAAATGTATTGAACTTGCCATATTCCTAGCATATTAATAACAAGCCAAAAAACCCTAGCATGCAGAAGGTAGCGCATAGGAGGTTCAATAAACAAACTGAGAGAACCACATAGTGCATTCACAAGGAGGAGCTAACTAGAACTCTCTCCATGCGCCCTTCCTTTCCTCAATTAGCTTTAACTGAATGTTCACGTCTTGAACCGAAAATGAACTAACTTGAATTGAATTTTAACTTTACTTGAACTGAATGTTAACTTAGACTTGAACTGAATCTTTAATTGATTGCTGGTCACTTAGTTAACATCCTAACTTAAGTGTCATCAATGCTTCACTCCTAGTGCCATCCATGCACAGTTTCTATTATTAAATTTTGCATGGATCTCTTTAGTTAACTGATGCATGCTGATTGATGAACATTAATCTCTTCTTTACTTAACTAATTACATTCATTAATAGTTCAACTAATGCTTTGACTCAGACATTCATATTTTACTAAGATTTATAACTTGAGTTCACTTAGAAATTTGCATTGGAAATTCTCTCTCTTTCTCTATACTTTATTTCATTATCATTAAATAATTAATGCATGGTCCATATGTGTATTATTTATCCATCTTATCATATCATACGCAGAAGAATTATTCCATACATACTAATGATCATATATATTACCCAAGGACATAGATTCATATGCTAAAGTAACTCACTCTAGGGGTAGCTAAGACCTAAATTAGACTTATAGCACTGAATGACCATGACTAGCAATATATTATATAGTATAACCACCTCAACAAATGGAGGTCCATAGTATTGATACAACACAAGACTTCAATCTTGATACATCACAAGATCATGTCCACAATTGGAGATCCATTCTCATAGGGTACCTTCTACGAGAATAGTGTTAAATGTACAACATTAGGAGTCATTCTCCAAGAGACTTGTGTTGTATCAAGCTTGGAACTTGTGTTGTATTAAGTTCAATAACTTGTTTTGTATCAAGTTAAGAGACTTGTGTTGTATCAAGTCAGAAACTTATGTTGTATTATAGTAAGGAAGCTTGTGTTGTATCAAGCTAGGACATTGTGTTGTATCAAGTCCTATTCATGAAATATTCATGTACTATGATCTTGTGTTGTATCAAGATCAAGATCTTGTGTTGTATCAAGGTCGAGATATTATGTTGTATCAAGATTGGAGTCTTGTGTTATATGAAGACCATATAGTTTGTGTTGTATCAAGATAGGAATTGTGTTGTATCAAGTCATGTGGATATGCTATGTGATGTATTGCTAGTCATGGTCACTAAGTGCTATAAGTCTTCACTAGGGCTTAGATACTCCTATAGTGAATTACTTTAGCATATGACTATATGGCCCAGGGTAATACATATGATCATTAGTATGGAAAAATTATTTTGAGTATGTGTTGATGCTTGGAAAAATACCAAGTACTGACAGTAGGGATTCTCCCCAATAACTGTTCCTAATTAGATCGTTTATCATTTGGAATGGGGAATCCGTCCAGTTAGCGGCTCAGTTACCGTAGAATTAAAGAAAGTTTTAAATCTGTTTTACTGGTTGCGGCCCGGTCCACCGTTTATGTAATTTTATATTTTTTGATGAAATGCAAGTGCCTATACTAAATGAAACTAACCAGTGGGTAATAGCCTCATTAGAGATGCACAGGTTCTTACCTCCCGTCTTACCGCTCTTGCCCCACAATCACTTCTACGAAAGCAAAGAAAAATCTAATCCATTCTAAATTATTCTAACTATCCCCAGGGAGCAAAGTTTATATCAGAATGAGTAATATACTGTATTATTTGCATGTAGAATCCTACAGGTAGCTGTTAAATTATTCATACATAAACACCGCAGAAAAATAACACAAATGTAGATTTGTTAAGTTAAACCATCCATTACTCATTTATTGTACAAGATTCGAAATAGAAAATAAAACCATTCATAAATTGCAGAAATAATTCAACAGGTTGGAACGATCTCACAGTTATGTAGCAAGCTAAAACATAAATAGTTCACATTCAACAATCCGCATAATCAATCTTGAAACTCGTACAGTTTTTCCTCCAACAACATTTGGTTCTTTTTATTTATAAAAGAAGTAGTTCTCCTACAAATAGTTTTGGCATGTGTGCCAAGAAAAATTCCCCTTCTAATCTCTATCCTACCCCTATTTATACAAATTACATATGAATTTTCAACTACCCTAGCCTCTTAGGATTCCTAACTCTTTGATTACAAATTTTTGTATTCTAGTGTACCCATTAAGAAAATTGGAATAAATATAAAATATTACATAAAGTTGCCACATGTAGACAAAACAAATATTGTGTTCCCAAATGGTTTTTTAATAAACACACTCCATGCATGAGCTTCTCGCTGATGACTCGATAGTATATCGGCTCCAGTAAACGTGCAACCACTTCATGTTTGGACACCTGGGATTCTATCTCCTTCACTTTCGACATGGTCTGCATCAACAAATCCTCAAAGAGATTCTTATGGACCAAAGTTTGTATAACCCACACTCTGATTTCTTCCTCGCCAATGCTTTCGATCTTCTGAATGCTTTCATCGTCTGTCTGTAGCTTGTCCTGGAGGTTCTTTAAATGTTGGTATTTGTCTGGGAAATCCTGGACTTGATTTGCTGCTGCAGCTTGGCATTTATTGTGAGTTGAGCACATTTTCTTGTAGAACTCATTACACTTTTCAGTAGTTTTATCAATTGCTGTGCTCAACCTTGCTGCTGCTGAAATTAAATAGTGCCAATCCCATCTTCAATCCTCCTGTAGTATTTTGAGGCATGTTATCCGGAAAGGTTGGATTAGCTCCGATCCAAGTCAGCTCACTCTGCACAAGCTCTGCATCTTTCGATAAACTTTTTTTCTGAATTCTGAGGAGTCATGTGCTATTTCCTTTAGTCTAGCCTCTATTTGTTTAATCTTATACATTTCCTCTGCCAACTTTAACTGAACCTGATTTATTTTTCTCTACAACAAACATGCTTGATTACGGAATGAAGTTACATCGAGATGTTTTTCATTTGCCACCTTGAGATGCTCTTCTAACAGGCTATGCTGAGTCTCTAGCTCTTCTGCTCTCTTGTCAGCTGCGGCTTTCTTCTTTTCCAATTCCGAAACCTTGCTTTCAAGATCTCTCTTTTCCCCTTTAGCAATTGCAACTAACAGTGTTAGCGCATCCTTGTCCGATTCCAGAACTTAAAATGTTTCCTTGAGTTTCTCAAACTGTGAGAGAATATCTTCATGTTTCCTTCTTAAATATTGTCCCTCTCCTCTTTCTTTTCTCAAAGTTTCCTTCATCTGGGACATCGTTTCTTTATACTGCTCAGTATCTTTGACTAGCTTATCGACATTAACTGCGTTGGATTGGGCTGTTGCTATGCCTACCATTACGAGAAGTCGAGGATGCTCATCGGTCCTATACATATCTGTCCTTTTGGTCACCATGATTGCCACAGGATGATCACCCATTTTCATCCTCTTTTCTGTTCTCCTGACAATTCTTTTATTTTCCAAGTAAAACAAGATTGTGTCGAGGTTTGCTACATCCTGTTGTTGAGATAGAATGAATGGTACCAAACTAAGTTCTACCAAGAAAACTTGGATTCCTGTCATTGTGATACTTGATGGGACAAACGAATCCATTGGATTATCATGGGCTTGGTCTTGCTGCAGATTCTCCCTGTCTCGGTCTTCCTGTTCTTTCCTTTTTAATTCTTGAGCTGCATTTTCTGCCTCTTCTCTTATCCCGTCAATTGATTCTTTTTTTCTCCTTTCTTCTTCTTCTTTCTGCCTTTGTGCCTCCTCATCTATTAATTTCTCTACTTCTTCAACTAATCTTCAGGATTTATCTTCTTTCTTCTTGGTTGCTTCTTCTCTTTGTTTCTGCTATTCAGATGTGCTACTGCTGCTTCCTTTGGCCCTAGTAGTTGTGATTTTATTCTTGAACTGCCTATTCAATGCAGTCATGTTACATGCATTTCGGTATACCTCCTCATTCGCGTCGAAGTGATCAGAATATTCAAAATGTACTCCCACCAATGTACAATATTTTTAGACTTTGCCCCAAGCATCATTTATGTGGAAGCTTTTCTCCCCAAAATGAAAGCTTTCTAGTTCTTTAACAAAATCAGGAGCCCTCTTTACCTTGGTGAATTTATAACTACCAATACAAAATGGCAGCGGAGGGTAGACAACTTTATTCATGTCAAACATGAAGTTCCCAAAACCATCAATGTACAATTGCCTTACCACCTTCTTATGGACGACATAATCGGTAACATATCTAGGCAGTAGTGAAGGGGCCTTGCATCCTCCATTCATCCTCAAGTACAACCCTTCCTTGGAGAAGAAATAATCCCCATAATCACTTACAATATTCAATGCTTATTCGGACATGCAGTTGCATTCTTCAAGAAAAATCAACTAATATAATGGTATCAGAAAATATTCACAAATAACTTTGTAAAAAATTACGTACTTGTGTGCCCACAGGAGTTGGTATGCAGAGTACACAAGAGTCCTGGTTGGATATCAATCAGAGTTCAACTTTGGTAATGGATTAGTGCACAAGATACAATCAATCAACAAAGAGCCACGTAGAACTCAAACTTCGTTTGGTTCAAACCCCCTAAGGCTGCAGCTATGCAGGATGGCACGCTATTCGCCATGATGTCTGCCCAGTTGAATATCGTACCTTGCATGGCTACATGATATATTATTGGAATCCATCTTATCTTGTAAAACTTCCCGTTTTCTCGCCCAAAAATCCGATTTAGCACCAAGGCTATCGGACGGTAAGGGGTGTGCAAATTAGCAGTCTCATATTCTCTTGAAGCTTTATGGTGAAACTGCTTCCCGAACAACATCATCTTCTTAGCACAGTCAAGCACGTCCATATCCATATCCTTTATCCACTTATCTGTCATGAAAACCTGGGGTGCTGGTAACTTGCAAGATTTGGCAATGTAGGCATGGGTGAAAGAGGCAAAACCCTTCTTCTCTGTGTTGGTCACGACCAGGGTAGCTGCATTCGTCCGAGATAGGATCCAATCGATCACTTCGGCACATGAGAGAAGCTTAGGGCGTGTAGCCACTTTTGTAATGGCAGATATTTTGATGTTTATATACAATGGTATGTCTTCCAAACCTACATCTGGGACAATCTTGTCTTTGATCATCTGGTAAATATTCCCCCATTTGAATTACGGCTCCACCCCAGTGATAGACTTTGTGTCTTCGTAGATAATTTCCATTTTGGACACAATCTCTACCTCTGGATCATTCCCTGTGGTTTGGGCCTTCTTCTTCCCTTTCTTAGGCATGTTATTGTATGAAGGACGAAATTGCCATAAACACACCAAAACAGGTCTTAGAGTTATTTAATCTTCAGCATGCATGCATAACTAAATAAAATACTGAGATGAACCAAAGAATACGTAAGATAATGAGTGAAACTATAAATGATAAACAAGAGATCTTAATCAATAAAATGTGTTTACCAACTCATCTTCAAGCATATCTGTAATATGAAGCAAAAGTTATTAAACTATTCCAAAAACTAGAAGGTGAATATTAGGTCACGGCTTGAACGTTCCTGAAGCGAAATTTCTCATGCCACATGGGTTTTACAACTCAGGTTTTGGAAACACAATAGCCACTTGAGGTTTTTTTCCAAAATCATTTTGCGCACCACATGACTGGACTTTTCTACTGGCTTGACACTCACATGTTATTCTAAACCAGGAAATCTCCCCTCAACAACCAAAAGGAAAACCCTACAGTGGCTTAGTGGATTTGAAAACAAGGGCTGACCTAAACCTTAACCTCAATCAACCAAGGCAACCTACTCAACCCTACTTTGACCAACGGTGGTATCCTACCCATAGAAACATTGACCAGGGGAGGCACAGTCGACGAAACGTTCGACTGGCCAAAACCCCGCCAACGCTTGAGTCTGACATGGTATGAGCGGAGAGGCCGAGTGGAGTAGAGAAGGTGGGAAAAACCTCTAAAACTAGAAAACCTTCCATAGGTCGGAGAACCCTAAAATCCAAATGGAAATGCCCTCTACGGGTGTGGATATGACTATAAATACCACGGACTGGGAAAACCCTAATCTCGTAAAACCTAAACCTCTGCTCACTCACTTAAAACTAGCAAAAAAATGCGAATATGATGGATCTTGAATCCCACTCGACAGATAATAGCTCAATAGTTGGTGAAAACAGCTCACGCGGTCGGCTAAAACTGGGTGACGATTGATAGCTCGGAGCGCTCCCAAACGATAATGGAAATAACCATAAAATAAACCTTCCATGGTTTATATAGAGAATGTCGTAAAACTGAATTAAATGTGGTAGATGGGTGGTTAAGTGACCACGGGTGGAAAAAACCGTTGGCGCCAAAGTTAATAAGCCTTATTGAAAAAACTACTTGAATCGACGAACAAAAACGAGGAGCAAGCAATAGTGTCGGGTAGACTCATGAAGCGGATTCGAAATTATTGGATTGGCTATGGGAAACTACGATTGATACTAAGGCTTATTTTATCAAACCCTCATCGACCATGAAAACAAAACCATCCATGACATCGTCGGCTCCAACGTTGGATTTCTTCCCATTGCTGTCGTAGATACTTAGCAAAACCTCCCGAAAACCTCATCGCTGAAAAAGAATAAAAACTACATCGGGTGCAAACCGCCGGTTCTTCCGGGCACATTGGAATGACATTATGAGTGTTTCCAATACTATCAGCAAAATTTCCCGGATGACTCATCGACAAACTCATGGAAAGTTCCCGACGAGAGACCGTCAGAAAGAAAAATAAAACCTCCCTGATTGAATCGGTTCGAATCTTCAACTTGCCTTGACACCGCCAGAAAAATTTGACGAGATGACCCGACAAAATTCCGCGAAGGGTACAATAAACCGTCGGAAATAAAAAAGAAAACCTCACCGAGAGTGTCGGCTTGAAACCTCGAGTTTCACCGATGTATCAGCAAACTCAAAAATAATTTCCGAAACTTTGTGTGAAATAAGCCAAGAATCAGATGAGCAACATGAGCTTCCCCGATGTGTCGGCTAGACTCGAGAAGCTCAACCGATACATCGGGTGAAAAACCCGAGTTTCAATTTTCAATAAATACTTTCAAAATCATGCAAAAAATAGACTAAGTCATGAAAACTTCTCAGAGAGCAAAAATTACCTGGGGAACTTAAAAGCTAAAGATTCAAGGGGGGCCCTAAAATCGCGAAAAATTGGGGTAGTGGTTACAACAAAAACAATTGGCGACTGGCTGGTGAACACATATCTCTAGAAAAACTATCTTTCAAAACACAAACTACGTTATGGCGTCTCATTATACCAACTCATCCAGTCATTTTCAAGATTATTTAAAAATTTAGACTTCTCCAGGAATGCAAGATTCAGAACATCCCATTGATTGTGGTCCCATGGGGTATGGTAACCAAGCTTTAAAAGTCCCTGTAATAGCCCAAAAATTCATAAATTTTAAATTTTTTCATGTAACATAATATGTTCAAGGATGTCATTGCCTATGAACCAATAACTATTAGTAGTTACTCACACAATAGTAATTAGCAATGAGCATTGTATTTCTTTAGTTCCATATAATTTATTAGTTTATCTTAAAGTACTATGTTAGGGATGTTAAACACAACAGTTTATGTTTTAGAAGGACAAGAAAGGAGCTACATCTTGATCTGATGCTAAGTGTGTTATTAATTTCTTATGTCAAGTTGGAAAGAATCTTAGATGAGGTCGGGGCTTACTTAGCTTACAACTAATGCAGTGAAGTGATGCTTCTTTTACAGGTTCTAAATAGGTAAGCAGTTTTGTTACCTATAAAATTTCCAGATTGAGAATAATACTCAACTAGCATAGGATAAAATGCTAGTTAAATTGTTGTTTGTAGCTTGACCCCATAAAAGGTATTGTTGGTATTTCTAAAGTTATCCAACTGCATAAATGATTGTAATAACACTAATGTGAAAGAATGGGTTTGGTGCAGTTAAGTTTACCACCACATTACTTGATCTATTAATCTTCCTTCTTGTAATTTCAGTTATAGAATTGTATTTCATTTTGAGATGGTATATAATAAGGACACTTCTATTTCTGTCATTAAAAACATAGTGGTCTAAGAAGTCTATAAATGAGAAGATATGTTTTAAAACATACTTGCAACCATAATTTCATATTTGTCGTTAGTGATTGGAATATGTTACTGTTCATATCTGTTTGAGTTCCTTCTAAACTTTAAACATTTTAAGTTAGTGATTCTTCTAAATCATGTATTATTACTTAGTTTTCTTGTATATTAAACTTTGTTTTATTGAGCTTTCAATTACAATGAGTATATTGTAATTTCTAAATGTATTACTATACTAATCCCAGCTCCAGGATTCTTATGAATAGGTATTTCCATGTAACTGGTTTATCTTCCTTTGATTTGTATACTACTATTGTCAATAGTAGGCATTAATTAAAATGAGGGACTCTTATATATGCTAAGGCTATAGTTGAACTATGCATAAAACCCTACTGTAAAAGAACACCTAACCCAAAGTCTTTGATTATTGAAATAAGAAATCAAACAAGGATAATGATACTTATGCAATGATTTTATAAGGTTTGACTTGTAACCCTAATGATTATGCAGGATTTAAAACGAGACTCTCAAACTACAGCTCGATACCCATAATTTACAAATGATTTTCGGAGGACACATGGATGGTGGTTAATGATTAGGTTTTGTGTTGACTTTGGAGGTGAGAAAAGGTTTGTCTTAACCCTAAAATTGCATTTGTTTGGTCTTGGCTGTGGAGTGGTCAAGCTGTGAGCTCGTGACCTCTAGGCTTGTCGCCAGTTATTCCATTGCTTGCACACAGGCTTCGTGAGCCATATCGCTCTCCTCTGCATAATTGTTTTTCATGCTTTGGCGTATAAGAAATGAGCGTGAAGCTTACTATTGTTGTGAGGTGATTTTGACTGTGTAAAGATTAATGAGAGTTTGGGCTGTCTTCGCCTTTGCTTTATTGTAAGAGTTGGAACTCTGTGTTTATAAAAAGTGTGATGGGGGTTGTTCACTGTGTGAGCTGAGTTCTTGTTGACTGTTCATTTCCTCCATGAGGTTTTTGTCTTTACCTCGCCACGACCTGATACTTCCCCTTTGAATACTGCACACTGCATTTTCATGTTGGCAAGGCTCCATTTCATCTTGTGAAGATCACGAGGGAGGCTAGGGTGAGACCGCAACATCTAGCAGCTATGCCATGCCCTTGATAAGAATTACGATTGGTTTTACTGCTCTGCATAAGTATAATTTATTTTATTTATGGAATTTTGTATAAAGCTTCATCTTCTTTGATTTTGTTTGTGCGGGATCTTTCATGGTGGCTCGAAATACTATTAACTCCATCAATAGAGCTTTCGTGAAGGCATTAAAACCGGTAAGCTTCGGTTTCACCTGGGATTTCTCCTGTACAAGTTGTAAGGTGTATTTTGATGGAACTGCCGTGTGTTGTGGTTGTTGGTTTGGCCGTGGTTGATAGTTTCTCTGTTTGTTCTTTTTAATTTCTATTTTTAAATTCCCTAGTGGCTGTTTGTAAAGGATGAACTTAGTCTCTCTCAGCTGAGACTTAAGGAAATAGTTTCGGGCCTTTTCAACCATGAAGAAATTTGTAAGAGTAAAGTTTGGAACTGGATTTAAGCCGTGACTCTTACTGCTAGTCCTGTTATCACCAACCTTGTAGTTTCCTGTGTGAGGTGGATCCAAGATGGATGGTAGAGGGGTAAGCAACTAAGGGGTGGAACCAAGACTGCCTAGACTCCCAAATGGATGGTTGTCACGCCAATCAAGGCAGCCTTCACTTTATGTTATCCAAGTCCAAGACAACAACGGGGGAGACCCAGATATGCTCTCGACAGGAGATATCAGACCTAGACACCAGAACAGATCAAATGAGGCTTTAAGGTACGTAAGGTGCAAGGTGAATGGAAACCCTAGCTCTAGGGTTTAGGTACTAGCAACTGATGGAGATGACCACTGTCTTGGGAAATGTAACTGTGATAGGGTGAGCAAAGATAGGGTTGGGACTATCTAATACCAAGGAGACAGACTTAGTGAAATATGGGTAACTCGAGTTATCAATGAATGTTGGAAAAGAGAATGGGAGTAAGTTCCATTTAGGACTAGCGCTAGAAATAGGAGATCAGTGTCTTACATGTATTGGGAAATGGAGTCATCATCAACACAATGTTTCAGTGAACTCACCTGGGATATACCCTGATTTATGGACCTAGAAAAGGATTTGGCCTGGAAGATTCAGGTTACAGGAAAACCAACGGAAGGAGGGCTAGCACTAGGGTTTGGAGAGGCAGATCTGCAGCTTTAGAGCCACCAGGAGACTATCATCTCAGCGTTGGAGGAGAAATGAGATCAAGATGGCTCGATCTACAAACCCAAGTTAGAAAATTGAAGGAAAAATCAGATCTGGAAAAGTCAAAATCTGATGAGGGGGGATAGGAGGCTGAAAGTCAATTTTTTAGATCTAGGGAAACCTGGAAGGAACTAGCTCAGAATTGGGGGTGTTTTGGAGTGCTCAAGCCCTGATCTATCATCCTATCCTATTAGATTTCAGAAAAAGTAAATTCCAGAAAAGTCCAGTTTTCAGTGAGGGCGTTAGGGCTGTTTCGGTCTAAAACTAATATCTAGGTCAAATTTCCATGAATATGGACAGCTTTGAAGGTGATTTGGACTGTGTGGGACCCGATCTATTAGTCTAAGAAGTCAGAAATCAGAAAAAGTCAAAACCCTAGCAGGTCAAATTTTTAGTGGGGGGTTATGCAGTTTTCAGGCTAAAAATCAAATCTAGGTAAAACCAACAGGAATTTGATCAGCTTTGCGGTATATTTAGTGAAGGGGAGGCCCAATATATGAAAACTAGAATTGGTTTGGCCAAATATCGAACGATTCCCAGATTTAATGCTTTTTCAGGTTTTTAGTATTTTAGGAGTTTTCAGGAAAAATTGAAGTAAAGCAAGGTACAATGGATTGAGATCTGAAGATAAGAGATTTACATGTTATATCTTACCTGGAAATGCTTGTATAAGTCTTTGAAAGTGATGATCCTTGCTATCCCGATCAATTTTGGAAGATCCAAGTGATTTCTATGACGGATGTAAGCCACAAGCCACCAATGCGCTCCCTACCCTGGATGAGCAAATGTCAACAATATCAGATTTTTCAATACAAGATAAAGAAACCAAATGCTACAAGAAAGTAAAACGAAGTAATCATAGATCACAATGAAACTAACGAAAACCCCCCAATCCAAGGCGAAGAAAACCGAATGAGTTGAGGCCCCCTTGCAAAAACGCTCCAGCCAAAACACCCTCCTATAGACAAAACACTGATAGCAAAAAAATATAGATCTCTCAAGAATTTCCACAATTCTAGGAAGTAGAATACTATCCAATCATCATTTAAGAACATCAAATGCAAAGCAGGTCTAGAAAATATCCACAGAAAAATCTTTCTATTATTCAGATCCAAGAGCCAAAGACCCCTTACAAATGAGAAGTTCTCTCTTTTAAATAGAAATGAGAGAACCAAAATCATAACTGAATCCTAACCACTTTTAAAATGAGTGGCTAATATTAAAAGATAAAATGTTGTAATCAATGGTTGAGATAAGCTCAACATACAATACATGGATCAATATAACCATAAAGTACCAAAGTGGACTAAATCACCCATAAAGAGGGTACTCCACTCGACAAGAAATAAATGAAGCACATGGTGGGTCCAAGGAGTGTTTGAATAACTCCCTCTGGGTGTCCCCATGGCACAATAAAATAACATAATATTTTAATTCTTTGACATTGTGCCTCCTTGAGGAAATGGTGAACCTCCCAAAAGCTCTAGAAAATAATATAAAAATACCCAAAAAATAAGTGTGGGTCCAATCAAGTGCTGAAATTCCTAGAGAAGGTGTGGAGGACATCACTCTCATCATTATGACTCATCCCATGTCATTTCCTTGCCTCAGTAGCCCAAATCGATTTCTTTAATAACCATTTAATCATTTTTTAATTTGCCTCGGGAAACATGAACCTGCCAAAACAACCTCCTAGGGTGCCTGCGCTATCAAATTGAGCCCACGAGTCTCCCTGGGATGGGGGTAATATGGTACAAACAAGTGGTTGCACCCTCTATGCCCATATGACACCCTAGGAGATCCAAATAAAACATCTCCCTGCTAAAACATATCAACCTGTGAAGAACAACTGCATCAGAAAGGCAGAATGAGCCTGATCATATCTGCAAGTGCCTAGAACTTGAAATAAAATGTCTCATTAGACTTAGAGAGTCCAAATCCATTTGAGGTGTATACTCATACCCCTTACAGGTCTCTATCCGATCATCAATCATATCCAATAAATAATATAACCATCTGTAACTGATCAAACACCGATAATAACTCAGACTATCATCCATCTGCTGCAAGTGTTAAAAGGCTAAGACATGATCTACAACTCATTCAAGCAACAATCACAACAAGTAGCAATCATTTCACTGGCGGTACATCAACAAATACATATATAAGGATTTATTTGTTATTACTCAGACTAGACTTTCAGGACTATACTCATTTCATAGTTGTAGCATATTTTCTAGTGAAGGGTGATGGATTAAATTGACAAGGGTAAGGCAAAGGATGAATTCCTACTTAACATCATGAAACTTTGGATATGGAAAGGGAAAACTCACTATAACCAATTATGAAAAAACAACAACACAAGGAATGACAGTGCCTCACAAATGGGTGAGTTGTTTAGAGAGTGCTTATTCAACTTAGGCATCATGACTACATCAAGCTTGATCCAGGTTCAT
Organism: Pseudotsuga menziesii; assembly: GCA_001517045.1. NCBI lineage: Eukaryota > Viridiplantae > Streptophyta > Pinopsida > Pinales > Pinaceae > Pseudotsuga > Pseudotsuga menziesii. Next base: position 96,936 of record LPNX010212160.1, on the reverse strand, counting down.
TAGGACCATCAATTTTTATTCTATGGCCTTTTTGGACTATATGACCCTTTGGAACTTCACCAGTGCTTAAAAGCACAACTGATCGCAGCTTTCATCCGGGACATATTTATTTTTATAAGGTCAACAATATTTGGCTATAGCATATTTTTAACCATTGCTTTTTTGGACCTTTTCTTATACTCTTCAAGGAGCATTTTATCATTTCATTGCTCTTTCCCTCTTTACATATGTTAAGAAATAGAGCTTTATCATTTTCACTTTTCATGGGCGCATATTCAATATTTCCAATACAGGTAGTACATGAGCTTTCAGTTTTATCCAACAACATCTCAAGTGACTAGGGGGAGTTATGCACAATGCCAAGCATCGAGACAACTGACCGGAATTATCTAGGCATACAATCCAACTTACCGAAGGCAAGTTTTGTCACCAACTCAGAGTCGAGACACAATATAAACAGGGAGGCTTGTCCAACAAAAGTTCTAGCGGGGAAAAAGGTCCTCCGTGTCATAAGTTAAGAAGTCAGTCAGGTTGAAAACTAAACTAGAAGGTAATGGATGGGTGGAGACAAGGGATGGAGTCAACACTAGAAAGCCAAAACAATGGTGGGAATGACTACCTCTATTCTCCCTAAGAGGGTAAAACCAATGAGTATAGACCAGGAACTTCCAAGTCTAAGTAGGGACATCAATATATAGTACAAAATACATCCAAGTCCATATAATTATGACCGCCAGATCATGATACCACAAGTTGATACATGTCACAAAAATCAGCATAAGAGTAACGATAATCATAACACAATATAAAAAGCTGAGTCATAATCATGCAATATAATCCATCTGAAACATCATCTGTCTAATGATAAAACACTGATATAAAATTGGGCATCAATAACTGCTCTGTAATGACTAAATGGCTACATCGATCCTCAAAACTGAGTGTCCTCAGACTCAGTCCTGACATGGGAGAGTACAATAGTCCACTAATACAATAATGATCCGTCAAAACTGCTCATCTCATATGTAAGAGATTCTGCTGAAAAATGTACTGTGTCTGAAAAATAGAATATGGTTGCCCGACTACTATATATGTGATAAAAACTGGCTCCAACTGGGACAAGTGCTTTGCTGAAAAGAACGCTTGAGAACCTCAGAATCTCTGGTCCTCGTACTCTGCATCTCGCATCCTCGATCAATCCATCCAGCTATGCAACCGCTACCAAGAATGTACCTGACTACCTGCAACATGTCCAGAGCTATACCAAACTCACAGACTGGTCGTTAGAACAATATGTGGATAATATATAAAAAACTGAAAATAAAGATGCATAAAACTGAAAAGAAGAAAATAAATCGAATCTATAACCATAACTTTCAATAAAAGTTTGATTTTTTTATTTTGGAGGACAACAAAATTACACTAAGAGCTTCAAAGGTGAGCTTCAGACAACCAAGCAATATTATACACTACTGTCGGGATAGGGTTATTTCATCCTACCTACCCTACTCTAACCAATTTGGACAAGTGTTAGGTAAAATCATAAATCGAATGCAACCACTTGCTGAACGAATCCATTGATATTTCTTTACACTAGTTAATGATACAACAAATCAAAGATGGCTTGTAAGTAATGTGAATGAAAATTGAAGCCATTATAACTTGTTGTTTGAAGATCAATGAAAGACATGGATAAAGAGAAATGAAATCATGCCAAGGATGAGATTGATTATTGCAAACTTCTTCTACCCATAGATCGATAGGATCATAAAATTTATGCAAGTTTAGATTTGTTGAAATAAAAGAATACGATACATGATTCATTCCCCCTAGGCCATCATTGTTTGCCTCCTCTTTCTGGTTGGCACACTCAATCATACTCACATCATGATCAATGGTGAAGCAAAATAGGGACAAATTAGAGATCATTAAACCAGAAATTGAGATTAACCCCATTTGTTGTTTATAAAATGAGAAAATATGGAATTGGTCTTTATAGAGCTTTTCATTCACCCAATTAAAGAAATTATCAAAGTTGGAATCATTATGCACCAAGGATGAAAGGAGATCAAATATTTTGCCATTGACCATTTGGCACATTCGAGACTCTGTACCGCATGATACCATGGAGGACTTCAAAAGCTGGGATGGGAGGGTGGATTGACAAATTAATACTTGATTTGTATCACCTAAAGATGTTAGCACCAATCTTGCATGTGATATGGGACATTTGCTAGAGAAATTGGCAAGATTGAAACTAACATCCCAAGAACTAGACTCACTATGATTAATCTCCCCAACCAAATCACCTTGATCAAAAGTATGACAGGGAATAGTAGCAGCATTACAAGAATCATTCATTGGAGGATATTAATGATTATTTGGACATAGATTCTAGTTCAACAGATGTGACAAAGAAGGCTCTAGGTCAAGCTCGCTTACTAGTATATCATCACCATGTAGTTGTTCCTCTTGAGATTGTTTATTACATTCAACTGAGGATAAATGATCATCATCATTCATTTGATAAGGAAAAATATCACTATGTTCATTTATATCCTCACAAACTTGGTCTTCAACCACAATATGACCACATGATTTCTCTTCAACGGAAGTTTTATTAATTTCAACCTTTTCTTCTTTTGCAGTGATATGATCAAAGTCTAAATCTAAATTCGGATAAGTTGGACACTGACTCAAATTATCATCAATTAGGAAATGACTATGGAGTTTCTCTTTTAAAGGCTCTTTAATGACCTCATCAATGGAAGGATCAACTAAAGATGTTTCTTGGTGGTGCATGTTAGGTTCCCTTCCACGGATCAGATCCAGGATTTGCTTTGTGACTGCTTCGGGTAATAATAACAGAGTATCTCGTATGATTTGATTGATATCCCTCTTAATTTCAGCAGGAGGTTTCGAAACATTATTCTCAAAGTACTTTGTAACATTCTTATGGATTGCAGGCACGCTCATAATTTGGAACATATCAGGAGAGGAATTGTCTAATTGAGAAAGCACATTGTCAATATATTGATTATCAACGACACAATCATTGCTAGACTGACAATCTAAAATTTTATCCGTGTTCCTACTCCAACTATCAATTAACAAATCTGTGAACATGTAATACCCAGTGATGGATCCTGGTGCTAAATGCTCAAACCATAGTTGAACAGCCCCTTGCAAGGATTCTCCTAACGCTCGCATATAAACATCTTCATTGTTAGCACCTCTAGATTCCATGTAATCCCATAAGATGTCCATATGACTTTCAATAGATGTATATTTATTTCCATGGAACAGGGGCATTCTCCTAGTGTAATCATTTGGAATAGGATGAGGTGCTCCCGGTATTTCAGAAAAGTCAAAAGGAGACCGTTTGTCTTGATTTTTAACAACTCTGGTCACTTGGCTATAAGGCTTTGACTAGGATTGACTTCTAGGTTCATGTCGACTTATAGGTCCACTCGGGATGGTCGGGAAATATATATTGCATGGGTGAGGAAATTGGTGGGTATCATAAATATTGTGATAACTAGATTCATACCCATAGTCATGCTTGAGATCATCCTCATACCCTTAGTTTGACCTCCATCTATTCCTTTCGTTTATTTGTCTTGTAGTTTCAATCATGTTTTTGGTTACTTCTTTCATGTGCCTCAGAAATACATCCGAATTCATTATGATTTATGGTATGCTCTAAGAACTTAAGATTAATATGTTGGGCACGGTCCTCAGTGGAGTCTCCAAGTGAACCACACAAGTAATTCACCAATAAAAGATATGTTGTAGGGAAATGCGAGGTATGTTGAACCAAGGTAGGCCTCTACCTCCCCGACAAAGGTGCCAAAATGTTATCACCAACCTTGTAGTTGCCTGTGTGAGGTGGATCCAGGATGGATGGTAGAGGGGCAAGAAACTAAGGGGTGGAACCAAGACTTCCCAGACTCCCAAATGGATGGTTGTCACGCCAATCAATGCAGCCTTCACTTTATGTTATCCAAGTCCAAGACAACAATGGGGGAGACCCAGATTTGCTCCTGACAGGAGAGATCAGACCTAGACACCAAAACATATCAAATGAGGCTTTAAGGTACGTAAGGTGCAAGGTAAATGGAAACCCTAGCTCTAGGGTTTAGGTACTAGCAACTGATGGAGATGACCACTGTCTTGGGAAACGTAACTGTGATAGGGTGAGAAAAGACAGAGTTGGGACTGTCTAGTACCAAGGAGACAAACTCAGTGAAAGATGGGTAACTCGAGTTATCAATGAATGTTGGCAAAGAGAATGGGAGTAAGGTCAATTTAGGGCTAGTGATAGAAATAGGAGATCAATGTATTACGTGTATTGGGCAATGGATTCATCATCAGTACAATCTTTCGGTGAACTCACCTGGGATATACCCTGATCTATGGACCTAGGAAAGGATTTGGCCTTGAAGATTCAGGTTACAGGAAAACCAACAGAAGGAGGGCTAGTGCTAGGGTTTGGAGAAGTAGATCTGCAGCTCTAGAGCCACCAGGAAACTATCAACTCAATGTTAGAGGGGAAATGAGATCAAGATGGACCGATCTACAAACCCAAGTCAGAAAATTGTAGGAAAAATCAGATCTGGAAAAGTCAAAATCTGATGAGGGGGGCTAGGAGGTTGAAAGTCAATTTTTAATATCTAGGGAAACTTGGTAGGAGCTAGCCCAACGTTGGGGGTGTTCTGGAGTGCTCAAGCCTCGATCTATCAGCCTAGCATTTCAGATTTCAGAAAAAAGTAAATTCTGGAAAAGTCCAGTTTTCAGTGAGGGCGTCAGGGCTGTTTCGGTCTAAAACTAAGATCTAGGTCAAAATGCCATGAATATGGATAGTGTTGAAGGTGATTTGGACTATGTGGGACTTGATCTATCAGTCTATGAAGTCAAAAATAAGAAAAAATCAAAACCCTAGCAGGTCAAATTTTTAGTGGGGGTTATGCAGTTTTCAGGCTAAAAATTAGATCTAGGTAAAACTAGCAGTAATTTGATCAGCGTTGCAGTAGATTTAGTGAAGGGGAGGCCCGATCTATGAAATCCAAAAGTGGTTTGGCCAAAGATCGGACGATTCCCAGATTTAATGCTTTTTCAGGTTTTTAGTATTTCAGGAGTTTTGAGGAAAAATTGAAGTAAAGTAAGTTACAATGGATTGAGATCTGAAGAGAAGGGACTTACCTGTTATATATTACCTGGAAATTCTTATAGAAGTCTTTAACAGTGATGATCCTTGCTATCCCGATCAATTTTGGAGGATCCAAGTGATTTCTATGACGAATGTAAGCCACAAGCCACCAATGCGCCCCCTACCTTGCATGAGCAAACGTCAACAATATCATATTTTCCAATACAAGATAAAGAAACCAAATGCTACAAGAAAGTAAAACGAAGTAATCATAGATCACAATGAAACTAATGAAACCCCCTAATCCAAGACGACGAAAACCGAACGAGTTGAAGTCCCTGTGCAAAAACGCTCCACCGAAAACGCCCTCCTGTAGACAAAACAATGATAGCAAAAAAATATAGATCTCACAAGAATTTCCACAATGCTAGGAAGTATAAGACTATCCAATCACCATTTGAGAACATCAGATGCAAAGCAGATCCAGAAAATATCCACAGAATTTTTTTTCTATTATTCAGATCCAAGAGCTAAAGACCCCTTACAAATGAGGCGCTCTCTCCTTTAAATAGAAATGAGAGAACCAAAATCATAACTGAATCCTAACCACTTTCAAAATGAGTGGCTAATATTAAAATATAAGATGTTCTAATCAATGGTTGAGATGAGGTCAACATACAATACATAGATCAATATAACCATAAAGTACCAAATTGGACTAAATCACCCATAAAGAGGGTACCCCACTCAACAAGAAATAAATGAAGCACATGTTGGGTCCAAGGAGTGTTTGACTAAATCCCTTTGGGTGTCCCCATGGCACAATAACATAACATAATATTTTAAGTCTTTGACTTTGTTCCTCCTTGAGGAAATCGTGAGCCTCCCAAAAGCTCCAGAAAATAATATAAAAATGCTCAAAAATAAGTGTGGGCCCAATCAGGGGGTGAAACTGTTAGAGAAGGTGTGGAGGACATCACTCTCATCATTATGACTCATCCCATGTCATTTCCTTGCCTCAGTAGCCCAAATCGATTTCTTTAATAGCCATTTAATCATTTTTAATCTGCTTCGGGAAACGTGAACCTGCCAAAACAACCTCCTAGGGTGCCTGCGTTGTCAAACTGAGCCCACCAAGATCTCTGGGATGGGGGTAATATGGTACAAATAAGTGGTTGCATCCTCTATGCCCATACAACGCCCTAGGAGATCCAAATAAAACATCTCCCAGCTAAAACATATCAACTTGTGAAGAAAAACTGCATCAGAAAGAAAGAATGAGCCTGATCATATCTGCAAGTGCCCGGAAAAAGAAAGAAACTGTCTCATTAGACTCAGAGAGTCCAAATCCATCTGAGGTGTATACTCATACCCCTCACAGGTCTCTATCTGATCATCAATCATATCCAATAAATAATATAACCATCTGTAACTGATCAGACGCCAATAATAACTCAGACTATAATCCATCTACTGCAAATGTTAAAAGGATAAGACATGCTCTGCAACTAATTCAAGAAACAATCACAACAATTAGCAATCATTTCACTGGCGGTACATCAACAAATACATATATAAGGCTTTATTTGTTATTACTCATACTAGACTTTCATGACTATACTCATTTCATAGTTGTAGCCAATTTTCTAGTGAAGGGTGATGGATGAAATTGACAAGGCTAAGGAAAATGATGAATTCCTACTTAACATCATGACACTTTGGATATGGAAAGGGAAAACTCACTATAACCAATGTCGGACAAACAACAACATAAGGAATGGTAGTGCCGCACAAATGGGTGGGTTGTTTAGAGAGTGCTTATTCAACTTAGGAATCATAACTACGTCAAGCTTGATCTAGGTTCATTAGGACCATCAATTTTTATTCCATGGCCTTTTTGGCCTGTATGACCCTTTCGGACTTCACCAGTGCTTAAAAGCACAGCTAATCACAGCTTTCATCCGGGACATATTTATTTTTATAAGGTCAGCAATATTTGGATATAACATATTTTTAACCATTTCTTTTTTAGACCTTTTCTTATACTCTTCAAGGAGTATTTTAGCATTTCATTGCTCTTTCCCTCTTTACATATGTTCAGAAACACAGTTTTAGCATTTTCATTTTTCATGGGCGCATATTCAATATTTCCAATACAGGTAGTACATGAGCTTTCAGTTTTAGCCAACAACATCTCAAATGACTAGGGGAAGTTCTGCATAGTGCCAAACATCGGGACAGCCGACCAGAATGATTTAGGCATACAATCCAACTTACCAAAGGCAAGTTTTGTCACCAACTCAGAGTCGAGACACAATATAAACAGGAAGGCTTGTCCAACAAAAGTTCTAGTGGGGAAAAAGGTCCTCCATGTCATAAGGCAAGAAGTCAGTTGGGTTGAAAACTAAACTGGAAGGTAATGGATGGGTGGAGACAATGAATGATGGAGTCAACACTAGAAAGCCAAAACAATGGTGGGAATGACTACCTCTATTCTCCCTAAGGAGGGTAAAACCAATGAGTATAGATCAAGAAATTCCAAGACTAAGTAGGGACATCAATATATAGTACAAAATACATCCAAGTCCATATAATTATGACCTCCAGATCATGATACCACAAGTTGATACATGTCACAAAAATCAACATAAGAGCAACGATAATCATAACACAATATAAAAAGCTGAGTCATAATCATGCAATATAATCCATCTGAAACATCATCTATCCAATGAGAAAGAACTGATATTAAACTAGGCATCAATAACTGCTCTGTAATGACTAAATGGCTACATCGGTCCTCAAATCTATGTGTCCCGAGACTCAGTCCTGACATGGGAGAGTACAATACTCCACTAATACAATAATGATCTGTCAAAACTGCTCATCTCAGCGTCTCATATGTAAGAGATCTGGCTGAAAAATTTACTGTGTCTGAAAAATAGAATATGGTAGCCCGACTACTATATACATGATAACAAGGCCATTGGGTTGTTAGATGTGTATTGTTGGGGGTTTTTAAAGAAAACTTAATGGCTGTTTTTACAGCACTTCTCATTTTGGTAAATGGATTTTGTAACCAAAAACTGATGGTTGTTTTTCAATTTTGTAAACTCTGTTTATATTAAGATACTTTTGCTCCCACTTTTAAGCCTTGACATAAGATGCAAAGGCCGTAGGCCAAACTATGTTTGTTCACTTTGTTTTTAATATTAAAAGGATTTTCACAGCTTAAGGCTGAATTAATAGTATCTCTGTCTGGTTTAAATTAATGTATATTTTGTTTATTTAGCTATTTTGTTGTTATTTACTTCTCAATGGTTAGGGTTAAATAGACCAGCAAGGAAATTTTGTTTCTTATTTAAAAGAATAAGATTTGAAGATATTCGGAAAGGAAATATTTTGATAGCAGCAAAATTAATAATACAACAATGAATTTTGGAAATAGGATTGAGAATGTTATTATTAAATAAATGTATTTCTTTTATGTATTTTCTGGAATAGACAGCTAGGTTTTGGTATTATAAATTTTGAATTTATTCTGTTGTGAAAGAATATATCTTTTCTAAACCCTAATTATTTTTAATGGTTTATAGAGTTAGTATTTTTTTTTACAGTAAACCTAGTTTAAATAATTTACTATTCCTATATTATTTATTTAGGTTTACATACTAGGTTTATAATATGTAACTTTACTAGTTTTAATGTATAAAATATTATACATACTAGTGTGTATTATTTAAACTTGTTCTTCTATCTTTATTTAGTTTATTTAAATACTTTAAGTAGATAACACAAATACAGCTAAAGTTCTATAAATAATTTTACACAAAATCCTGTAGATAGTATTCATTTGCATCTGCATTCATATTTTATTGAATCTACTTATTTGAAATAAATAAACCTGCTGTACTAGATTACTGCCTTGCAAGAGGTGTGGAAAAATACAGTTTAGGTAATTTTTCCTATCTACTAATTAACTTAGAAATTTCTCTACTAATTTACCCTAATCTAGCTAGTTACTAACTTTCACAGCATAAATAATTTTCCTATTTATCCCTAACAGAAATAAAACAACAATATACTATATTAATGAAAACTCTTAAATTTTTCCAGATACAATGAATAAATAAAATAACTGAACTAAGCAAAACCTGGAATTATAGATGAGGTGACAATAGCTTAAGGAAGCTGTTCCTCCCAACCAACTCCTGGAGAAGAGCTGGACTACAATTCTCAGGACCCTCGAGCTTGTCTCCTGGTCCACTTGATAGAGTACTGGGTGAGAGATGTAGTCTTGCAATCCTCTGCAACACCACTTAGTGTTCAGCAGTAACTCAGTTCTGCTTACATCAGTATGAACTCAGCTTAGAAATAGCTGCACTAGTTCATGTCTTCAACACTTATCCACTCAAACTTACTTCACCTAGTCCCCTCCATCGAATTCACATGTGCACTTCATTCACTCAGAATGATCACAAATCCAGAATGAGCAGCCTTAGCTGTCTTCAATGGGAAGTTTTATTAGCATGCCTAGGTCTTTTGGGTCAGTTTTTACTTAATGAGCCACCTGTTCCTGTTCCACTTTCTTGGGGAATCGTGACCACAAAAATAGGGAAGTTGCCACCTGCAATAGCTAGAAGTAGTTTGAGGATGCTACCACATGTCAATCTGCTCTCAACGCAGCCTCCTCCACCAAGTGACCAATAAAACACTCATTTAACAGCTCCCCTAAGCTGTTGTCTCATCTTTCATTTATTTATTAATAAAATATTTTTAAATACATTAAATTATCCTTGACCCCACTTGGTCATTAATTACAAACTTTAACATAAAATATAACATAATATTTCTAAAAAACATGAAATTGTTTGCAAATTGGGGCATGTGACAATCCCGATAACTCTTTTGGGGCCAAAATGTGTGATTCGTTTACCTATGTATTTGGTTTCTTTTGACTGTGACACCATGAGCTTGTAATAGAGTTGAGAGAGATGCATTCGTTTGATTCTTGTTCCCATGCCTTTTTCATTCTTTTGATGCTTAAGACTTTTGTCTTTTGAATCTTCCCGGATTGCTTCCTTTGCATTTGAGATTTGAATTGGGTTCTTCCATCCATAGTGTCCTTTTTTCTGAGTGATAATTCGTTTCAGCTCATGAATGGAGAAGAACCTTTTGAGCAATCCAATCATTTTACTGATTTATGTCTTCAGTATATCGTTTCGATAGAGATTTTATTTTATGGAATTTTGACTCTTTTATAATAAGCCTTTTGGCTTCCATTTGTGGCATGGGATTATTTTGAATACCATACACCTGTCCGTTCTGCTTCCTTTCCGTAGGTCTTTTTCGGTGAGATTCCTAGGATATATATTAATGTGAAGTGGATGAAGCCCTAAAATAGTATCCTAGACTTCATATACCTCAATTATTTTACAGGGTTTAAAATAGGACTTCAATGTGTTCTCAGAAAATAACTTCCCTTCAATAGTCTATCAAATTAAAGAATCTTGTTCTGATAAAAAATTGACATAGGAAAATTCCAATGAGTATTTCTTGATTAAAATATAGGCAGTATGTACAAATTCCAATGTCCTCCAAGCACCAAAAGATTTAGATGGCTTATTCTAAAATAAAGAACTAAACTAAAGAAAAATACTGAAATAAAGAAAATGCAAGAAAATAAAATTAGCAGGAAGAAAGTAAACATAATTAAAAGAAATCAGAAACGAAAAAAGAAAGGTTTATTTATGTACAAAAGAGATCCTATAGTACTAAGTAAAATAATGTTTGAGAACTAGACCATTGACAGGCATATTCTCTTCCCACCCCTGTAAATCCTGTAACTTATAAATCGAGGGGCCTAACTTTTCAACAATTTAAAATGGGGCAACCCATAGGTGTTGAAAATTTGTATGTTTTCCCTTTTCATCATGCGGGTGATCCCACTTAAGAACCAAATATCCAACTTCAAAACTTCCCTTCCCGAATTTACGTTTATCAAACCACCTTTTGACAATCTCTTGCTGGTGTTTAAATCTCTCTTTGGATTTGAGCCTAGACTCCTCCAATTTTAGCAATGTATTAATTCGAGCTTGTAAAACCTCACTACTAGACCCTCGAGATGCTTGGGCTAACTGAGAAGATGGGAGTAAAATATTCGGAGGTAAAATAGCTTCTTTCCCATAAACTAGAGTATAAGGTAACACGCCTAAGGAATTCTTGGGGGTGACCCTATCTGCCCAAAGTACAGTTGGAAGAGCTACATGCCAACTTCTTTGATTTTCTATGACAATCTTCTTTAAAATTCTAATAAGGTTTTTATTTGTTGATTCAACTAACCCATTACCTTGTGGATAGTAATTAGCATAGTAGTGCAATTTCATTCCTTTTTCATTAGCAAATTCAGTTAGCTTTATTGATGAAAAGTAAGATGCATTATAAAAAACCAGTGAAATTGGAACCCCAAACCTGGTCATGATATTTTCTTGTAAGAAGTCTATGACGACGTCTTCGTTCACTTTACGTAACGTAATTGATTCCACCCATATTGTGAAGTAATCAGTGGCTGTGAGGATGTACTTGTGTTGTAATGAGGTGTTTGGATTGATTTCTTCGATGATGTCAATGGTCCATTGTTCAAATTGTTCTGAGATGATAACTGGTTGCAATGGTCCAACTACTTTTGCTAGTCTCCCACCACTTCTCTGGCACATGTCACACTTCCTCACATAAGCATGAGCATATTTAAATAAGGTTGGCTAGTAATATCCAACTCTTAGAATCTTTTGGGCAGTAGTGTCTCCTAAAAAATGTCCTCTAGCAAGACCATCATGCAATTCTCTAACAATTTTCGATGCATCCTCTTATTCCAGGCATCTAAAAAATACTCCATCATAATTCTTTCTGAAAAGAAATCCATCAATTATTTAGTAAGACGCTGACTTTAAACAAAGTTCTCTTCTTTGTTTAGAGTTCTAATGTTCTAGTAAATATCCTTGTTGGAGGTAATGTATCATATCTCTCTACTAAGACTCCGGAGCTATAAAGATAGGACACATATCAATCATATGCAACTTAGCTTCATTTTCCCAATCATCATCTTCATTGTTTTGAATTTCATTCATTAACTTGCAAAGCCCTTGTCTTTTGATAATGGTGGCTGGTTTAAATTCCAAATCATATTCTTGTAATGCTGTAACCCAATTTCCTCTTCGTTCTCCCAATTCCTTTTGTACAAAAAGAGTTCAGACAGCAGGGTGAGGGGCAATTACTTTGGTTCCATTCTTAAGAATGTAAGGCCCGAATTGTTTTACTGCTTTAAATACGACATACACTTGTTTTTCAATGGCAGGATATTTCAATTCAACACCTTGTAAACCAATTCTCATAAATGATATGGGATACTCATCTCCCCTTTCTTATTTCTGTGTAAGCACTGCTGCGAGTGAGCTATCAGAAGCAAAAGTGTACAGTATAAAATATTTTTTCAAAATAAGGACTTTTAAGATAAGGTGTGTTAGCTACTACCACTTTGATGTTATTAAATGCACCCTTCTATATGTCAGTCCATTTAAATTGTACACTTTGCTTTACCATTTGTTGCAAAGGCTTTACTATTTGTGTAAAATCATGAACAAACCTTCGAACAAAATTTATAGTCCCCATGAAATATTGCATACCTGTTTTATTGTGGGGTAAGGGAATCTGTGCTATAGCTTCTATCATCTCTGGGTCTATGGAGATTCCCTTTTTAGAAATAATGTGGCCCAACAATTTTCCTTCTAATACTGTGAAGATGCATTTCTTAGGATTTAAGGAGATACCATATTTTCGACAGCGGTCAAAAAATTGTTTCAAATGAAACATATGATCTTCTCTCTTCTTAGAGAAAACTGTTACGTCATCCAGATAAACTACCACACTGTGTCCAATTAAACCTTGGAAATCTATATCCATGGCCCTTTGGAAAGTGGCTCCAACATTGATGAGACCGAAGGGAATTATTCTGTAAGAAAAAGTTCCCCACTTTGTTCGAAATTTGGTTTTCAGCCTATCTTGCTCTACTACCAATACCTAGTTGTAGCTTGAAAACCCATCCAATAGGGAGAATAGTCACAGAACCTAAAACCATCTATAGGATTTGATCCATTGGTGGAACTGGATAATTATCTTTTTTCTTCTTCTTTTGAAGCTTGGTTCAGATTTCTGAAGTCCACGCACAGTCTTATTTCATCAGATTTCTTTCTTACTGGTACTAGATTCGCCACCCACTATGAGTGCCTAACTCTGAAAAGGATCTTCGCATCAAGTAACTTCTTCACTTCATTTTGGGTCAGGAGTTCCATATTGGGATACATTTTCTTCAGTGGCTGTTGAAATGCTTTCGCACCTGCCTCAATAGGATTGCTATGTTGGATGATGCGGGTATCATAGGTCTTCAAATCTTCATATGTCCAAGCAAAAACATCCTTATATTGTCGAAACAGACTAATAAATTTTCTTCTTTCTCCAGGTGAACAACATTTGCCCAAGATTAATATGCTCATACTGGATAGATAAACTGTTTTTTTTGACATTGACAGGTTTTATGAACTTTCTATTCAAGTCAAACATCCCTTCCAATGTTCTTACCCCTTTAGGCATGAATTTTCCTCTTTGAAGATCGACTTGATGTTTTTTCGTCATCAATCACTGAATCCTTGAAAGTTTTGTCATTTGTGAAAAACTATAAGATTTGATGATCATTGTCAAATACCCTCAAATTTATGAAATTATCTGGTATAGATGGCCTGAAAATCAATTCAATTGAGCATTTGTTATTAGTAGGAACCAATCTTGCAGCAGAAGTGGCTAACAAATCAGCTGCTGCATTTTGCAATCTAGGAATTGAATTGATATTGAAAGCATTGAAATTTGTTATAAGATCCCACACTTCAGTTTGGTGTATTTTCCTTACTATGGTGTACATACCTGAACACTCTTTAATTCTGTAAATTATATTAAAATTTTTGAACTCAAATTAATTTACACAATGACTTCTCGGACTGGGAAAATAAAGGGTTTATTCTGGGAAATTTTGCAGGCAAAAGGAGTGAGAAGCGGGTAGCAACCAAAGAAATTAAGACATGGAATTCCATCTCCCCTATCACATTTAGATCTAGTTCCATTTAGGGTTCAAAATCTGCTCCGTGGAAACCTACTACCACGCTTCTGGGCAACCAAACCGTGAAACTAAGGAGGGTAGTTTGGTCTGTTTTAACCAGGGGATTTTGGAAAATTGAAAAGGGTTGTTTCAGAATTAATATAGCATAAATAAAATTTTTATATATTTTTCAGATATTCTAGAAGGTTCTGAGAATTTTTGGATGGATTTGGGTTTTTACGGCAGTTTTGGCCAAGGAAAACCTTGCACAGAGGAAGATCCAAAAAGGTGGTACGTACAAAAATAAAAATGGTTCTGGAGTTTTATATGGGAATATGGTCCTATTAGTGACCCACAGGAACTGACAGAGCTCATATTGAGTTAACAGAAATGGTTTTGCATCAATTTTACCAAAACTAGTTATTAAAATCTAGTAATCTAGCTAGGGTCTAAAAAAACCAGTTAAATCATCTCAAATGCATTTTTTTAAAACATGAGAACTGTAAAAAGGGTAAATATAATTTCATTGAATATGTAAAGTCATTCAAACACTTCCCCAACCTGACATATTCTTTATAGCACTCATTTTTATTCAATTCCCCCCATACATTGCTAAAATAGGCCTTTTAGGCAAAAATGAAGACAAGACTCTTTATGGGAAGATATGTTTCGACATGATACATGTAATTTTCAGAATATTATGACCCTATAGAACATAAATTACATCATTGACTGACCATTACAAGGATTCTCCAAAAACAAGGGGCAGGAGGCCTAGATTATGACTAGCAAGGGCTATGAGCATAAGTGAAGCTAGGGCTTCACTGGATATTGACCTGAAATTGATGGAGGCTGCAAATAAATCTGTAAATCCTTCAATGCCTACAATATAGCACTTCACACCTGTAATGGAAGAAAACGGGCTGGAAGGAGAGGGGAATGGAAGGCTGGGGCTCATCTCCCAGTAGTCTAAGGCACAACAATTAGAAGTAATGCTCACATAAGAATTCAGAAATCAAATAATCAACCAAACTGAAGCAATGGGTTCAAATTTATATTTTATAGACTTATGGATGACCTACTTAGTAAGTTGAGGCCAATTGTGACCTATGTGAGCAAGTCAACCCCATGGGTGACCTAACCCCAGTCACAAAAGCACCCCCTTTGGGAAATTAGGAAAGTAGGACCATGTGGAATTGTTTCCAATTCCAAATCATCCTTCATAATTAGAAACTTCACCCTCCCTTAGTCAAAAGCTGCCTCTTTTGAGTTATGACAGTGTTTTGCTTTTCCTGGGTCATAAGGAAATTCTTTCTTTCCTTAAAAAACTTTCCTGCTTTTGTCTTACAGCTTTTCTTAGCTCTATAAGAGGAAACTGCACCCTCCCCTTTGAAATAATTTCCCGCTTTTACCCCTATCTGATTTTTCTGCTTTTAGGAAACTTCCCTCTATTCTCTTGCTTGCTTTTGTCATGGACTTTCTTATTTTTACCAAGGAAAGTTGACTAGCTTTCCCCAATGCACCCTCCTGACATGGCAACCTTAATTCCACATAATTATTGTGCATAATAAATAAAATTAAATACATGCCTTAAAACAATTATTAGTAAAAATTTATCCTAGGAGGAATAATTAATAACAACTTGATCCCCTAGGAACTTAACATGGTCAATTTGAGGGAACATGATAGTCCTCCCCTCCCAAATCGGCTTGTCCTCAAGCAAAAGCACCATAGAGTGTTGCAAATTTTTCCACCATGTTTTTGCTGCACCACTCTGATCATAGCCATTTTTATGATGCCACTTCTTTTAGCAAAATTTCCAACCCAGTTAAAGTAAATGAGTAGAATTATCAGATTCCACTGCCTCCTCTGCAAGGGCCCAAATTTTTTTGCCACCTTTTGAACTCTGTCATTCCTAAGAATTCTTGGATCCCATGGTTTTATTTGCCTCCTTCCACCCATTAATAAAAACAACAAAATTTTATCATTGTAGAGGAGGAAAATGAGGTTGTGGAAATCATACCACCATACTGGGAGCTCATCTCTCCCCATGCCAAAATGAACATTTTGTAAACTCTCCCACCAGACATGGAATTCCTTAATGCGGGACCAAATCATCTTGAGCCTCTCTAAAGTATGAAAATACATGTGCAAGTTAGCACTGGAACTCATGTCACTATTGTTATGAATACACATGAGGTTATCCCATACCCCTCCATGTATACTGAAAGCATCATATAGCAGCCATACATGCTCATTCCATTGCTCATACAATTTCTTTGATGTGTCCAATGTATCTCCATTGATGCAAGCAAGATTTTTGCCCTCCAGTGCACACATCTCAATCATGTGTCTAGCCACCTAATTAATGGACGGACAAAATTTCATGCTAAATGATTTAGGTGGGAATAATTCAGCTATTACTAATGCACTTGTCAAACTACATGGTTTGACCATCAATACCTCAACTGGAAGAGTGAAAGTATCATGCTCCTCTTGTGGCATCAACAGAAACAATCCTTTTACCCAATTTTCATCCCCACATGATGTGGCTGAAATAGAAGTGTGGGGTGAATAATTGTGAGCCAAATCCCTACAATGCTCATCAATCAAGATAATGGATCCACAAATTCCTCCATTAGTTTTCTGAGTGACAGTGTGATCATGTGCCTCCTCCATCAATCAAGATAATGGTTCCACAAATTCCTCCATTAGTTTATGCTTTCAAGTTCAGCTTCTACTTTATTTGCCTCTTCATAAGTTTCTACCAAATAAGGTTTAACTGACCTCTTAACAAACATTGCTATGCTTGGGATAAGGGCTAAAGTGTAGTACTCTATTAAATTTTCTTCAACAGGCTTTATTGTAGCACTGAAATTATTCAAATGAGTAGCAAACCTCTGACTAAAATCTTGCACTTTCTCTTTATTGTCCATCTTTAGAGCTAGAAATTCTTTCATGAGAGTGGAAATGGTTTTTTGACTACCAAACTTGCCTTGAAACATTCTTTCAAAAGTATCCCAATTTGTTATAGAATTTGCTTGTAAACCAAAATACCAGGAAGAAGCCTTAGCTTCAAAGGTATGTGGAAAAAGTTGGCATACCACATCTTCATGCTCTACGACAAAAATTTCTAAATCCAAATAAAAAATTTGCGGGTGATCATTGACATAAATGCTTTTTCAGCATTCAGAGGCAAAGCATGTAAAGGAGCATCCAGGTTGAGTGGTGTTTTGGCTCTCCAAGCTAGTGGTGGATTAGGATTCATAGGCTGATTAGCATTTGGGGGAACATTTTCAGCCATGATTCTACGAGGAGATTTCGATGGAGACTGAAAATGTGATTGAAAAACTAGGGAATTTGGTCCCAACTGATCAATCGGTTGAACAATATATTGTAAGGACAAATTCACTACCTCTTTCAAATTTCCCACCAAAATCGAATCTTCCGTGTAAGTGGGTACCCTTCTGGGAGCTCGCCTTCTCAGTAATTCAGGGATTGTGTGCAATCCTCCAAGCTTCCTCACATAAGACCTTGTGTGTCTACTAAAGTGGTTAACTACTTCAAAAGGAACATGGTAGAGGTGTTCTGGAACTTCTACTTCAAGGTTTACTTATTTTTTAGAAATGGAATCTTCAGGAAACCTAGTATCAGAGCTATCACTAGTGGAATAGTTTCTAATAAATGGATTTCCTCTCCCAGCCCTGCACTGGAGGCCCTCCTTCTAGCACCAAAACTGTTGATTCCTAGAAAAATTCCAGGTACCGACAGTAGGGATTCTCCCCAATAACCGTTCCCAATTATATCGTTTATAATTTAGAATGGGGAATCCATCTAGTTAGCGACCCGACTACCGTAGAATTAAAGAAAGTTTTAAATCTGTTTTAGCGGTTGCGGTCCGATCCACCGTTTATGTAATTTTATATTTTATGATGAAATGCAAGTGCCTATACTAAATGCAAGTGACCAGTGGGTAAGAGCCTCAGTAGAGTTGCGTAGGTTCTTACCTCTTGTCTTACCGCTCCTGCACCATAATCACTTCTACGAAAGCAAAGGGACAACTAATCTAGTCTAAATTATTCTAATTATCCCCAGGGAGCAAAGTTTATAACATAATGAGTAATATACTATACTGTTTACATGTAGAATCCTACAGGTAACTGTTAAATTCTTCATACATAAACACAACAGAAAAATAACACAAAGGTAGATTAGTTAAGTTAAAACATCCATTACTCATTTATTGCACAAGATTCAAAATAGAAAATAAAACCATTTATAAACTGCATAAACAATTCAATAGGTTGGAACGATCTCACAGTTATGTAGCAATCTAAAACATAAATAGTTCACATTCAACAATCCACATAATCCATCTTGAAACTCGTACAGTCCTTCCTCCAACAAAATTTGGTTCTCTTTATTTATAAGAGAAGTAGTTCTCCTACAAATAGTTTCAACATATGTGTGCCATAAAAAGTCCCTTTCTAATCTCTAGCCTACCCCTATTTATACAAATTACATATTAATTTTCATCTACTCTAGCCTCTTAGGCTTCCTTAACTCTTTGATTACAAAATTTTGTCTTCTAGTGTATCCACTAAGAAAATTGGAATACATATAAAATATTACATAAAGTTGCCACATGGAGACAAAACAAATTTTATGTGGTCCCAAATGGTTTCTTAATAAACACACTCCATGCATGAGCTTCCTCACTGATGACTCGATAGTCTACTGGCTCCAGTAAACGTGCAACCACTTCATGTTTGGACAACTGGGATTCTATCTCGTTCACTTTCGGCGTGGTCTACATCAACAACTCCTCAAAGAGATCCTTATGGACTGAAGCTTGTATAACCCACACTACGATTGCTTCCTTGCCAATGCTTTCGATCTTCTGAATGATTTCCTCATCTGTATGTAGCTAAAGCTAGAGGTTCTTTAAATGTTGGTATTTGTCTGGGAAATCCTAGACTTGAGTTGCTGCCGCAACTTGGCATTTATTGTGAGTTGAGCACATTTTCTTGTAGAACTCGTTACACTTTTCTGTAGTTTTATCAATTGCCGCGCTCAACCCTGTTGCTGTTGAAATTCAATAGTGGAAATTCCATCTTCAATCCTCCTGTAGTATTTTGAGGCATGTTATCCGGAAAGGTTGGATTAGCTCCGATCCAAGTCAGCTCACTCTGCACAAGCTCTGCATCTTTCGATAAACTTTTTTTCTGAATTCTGAGGAGTCATGTGCTATTTCCTTTAGTCTAGCCTCTATCTGTTTAATATTATACATTTCCTCTTCCAACTTTAACTGAACCTGATTTATTTCTCTCTGCAAAAAACAAGCTTGATTACAGAATGGAGTTACATCATGCTGTTTTTCATTTTCCACCTTGATATGCTCTTCTAGCAGGCTATGCCAAGTATCTAGTTCTTCTGCACTCTTGTTAGCTACGGATTTTTCCTTTTCCAATTCCGAAGCCTTGATTTCAATATCTCTCTTTTCCCCTTCAGCAATTGCAAATGACAATGTTAGCACATCCGTGTCCGATTCCAACACTTGACATGATTCTTTGAGTTTCTCAAACTCTGAGATAATATCATCATGTTTCCTTTTTAAATCTTGTCCCTCTCCTCTTTCTTTTCTTAGAGTTTCCTTCATCTGGGACATCTTTTCTTTATACTGCTCAGTATCTTTGACCAACTTACTGACATTAACTGCGTTGGCTGGGGCCGTTGCTATGCCTTCCATTGCGAGAAGTCGAGGATCCCCATCGGTCCTATGCATAACTATCTTTTCGATAACCATGATTGCCATGGGATGATCACCCATTTTCATCCTCTATTCTGTTCTCCTCTCAATTATTTTCTTTTCCAAGTCAAAAAAGATTGTGTCAAGGTTTGCTACAACCTGTTGTTGAGACGGAATGAATGGTACCAATCCAAGTTCTACCCAGGAAACTTGGATTCCTGTCATTGTGCTACTTGACGGGACAAAAGAATCCACTAGCTTATCATGGGATTGATCTTGCTGCAGATTCTCCCTATCCTGGTCTTCATGTTCTTTCCTTTTTAATTCTTCAGCTACATTTTCTGCCTCCTCTCTTATCCTGTCAACTGATTCTTTTTTACTCCTTTCTTCTTCTTTTTGCCTTTGTGTCTCCTCAACTATTAATTTCTCTGCTTCTTCAACTAATCTTTGGGCTTCCTCTTCTTTCTTCTTGGCAGCTTCTTCTCTTTGTTTTTGCTGTTCATATGTGCTATTGCTGTTGCCTTTGCCCCCAGTAATTGTGATTTTCTTCTTGAACCGCCTATTCAATGCAGTCATGTTACATGCATTTTGGTATACCTGCTCATCCTTGTCGAAGTGAGCATAATATTCAAATTGTACTCCCACCAATGCACAATATTTTGAGACTTTGTCCCAAGCATCGTTTATGTGGAAGCTGTTCTCCCCAAAATGAAAGCTTTCTAGTTCTTTAACAAAATCAGGAGCACTCTTTACCTTGGTGAATTTATAACTACCAATACAAAATGGAAGTGGAGGGTAGACAACTTTATTCATGTCAAACATGAAGTTCCCGAAACCATCAATGTACAATTGCCTTACCACCTCCTAATGGACGACATAATCAGTAGCATATCTAGGCAACAATGAAGG
The DNA here is from genome assembly GCA_001517045.1 of Pseudotsuga menziesii. Taxonomy (NCBI): domain Eukaryota; kingdom Viridiplantae; phylum Streptophyta; class Pinopsida; order Pinales; family Pinaceae; genus Pseudotsuga; species Pseudotsuga menziesii. The sequence continues at coordinate 75,984 of LPNX010212160.1, read as the reverse complement.
GGCCTTGGATCCTCCATACATCCTCAAGTACAACCCTTCCTTGGAGAAGAAATAATCCCCATACTCACTTACAATATTAAGTGCTTGTTCGGACATGCAATTGCATTCTTCAAGAAAAATCAACTCATATAGTGGTATCATAAAGTATTTGCAGATAGCTTTGTAAAAACTGACATACTTGTGTTCCCACAGGAGTTGGTATGTGGAGTACACAAGTGTCCTGGATGGAATGAAGGAGTGCACAAGATACAATCAATCAAGAAAGAGCTTATGTAGAACTCATAATTCCTTTGGGTCAAACCACCTAAGGCTGAAACTATGTAGGATGACAGGATATTCGTCACAATATCTGCCCAGTTGAATATCGTACCTTGGATGGCTACATGATATATTATTGAAATCCATCTTATGTTTTAAAACTTCCCATTTTCTCAGCCAAAAATACGATTTAGCATCAAGGCTATGAGACGGTAAGGGGTGCGCAAATTAGCAGTCTCATATTCTCCTGAAGCTTTATGGCGAAACTGCTTCTCGGACAACATCATCTTCTTAGCAGATAACATCATCTTCTTAGCACAGTTAAGCAAGTCCATACCAGATCCTCTATCCATTTGTCTGTCATGAAAACTTGGGGTGCCGGTAACTTACAGGCTTTGGCAATGTAGGTAGGGATGAATGGGGAAAAACCCTTCTTCTCTATGTTGGTCACAACCAGGGTAGCTGCATCTGTCCGAGATAGGATCCAACCGATCACTTCGACAGATGACAAAATCTCAGGGTGTGTAGCCACTTTTGTAATGGCAAATCTTTTAATGTTTATATACAACGATATGGCTTCCAAAACTGCATCTAGGACAGTCTTGTCTTTGAGCATCTAGTAAATCTGCCCCCATTTGAATTCTAGATTCGCCCTTGTGATAGAATTTGTGTCTTCGTAGATAATTTCCATTTTGGACACAATCTCTACCTCTGGATCATCTCCTGTGGTCTGGGCCTTCTTCTTCCCTTTCTTAGGCATGTTGTTATATGAAGGACAAAACTACCATAAACACACCAAAAGAGGTCTTAGAGTCATTTAATATTCAATATGCATGCATCACTTATTAAATTGAGCACATAGATCTGTGGACAAACACACAACTCACAAAATATATCACACAATTTACTCAACAATTGAAGAATGAAACAGTGAAAAAATGACTTGCAGCTGTGAATGATTTCATTAATAAAAAATGAATTAGATGATAATTACAATGAATTACAATGGATTTAATAGCCACAAGAAATTCAAATCCACATGAGGAAATTCGAAATGATTAGACTCTACTTGAATGTAGGTAACTAAGACCTTGTCTAAATCACTATTGGAGGACTCAATGGTTAACTGAGCTTGTCTAAACCATAACCGGAGTTCATCGGAGCTCTAAAACACAACTCAAGTGTTAAATTCAGTGTTGACTAAGTCTAAATGACTGTGGTAGGTGAGAAATGCGCCCCTCCTAAGTGCAGTCATGTAAATCTAGAACTAACTGAATGTAGAGAACTAGAACTGAATGTAACTGACTCCTAACTTAGCTTGACTAGTCATCAACTGTACTGAATTAACCTTGGTTGGTTTCGGCACTCCCAGTGGCTCCTAAATTGTAGGGATTGGTCTAGGAGGCTCCTAAATTGATGCAATCGAGTGCAATCAGTGGCAGTAGGCCTCAATTAGTGTTTCCCACACTTTAGTAATTGAAACATGTGCCCCAATTAGGCCAAGTGGACCCAGTGGTGCTAGTGACTAAAAATAGACTGGATGGACTCTCGATTTAGACATGAATCCTGATTTAGACATATTACCAAATTGGATAAGGGAGGATTAATAATCCTAACACCCCCCCTAAATTCTAACTTGGACAATCTGTGGGCCCTGGTAACTAAGACCATAGGTCACCCATTACATCAAGTAAAATAAAGTAAATGCTTAATACAAGGAGCTGGGGAAAAAACCACATGGGAAAAAATTCCCCCCTCTATCTAAGCAGGTAGAATTAGGTCTCAAGTTTGAAAAAATTGAAAAATATGTTGCTGCAATGTTCATCTCTGTGAGGTAGCGAAGCAGCATGCATGGTGTACTGTGCACAGGTATTCTGGGGCCTGGCATGTAGACTTCTCCTTGTTCTCCAAAAATGATGATGGAAGGAAGGAGGAATGTAACCTTTGTCTCTTGCTGGATGAAGAGGCGTGTGATCATATCCATTCTTTTGAATGTAGTGAGACTGATCCCTTGCCATATAGAATCTTATAGGGAGTCTATTGCATCTCTCTGAAGGAGGTAAGATTGCATGGCATAGCGCAAGGGTCTTTCCTGTCTGAGTGTCAGGTGAGTTTCTAGTCATCTTCCTAGCTTCCAGTTTGGAAGTAGGGACTGAATCTAGATCTGAGTCACCCTAAATATCAATCTTATAAACTAATAAAGATGGATCTGCAATACTAGTAGAAGCTGTAAAAGAAGTAAATGTAATGATTTTACCTTCCCCTGCAAGTGGCTACTGAGAGTGCACTAGTTCTAAAGGAGGCATGAAATGTGAGAACTCATATGTTTTTGAAGCATGATTTGCAGTACCCTTCACGATGATGCTCCCAATAGAGATATCTGTGATCTCCATTGAGTCAGGACCAAATATCACTCGCTTTGGAGATCCAGTATGAGTCATCTGATAGACAGATAACAGGTTTGAAGCTAGGGAGGGAACAAATAGCACATCTTTGAACCTTCCATGTTCAAGCTTGACATAGCCCTTCCCTTTTGTTTTGACTTTACTGTTATTTCCCATATGAATACTAGGACCATCAAAGGACTGAAAAGAAGAGAATGATTCTATGGATGTGGCCATATGGTTGGAAGCTCCAGAACCAATGAGGAAGACATGTGCTGATGTGCAGCAAGCCTTTAGTGCATGGAATTTCCTTTGGTATTCTTCATCTTCTTCTTCAGAGTCATCCTTCATTGTGATAGCAGGTACATAAATGTTATGTTTCTTTAAAAGAAGAGCCATTTCATCAAGTTGTCTTCTCATACAAGAGCTTTCTGAATGAAATCCCCTTCCACAGTAGGAGCAGATGACCTTTCCTTTGCCATTCTTCTTGATTCTCTTCGAATCTGAAGGTTCTTTTGACTGCTCTTTCTTCACATGAGACTCATCTCTTTGCTTCCCTTTTTCATTCACTACCTTATCTCCTCTTGCAACCAGAGCTAGATCTTTGGAAGATCGAATGATCCCCATTTGGATCAATTTATCATTCTCAGAAATAAGAGATTGGATGAAGGCATTAAAAGTGGGCATCTTCCAATTTGGAGTAGTGAGACTTACTGTTTGGAAGGTGGATACAAATACTGAGTAGTCTGCATTGATATTTGTGAGAATGGAAATAATGAGCTGATCTTCATCCTTCTCCACTTTGCATTGCTTCAACTGATATATTAGGTTCTTGAACTTTGTGAAGAATTCATTCAGTGGTTTGAAGTTGGATGGATTAAGAGTGATCAGATCATTTTCTAGCTAATGGATCCTCATCTCAACCTGCTTATCAAATAAGGAGGCAATCTTGTCCCAAACCTCCTTGCGAGTCTTCAATCCTTGGATGTGGAATTGAAGATCTCTAGAGACTGAGGAGAGCAAGTGTCCATGGGATTCATCAAGCCTATTCAAGTACTTTTCTTTGTCATTATCTAAAGCTAGCACTGCCTCTGTTTCTTCTATGAGTCTGAAGAGCTGCTTGGTGCGGAGCATTACCACCATGTCTTCCTTCCATTGGTGATAGTTGAAGGGAGTGAGAGGCTCTATTGGATGAGCCATTTTGAATGCAGTAAGAAGGGTTGAGCTCCTGTAGCGAATGCAATGAGAAGAAAGGGCTGCTTGTAGCGAATGCTGTAAGAAAAGATGATAGCCTATCACACAATCAAACATACAAAGTAAGGTCAACAATCTACACTTTTGGAATTTCCTTGACACCCAGCATAGTTGATCAAGCAATCTTGATCAACAATTTCCTAACTTGGGATATTAAGTGGTAAATTCTCCGCTTCTGGTGCAGTACTGGAAGGAGCAATTTGCTAAAAAAAAATGATCCAGCTGAAGGTCTGAGGAGGAGAGGTGTCTTGTCCACTGAGGCTCTGATACCATATTAAATTGTGCACATAGATCTATGGACAAACACACAACTCACAAAATAGATCACACAATTTACTCAGCAATTGAAGAATGAAACAGTGCAAAAATGGCTTGTAGCTATGAATGCTTTCATTAATAAAAAAAGTAATCAGATGATAATTAAAATGAAGTACAATGGCTTTAATAGCCACAAGCTATTCGAATCCACATGAGGAAATTCGAATTGATTAGACTCTACTTGACTGTAGGTAACTAATACCTTGTCTAAATCACTATCGGAGGACTCAATGGTTAACTAACCTTGTCTAAACCATAACCGAAGTTCATTGGAGCTCTAAAACACAACTCAAGTGTTACTTTCAGTGTTGACTAAGGCTAACTGACTGTGGTAGGTGAGAAATGCTTACCTCCTGAGTGCAGTCATGTAATCCTACCTAATTGAATGTAGAGGACTAGAACTGAATGTAACTGACTCCTAACTTAGCTTGAATAGTCATCAACTGAACTGAACTGACCTTGGTTGGTTTCGGCACTCCCAATGGCTCCTGAATTGTAGGGATTGGTCTAGGAGGCTCCTAAATTGATGCAATCAAGTGCAATCAGTGGTAGCAGGCCTCAATTAATGTTCCCCACACTTTAGTAACTGAAACATGTGCCCCAATTAGGCCAAGTGGACCCAGTGGTGCTAGTGACTAAAAATAGACTAGATGGACTCCCGATTTAGACATGACTCTTGATTTAGACATGTGACCAAATTGGACAAGAGAGGATTAATAATCCTAACATCACTAAATAAAATACTGAGATGAACCAAAGAAAACGTAAGACAATGAGCGAAACTCTAAATGATAAACAAGAGATCATAATCAATAAAATTTATTTACCAACTCATCTTCAAGCATCTATGTAATATGAAGCAAAAGTTATTAAACTATTCCAAAAATTGAAAGGCGAATATTCTAAACACAATAGCCACCCGAGGATTTTTTCCAAAATAGTTTTGTGCACCGCATGAATGGAATTTTCTATTGTCTTGACACTCACACGTTATTTTAAATCAGGAAAGCTCCCCTCAACAACCAAAAGGAAAACCCTACAACGAATCAGTGGCTTTGACAACAAGGGCTGGCCTGAACCTTAACCTCAATCAACTGAGGCAACCTCTTCAACCATACTTCGGCCAATGGTTGTATCCTACCCATAGAAACATCGACCAATGGAGGCGCAGTCGATGAAACGTTCGACTGGACAAAACCCTTCCAATGCCTGAGTCTGACATGGTATGAGCGGAGAGGCCAAGTGGAGCAGAGCAGGTGGGAAAACCCTCTAAAAACGGGAAACCTTTCAGAGGTTGGAGAACCCTAAAATACAAATGGAAATGCCTTCTACAAGTGTGGATGCGACTATGAATACCACGGAATGGGAAACCCTAGTCCCGTGAAACCAAAACCTCTGCTCACCCACTTAAAACTAGCAAAAAAATATGCATAGGATGGATCTTGAATCCCACTTGGCAGATAATAGCTTAACAGTTGGTGAAAATAGCTTGCACGGTTGACAAAAACCAGGTGACGATCGACAACTCGGAGTGCTCCCAAACATTAATGGCAATAATCGTAAAATAAACCATCCACGGTTTATATAGAAAATGCTGTAGAACTGCATTAAATAAGGTAGATGGGTGGTTAAATGCCCATGGGTGGAAAACACCGTTGGTACCAAAGTTAATAAGCCTTATCCACAAAACTATTCGAATTGGCAAACAAAAACGAGGAGCAGGCGATAGTGTCGGGTGGACTCGTGAAGAGGATCCACCATTATCGGATGGCTATGGGAAACTATGGCTGGTACTAAGGATTATTTGCTCAACCGCTCATTGTCAATGAAAACAAAACCATCCGTGACAGCGTCGGATCCAATGTTGGAGTTATTCCAATTGCTGTCGTGGAGACTTAGCAAAACCTCCCGAAAACCTCATCGGTGAAAAAGAATAAAAATCCATTGGGTGCAAACCATCAGTTCTTTTGGGCGCATCGGACTGATCCGGTGGATTATTCATCTTCAAAAATTACACTGATCCAATATGGTACAATGGTTATTAATCTATGTTTTTAACTCATATTCTAAACACCGTGCAGTTATAGCTGCGCAGTTATATCATAGCCCGCGTAGTTATAGCATGGGCCGCGCAGCTTGTGCACCGTCAAGTGGAACATCGTCTGGTTCGTGAAAAGCCCGCGCGGTCACGTTTGCTGCGACGTTTGAGGATGCTACGACGTTGTGGAGCTCAGTTATGCGCTGCGACGTTTGAGGATGCTGCAACGTTGTGGATGCTGTGACATGCTGTGACATTTGTGGCAAGCCCCGCAGATAAAATGGTAACATCAAATGTTTATTGCATTGGGTGCGCGGTTAGCTGGCGGTTACATTATATTGGGTGGTGGTTGCAATGTCACATTAAATGGCAAAGTTTGGTGGAACATATGGCGGATATTCCATTTTTTTTAATATGGTCAAGTGTATAGCATATGAACAACCTTTTGCAACGTTTCAGGGATATGGAACGTCGTGGTAACATAACGCTTGTGCAGCGATTTGGCAGGATTGCATGGTTCAATTTTAGTTTATGGTTGTAACGAAAATGAAGAAGATAACAACTGTGATGATAAAACGAGTTGAACCGTTACTTATCTGGGGACTGAACGCTTTTATAAAGGCGATTCTTTTCCTTTTGAAGGGGGAGAAGATTGTTTAGAGCACAAAGCATCGTGTTTCTGTTATGAGGAGAGTTTTGCGGTGAAGTAGAGGCTGTTTCTGTGGAAGTCGACATTCTCTGTTATACTTTAGCTTTCTTTTCCTTTTGAAGGCTAATTGTAATTTTCCAGAATAGAGGTCTTGAAGACTTTGTACAACATTCTGTTTACAGTTGCTGAAGTTGATTCCAGAACCATTTTGTACCATTTTAAAGAGATTAATTGGATCGGTACCCATTGGAGAGGGACCCGGAGACGTAGCCCAGTGAACGGGGTGAACTCCGTTATCAACTTCTGTTTGTGACTCTCTGATTCTGTGTTTGTCTTTCCCACATATGTTTATCATTTTTTCTTTTCATTTCTGTTTAAGCATTTAATTTCTGTCAATGCTGTTCCATGAATTAAACAAACTGATAAACGCAATCTTTACAAACTTTTAATGCACTCAAGTTGAGGTCCGATGGATCATATTATGGTATAAGAGCAGGTTAACTGCTTGTGCAAGTTTGTGAATGCTTACCAAGTCCAGGTTAAAGCTTGGTGAAGGAGAATTAATTGAAAGAGATCCTGAGATTGGCTCAAGGAGAACATTCTCAAGAACCATGTTTTCTCACGAGGGGAAGAAGAAGGACATACCGAACGGGAAAAACCTGTTATTTCTGAAACTGAGTTTTTGGAGGCTTTTATCAGCATGAAAGCCATGATGGAAATTCTACTCGATGAGCGAGCAGAAAGGAAGAAGAAAGAAGAAGGATCTTCATCCAAATATGCTGAAGTGAAGAAGGAAGAAAAGGGTAAAAGAGTAGGAGGTGATGGTGATCCTCCTGAAACTAGTCAAACTTTCTCTTCTTCTCATACTTCTCATCCAAATAATGCAAGTCCTAATATGCCTTATTTCAAATTGGATGTGAAATTTGAATTGCCAATTTATAATGGAGATTTAGATGCTGAAAAGTTAGACAATTGGATCAAGCATCTTGAAGTATATTGCAGGGTGCAGGGCATTAATGATGACCCTTCTAGGATTCAATTGGCCACTTTGAGGATGAGTGGTATGGATCTTACTTGGTGGGAGAGCAAGATTCAGCAAGATCTTCGAAAGAATGGTAAAATTATTTCAGTTTGGAATGAATTCATTGAAGTATTAAGGAAGCAATTTTATCCTTTAGGACATATTCAACAATTAACCATGAGTTGGAAAATGTTTAGACAAGCTAAAGGACAAAATATTCAAGACTATACTCATGAATTCAGAAAAAGAGCTATTGCATTGAATGTTTCATTAGATACACAGGAAACTCTTCTTAAGTACATTGGTGGCATGCATTCTTATTTGAGACTTACTTTGTTGATGTTTAACCCCAGTAGTTTGGATGATGCATGTGTTCAAGCTACACATTTAGAAGCTAGGGGTAAGCATACTAATGATACTTTTGTGAAGAAATCATTTAAATTTGACAGCAAATTGAAAGGTAAAGATAAGGGGAAAAAGAGGATGGCTACAGTTAAGAAAGAAGGTGAAAATCCTTCATGTTCGCATTGTCAGAAGGGACATGATGTCTCTAAGTGTTGGAAACTTCATCCGGAGTTAAGGCCAAATAAGTACGAAGGAAACAAAGATAAAGGCAAAGTAAAAGCTACTGCAGCAGTTATTCAAGACTTGGGATCCGACTTAGGTGATGAAACAAAGGTTACAGCTGTCGGAATCCAGGGTAAGAATTAAAGTATCTCATGTCCCATTGATGCAAAATCAAGTTCTAGTGCAAGTACAAATTTGCCATCTACTTCTAAGCAAAATGATAAAAATAGAAGTGCACTGTTTCATGTTCGTGTCATTGCAAATCACACAAATATTGATACATTGTTTGATAGTGGTTCACAAGTAAATTTGATATCAGAAGAAGTGGTTAAGAAATTGCATATAGTTACTATGCCTCATGAAAAAACCTATCCTCTTGGTTGGGTTACTAATGATACACAATTGCAAGTTACAAAGAAATGTGTTTTGAAATTTGCAATCACTGAAAAGTTTATGGATGAGGTAGAATTGGATGTAGTACCACTTGACATTTGTGGAATTGTACTTGGGAGTCCATATTTGTATGACCGGAAAGTAGTCTTTTATAGAGAGCAGAATAAGTACCATCTTTTTAAAGATGGTGTGGAATATATTGTACGAGAACATAAGACAAAAACAAATTTAGCAATATTTTCTGCAGGACAAATGAAGAGGCTGGTAAATGCTAGTAAGAATTTTGTGTTAATGATGGTTAAGGTGAAAAATGATGAGATCTCTAAATATTTTGAGGGATGTGATCCTAAACATAAATATGAACTGAGTGAAATTATTTCTGAGTATGATGATTTATTTCGAGATCCGAAAGGGTTGTCACCAAAGAGAGAAATTCAGCATGAGATACATTTGCAGCAGGATGTGTCACTCCCGAACATAGCCATGTACCGGATGTATGTATTGCAGAATGAGGAAATCAAGAAGCAGTTTTAGGAGCTGATTGAGAAGGGGGTCATTTGGCCAAGCACTTCTCCTTGTGGCTCTCCTATAGTATTGGTTCCAAAGAAGGATGGGTCTTGGAGGATGTGCATCAAATATAGGGCCCTTAACAAAATCACCATTAAAAACAGGTATCCTCTTCCCCGCATTGATGATTTGCTTGATCAGTTGAAACATGCAACTTACTTTACAAAATTGGATATGCGTAGTGGGTATCATCAAATCCGTATTGCTGAAAATGATTCCTGGAAAACAACGTTTAAAACAAAACAGGGCTTGTATGAATGGCTTGTGATGCCTTTCGGGCTCTGTAACGCACCTGCTACTTTCATGCGGGTCATGAATGATGTATTTCATCCATTCATTGATGATTTTGTAATTGTATATCTGGATGATATCATGGTGTTTAGCAAAACCTGGGAAGAACACATTGTACATGTGAAGAAAGTTTTAGATGTACTGGGGAAGGAGAAGCTATATGTAAAATTGTCTAAATGTGAGTTTGCTAAAACTTATTTAGTATATCTGGGCCATATTATTGGTGGAGGACACCTGCGAGTGGACCCAGCCAAGGTTGCTGTCATTGTAAACTAGCCACAACCTAACACCGTTACTGAAATCAGAAGTTTTTTGGGTGCGGTTCAGTATTGGAGGAAATTCATCTCTAGGTTTTCTTCCATTGCTGATCCATTACATGCGTTGACAAGCGTTAAAGAAAATTTCCAGTGGGGAGGAAAGCATCAGAGAGCCTTCGACACTTTGAAGGAAAGGATTAGCACAGCACCAGTTCTGACGTTGCTAGATTTGCAGCAGCCATTTGAGATCGAAACAGATGCCAGCGGGTTTGCCATGGGAGCCGTTTTGATGCAAGGGAGGAAGCCAGTCTGTTACCATTCAGAAACATTCTCTACTGCGGTAAGTAACTATCTGACTTATGACAAAGAATTATATGCTTTAGTGCAGAGTGTGAAGAAGTGGAAACATTATATAATGGGAAAAGAAACATTCATACATACTGATAATCAACCACTTCAATATCTGCAATCTCAAACTAAAGTAGAAGAAAGTAGGCATTTAAGATGGATGGGATTCTTGCAACAATTTCATCTCGTAATTAAATACAAAAAGGGAATTCATAATAAGATATCAGACATGTTATCGAGGCCACCTACCAACGCTTCAATCATTCTTCAAAACCGTTCATTAACACATGAAAGTTACATTGAACAATATGAAGAAGATAAAATTTTTAAGAACATATATGCATCACTGATACATGGTAAACAGGAAGAGAACTATTATGTGCATAATAAACTCCTGTATCATCTCGGTAAACTCTGTATTCCAGAGAAAGAAAGAATGCATGTGATCCGAGAAGCACATAGTTCATTGATTGCAGGACATTTTGGTGTAAGTAAAACATTGTCTGTATTGTAGAATCATTGTTATTGGCCTCAGATGCAAGAAAATGTAGCTAAATATATACGAGGGTGTGTTATGTGTGCAACAAGTAAGCCTAGCAATAGGAAATTGGGTTTGTACACACCTCTTCCAGTTTCTTCTCGTCCCTGGGAAAGCATTTCTATGGACTTTGTAGGAGGACTACCTATGTCTAGAAAAGGTCATGATTACCTATATGTTTTTGTGGACAGATTCAGCAAAATGTGTATCTTAATGCCATGTAACAAACAGATCACTGCTGAACAAAAAACTCATCTATTCTTTCAGAATTTTTGGGTACATTTTGGGCTACCCATGTCTATTGTATCTGATCAGGATTCCCGGTTCTTAGGAGAATTCTGGTCAACTTTATGGGAGCTTATGGATACTAAACTTAAGAAAAGTACAGCTTTTCATCCATAGACCGATGGGCAAACAGAAGTAGTAAACAGAACCGTGGTTCAACTACTCAGAGGATATTTTAGTAAACATCCTAAACTTTGGGATGAGCAGTTGCAGTATATACATCATGCTTACAATCATGCAGTTCATTCTTCCACAAAAAGATCTCCTTTTGAAACTTGTTTTGGTTATTTGCCAAAAACACCAATGGACTTCTCTTTTCGCAAAGATGCAGTGGATGGACATCATGATGCAGATAAAGCTCTAAGGTTCATTCAGAGAATCCAAGCGGTGCAGCAGGCAGTTCAGGAACAGTTGGAGAAGAGCCAGACAAAGTACAAAGCCAAGCATGACGAGCATCGAGTTGATCATCAATTTCAGGTTGGTGACAGAGTTTGGTTACATATCACCAAAGAAAGAATGAAAGGTGAAGGTAAAAATCTTCAGCCTATCAGGTATGGTCCTTTTGAGATCTTGGAAAATATCGGTACCAATGCCTTTCGCTTGAATTTACCTCCATACATGCAAATTTATTCAGTTGTTAATGTTGAAAATCTTAAATTGTATGAGCCTTCTATGATCATGGATGAGGAAACTAACATACAAATTCCTTCAGTTGATGATATGGCACCTGAATACATGAAAGAGCTACAGGATGATGTTATTCTTGACAGAAATGTAAGGACTTCATGAAGGGGGAATGTTGAGTACCTTTGAGTAGGGCTTAAAGGCATGCATCCTAGCAAAGCAAGATGGAGGGAGATTGGAAAAAGGACGGAGCTGTACCCTCACTTACTTGCAGAGTGACACAGGATTTTGGTGGTCCAAAAGCTCTCCAATGGGGAGGAATGATCCGGTGGATTATTCATCTTGAAAAATTACACTGATCCAATATGGTACAATGGTTATTAATCTATGCTTTTAACTCATATGCTAAACACCGCGCAGTTATAGCATAGCCCACGTAGTTATAGCCGTGCAGTTATAGCATGGGCCACGCAGCTTGTGCACCATCAAGTGGAACATCGCCTGGTTCATGAAAATCCCATGCGGTCACGTATGCTGTGACGTTTGAGGATGCTACAACGTTGTGGAGCTTAGTTATGCGCTGCGACGTTGTGGAGCTCAGTTATGCGCTGCGATGTTTGAGGATGCTGCGACGTTGTGGATGCTATGACATTTGTGGCAAGCTCCGCAGATAAAATGGTAACATCAAATGTTTATTGCATTGGGTGCGCGGTTAGCTGGTGGTTACGTTATATTGGGTGGTGGTTGCAATGTCACATTAAATGGAAAAGTTTGGTGGAACATATGGCGGATATTCCATTTTTTTAATATGGTCCAGTGTATAGCATATGAACAACCTTTTGCAACATTTCAGGGATATGGAACGTCGTGGTAACATAATGCTTGTGCGGCGATTTGGCAGGATTGCATGGTTCAGTTTTAGTTTACGGTTGTAACGAAAATGAAGAAGATAACAGCTGTGATGATAAAACGAGTTGAACCGTTAGTTATCCGGGGACTGAACGATTTTATAAAGGCGATTCTTTGCCTTTTGAAGGGGGAGAAGATTGTTTAGAGCACAGAGCATCGTGTTTATGTTATGAGGAGAGTTTTGCGGTGAAGTAGAGGCTATTTCTATGGAAGTCGACATTCTCTGTTATACTTTAGCTTTCTTTGCCTTTTGAAGGCTAATTGTAATTTTCCAGAAGAGAGGTCTTGAAGACTTTGTACAGCATTCTGTTTACAGTTGCTGAAGTTGATTCTAGAACCATTTTGTACCATTTTAAAGAGATTAATTGGATCGGTACCCATTGGAGAGGGACCCAGAGAAGGGGGTGAACTCTGTTATCAACTTCTATTTGTGACTCTCTGATTCTGTGTTTGTCTTTCCCACATATGTTTATCATTTTTTCTTTTCATTTCTGTTTAAGCATTTAATTTCTATCAATGCTGTTCCATGAATTAAAAAAACTGATAAACGCAATCTTTACAAACTTTTAATGCACTCAAGTTGAGGTCCGACGGATCATGGACCGATAGTATGAGTGTTTCCAATACTATCGGCACAATCTCCCGGAAATACTTGTCGACAAACTCATGGAAAGTTCCTGATGAGAGATTATCGAAAAGAAAAATAAAGCCTCCCCGATTGAATCAAATCGAATCTTCAAGTTGGCCCGACACCGCCGTAAAAATTGATGATATGACCTGACAAACTTTCATGAAGGCTATAACAAACCTGTCATAAAGAAGAAAAAAAACCTCGCCGAGAGTGTCGGCTTCAAACCCCAAGTTTTGTCGATCTATTGGGAAACCCAAAAATAATTTCTGAAACTTTGTGAGAAATAAGCCAAGAATTGGATGAGCAACATGAGATTCCCCGATGTGTCGGCTAGACTCTAGAAGCTCGACCGATACATCAGGTGAAAAACCTGAGTTTCAATTTTCAATTTTCAATAAAGGGATTTCAAAATCGTGCAAGAAATAGAATAAGTCATGAAAACTTCTTAAAGAGAAAAAATACCTGGGGAACTTAAAAGCTAAAGTTTCAAGGGGGCCCTAAAATTACAAAAAATTGGGGTAGCGGTTGCAGCAGCAATAGTATGATATGATAAAGATGATTAATTAATTAAACACATATGGACCATGCAGAAATTAATTAATGATAAATGAAATAAGCACCGATATAGAGTAAGGTTTCGAATTGTCCATGTCAGAACTTCAATGAATTTGAATTTCAAAGACATCAGTTGTGGAAAAACAAGTTTCAGTTAATTAAGGAATCTACTCCTTGATTTGTGTAAAGTGTTTGTTCATGAATGGAATTAATTGTGAAGTAGTAAAGACATTTATTTAAACTCTTAACTAATGGTCAAGAAGTTAGTTAATGATTAAGTTCAATTCAATTAGTCCACATTTAGTTTAGTTCAGTTTAATTAGTTCATATTCAGTTAAAGGTTGTTAACACTCAGTGAAAGAAGGAAGGCGCATATTTTCTACATGGGAGAGAATTTCGAGGTGACAAATTGGCACCAAGTAGAGGAATGTGCATAAGGTTGATGTATGAAAAATGCACACAATGCACACGGTGTTCATAGTGCAAAAAAACATGCAACCATTCACTACCTCTCATTGTATGTCTGAATAATATTGCTATTAAAGTGCTATGCACTTGACAAGGCTGCGACAGTGTTCCGAGTGATGTCTAATATCTAGTGCTGCTTTGATATCTCTTATCAAACAATCTTCTCATGTGTTTTCAATCATTCTCTGCAATTATCTATCATACTCAAGGGATTTCTGGGTTTTTCATCCTCCATATTTGGAGGGTTTTCCCAAGGTACATTTTGTGTCTTATGGATTGAATGATTTGTGTGTTTGAATTTTTTATGAGATCTACATGCACTGGATTTGACTATCAAAAGTTTTAAAGTTTAAGAATATTTAATTATTGATCAAACATTGACATAGTATTAGAGAAATGGCAGCTTAGTTTTGTGCAAACTTTATAAACCTACACAGATATTGAAGTATTGAACAATAGCTTGAAGCAATGGCATTAATCTCCATTCGACTAGAAGACCAACTTGAAGGAACCTCAAAATTCAACACATGGAAGGCTAGGGTCATTAAAATTCTTTAAGAGCATAATCTTGAGTCCGTTGTGACCATTGTGATCAAAGAGCCTCAGTACAAATGCAGGAAGAACTAATTACAAGAAGAATTAAGTAAAGAAAAAGAGAATCATATATGACTCCATGAAGGAAAATCTCATGTCGATGATCACACCATTGAAAATGATAAAGGAGTGTTTTGAAACAGTCATAAATATTTATGAGAAGAAGGCACCTACTCAAAAGAGGACTTTGAAGAACAAGTTGCGCAACATGAATATGGAAAGAGATGAGATTGTAGCTTCCTTATTCACAAATATTTCACAGGTGAAGGATGAACTTGCAAACATTGTTGTGGAGATGGATGAGGATGACCTTCTTCAAACTGCCATTGATGGAATCCCCTCTTCATGCAATACCTTTATTTCTATGGCAAATGGAAGAGAAGAGCAGCCCAAATTCAAACGACTTTGGCATGATTGCATCCAAGAAGAAGGGTGCATCCATAACAATGTTGTGATTACTAAGGAGGAAAATATTTCCCTCATGGAAAGAACCAAGAAAGGGAGGAATACTTTCACTCCCAAGAATTTGTTCCATGAAAATAAGAAAGATATTAGTAAATTTTTTGACATCCAAAGCTTCTATGATATTATTGTCAAAAGCTGAGACACTTTGCATGAAATTGCAATACAAGGAAGATAAGAGGAGGAAGATTTCATGTTTCCACTGCCATAGAAGAAACTTCCAAGGGATATGCACCCGAAGAGAAAGACACAAGGATGGAGTATTATCTTGTATCTGCTTTGTCCAGATCTCTCATCACAGGAGAAGATATATGGCTGATTGACAATGGTGCTTCAAAGAACATGTTTGGATACAAGGGCGCAATCTCCAACCTAAAATAGAAACATGTTGCATGCATGGTAGAATTGGGAGACAATTCCACATACTTTATCCAAGGAGTTGAATCCACATATTTCTAGTTGAGCTCGGGAGGCACACTACATGTAGAGGAAATTATTTATGTCCCTGGATTAAATAAGAACTTACTCTTTCTTTTAGTCATTAAAGATAAGGGCTTCCGAGTTATCTTCATGGAGAATCAAGCATATTTGTGGCCAAAGAACCATAACATTGATATTTCTATTTTCATTGGAGTTCGAAAGGGAGGACTCTACAAGGTCCCAAGAAAGTATATTTCATCTAGGGTACATCATACTATCAATTCATCCAAGCTTTGGGATAGGAGGCTTGGAAACCTCCACTTCAAAGCACTTCCTGGTTTGCAACGAATGGTGAAAGTTATGCCTAATTTTGACTTTGTGCATGATGCTGTTTGTCGAGGTTGTGATTTAGGAAATAGTGTTAAAAAACATTTCCTCAAAGCCATACTAGATATAAAGGCATACTAGATTTAGTGCACTCATATGTGTGTGAACCCATGTCTTCCCATCCCTCAGTGGGCATATTTACTATTTTTTTATTCATTGATGATTTCTCCCATAAGGCCTAGATTTACTTCATGAAATCCAAAAGTGAAACCTTCAGTAAATTCCAAGAATATAAATCCTTAGTCGAGAATCATAAAAGTAGGCATATCTGTTCCCTAAGGTCTGATAATGGTGGAGAATTTGAATCAAATTCCTTTAATGATATTTCTAGTCATGCATGGATATGTAGACAGTTAACAGTTCCTTACAACCCACAACAGAATGGGGTTGCATATAAAAATAACATAACTATTTGTGAGGCTGAAAAATTCATGTTACATGATCAATATCTATGTGCTTATTTGTGGGAAGAATCCATTAGTACAATAGTGTACATACAGAACAAAAGTCTGCATGCAATCCTTGATGAGAAAACACCTAAAGAGGTTCTCACTAGTGAGAAACCAGACATATCACATCTTTGGATTTTTGGATTTCTTGTGTATATTCACATACCAAAAGAAAAGAGAACCAAGATGGAACCTTCTGGAAAGAAGGGAACTTTTTTGGGCTACAGTGATGCCTCCAAGACATTTACAATAAATGTACCTAGTGAGGGACATGTTGAGGTTAGTCAGGATGTGACTTTCCATGATGAGGCAACATTCAAGCAGTAAAAAGAGTTTGAATGTGATCCAGAGACAGAGGAGGTTGAGGCTCCTAATTAGAGGATCATGATGATGATTATTCCCTTTCCGAAGTTCAGAGGGAGAATCCAATAGAGCATGCAAAGATACCTGTCATTGATTAACAAGTTGAACTGGTTGATGAATCTCCTACAAAGAGGAGGTCAACATGGTGTCGAGATGTATTGAGAGAAGTTGAGAAGCATGAAGCATAAGTAGGCACTTCCAGAGAGCACAAGAAACCTGGTAGGTATTCAGGATATGTTGCATTGATGAGGAACATCAGTGAATCAGATCCTTCATTATATGAAGAGGATGTAGAGCAACGAGTGTGGAAATATGCTATGATAGAGGAATATCATTTTATTATGAAGAATGATGTTTATGATATTGTTCCTAGACTTGAGAGGAAGTCCGTTGTAACTTCCAGATGGCTTTACAAGATAAAGCATGCTGCATATGGTAGTGTGAACAAGTAAAAATCCAGGTTTGTTTCCCGTGGATTTTCTCATAAAGAGGGAATTGATTATGAGGATACTTTTTCTCCAGTGGCCATGTATACCAACATTAGATCTATTATTTCACTTGCATCAATATTGGGCTGGAAGCTTCACTAAATGGATGTGAAGACTACCTTCCTCAATGTTGAGGTTGAGGAAGAGGTTTACATTGAGTAGCTTGAGGTTTTTGTGATACATGGGAAGGAGTTCCATGTGTGCAAGTTGAATAAATACATGTATGGATTAAAACAAGCTCCTCAAGCTTGGTATGCTAGAATATACAATTATCTTCAGAAACTGGGTTTCTTGAAGAGTGATGCAGATTCAAACTTATACTTCAAAGTGGTGGAGAACCAACCTCTGATTTTAGTCCGATATGTGGATGATATTTTCCTCACTGGAGAGGAAGGATTGATTATTGAGTGTCAGAGGGAGATTACCTCAGAGTTTGAGATGAAATACTTAGGACTTATGCACTACTTCCTAGGCCTTGATATTTGGAAGAGGAATGATACGATATTTCTATCTCAACGGAAGGACACTGTGGACATCTTGTGTAGATTTGACACGGTGGATTGCAAATCCATGAATACTCCAATGGATTCCAATTTTAGGAAACTCCATGAGATTGAGACTGGATCAGATCCAGTGGACCCCACATTATACATGCAATTGATTGGTTCATTGATGTACCTGATACATTCAAGGCCAGACATTTTCTATGCAGTTATCATTTTGAGTCAGTTCATGACTGATCCTATACACAAACACTGGGTTGCAGGTAATCATATTTTGAGATACCTCTGTGGTATAGTTGCTTATGGATTTGGATATTCCTCCAATGGAGGAGTGTTATTTCTTGGATATATTGATTTAGATTGGGGTGGCAACATTGTTGATTGAAAGATAATTTTCGGTTATTTTTTAAGCTTGTGTTCTGTTATGATTTCAAGGTATAGAAGAAAGAAGGTTCCAGTTGCCTAGAGTACCGTAGAGCCTGAATACATTGCTATTAGTACTGCTTGCAAAGAAGCAGTGTGGTTGAGAAATCTACTTGGAGTATTGTTTGGTGAAAATCTAGAGCCTAGAGTGATCAGGTGTGACAACCAGAGTTGTATAAAGCTTTATGAAAATCCCATGTTTCATGATAAGTCAAAAGACATAGAAATGAAGTATCACTTCATTCAAGACATGGTCCAAAAAGGCATTGTAAAACTTCAATACACAACTAATGATGAGTAGATTGTAGATGTGATGACAAAGCCTCTATTTGTGACGAAGTGCAGACACTGCTGAGATAAGCTTGGTATGGAAGAGAATGCCTCCCTCACTGAGAGGGAGTGTTAAATGTACAACATCGGGAGTCATTCTCTAGGAGAATTGTGTTGTACAAGGTCTGGAACTTGTGTTGTATCAATTTCAGTAACTTGTGTTGTATCATTTCAGTAACTTGTTTTGTATCAAGTTAAGGGACTTGTGTTGTATCAAGTCAGAAAATTATGTTGTATTAAGGTCAGGAAGCTTACATTGTATCAAGCTAGGACATTGTGTTGTATCAAGTCATATTCATGAAAGATGCTTGTACTATGAACTTGTGTTATATCAAGATCAAGATCTCGTGTTGTGTTAGCACTTGGTTAGCACCGGTGCTTAATTTTGAAGATCTTTCGTAGATGTGTCAGCACCATTATGGGCTAAACAGTTGGCAGGGGAGTAGGCCAATGAAAGGAGGAACACGGTCTAAAAATTCCTTATCATAGGACCTTGAAGGATGTAAATAAGGTCTACAGGTTATGTAGTGGTGAATATGAACGACATAGATACATAGCAGAGTAGATCGACAGCTGAGGAATATTTCACAGAGGAGAGGCACGGTTTGTAAAGTTGTGGAGGATTGTGAAATTCGTTATATCCTTCAAGTTTCAATGACCGACAATAAATATGCTTAAGATCTACGATGAAAGCGAATTTCATGGCAGTAACATGCACTAAGGATAAAACATGTCAGGGATGCGAAATACCGTAGGACCTGCACAGTTGAATGGTCGAGATTCTAGGGGGAGAGGATCTATGGATGGGATGTATTTCACAGCCCAAACATGCGTGAAAGATAAAACAAATTGGGGTTGCGAAATTTGGTAGACCCTGTGCCTTTGAACAACGGAGATCTGGTGGGGATCTGATCAATGACTCAAATTTATTTCATGAGGAGAAAGTGCACAGAGTTTAGCAAGAGGAGGCACTGCAAAATCTTATAGACCCTGTGTTTTTGGACGATGTAGATCGTGGCGCTGATTAGATCTACAACCCTGGTTGATTTTGCGATGGAAATATGCGCGAAGGTTAACAAGATAAGGGAACGCGAAATAACGTAAGGGACCATATCGCAGGACGATTGAGATTTATCAGAGAAGATATCTACGAATTTGGTTTATTTTGCATGATCAAAGGTTTGAGGAGGAAAAATATCAGTATAGGGGATAAATGGAGATGGACCATGGACAAATTTGATGTTGCAGATTTCGCCTGGGAGAGTAAAACCGTTAATAAGTGCTATGAAACATCATTTTCAATCAAGTGACCCTACATCCCAGATGCCACATTT
>LPNX010212160.1:30744-55823 GCA_001517045.1 Pseudotsuga menziesii | reverse complement strand
CTCAAAATGGGCCTCCTAAGGAAAATAATAAAATAATATTTATTAATTTTGGAGGAAGAAAAGAAAAAAACTACTTTTTTTGTTCGTATTTTCGACATATATGCTAGTGTTTTTACTCAAATTTCATTTAGGAGAGCTTGTTGGATGTGGAATTAAATTATGCATCCAACGAGTACCCACTCTGCATACTTTTTACGAACCCTTCTACCCCAAAAACATGAAATACCTGAAAAAACATGATGATGATGTCATCATCACATTTTTTTAGGTCTTTTTTGTTTTTGGGGTAAAGGGGTCTGTTAAAAGTATGCAGAGTGGGTACTCATTAATTCTGCATCCAACGAGCTCTCCCGATCAAAATTTGAGTAAAAACACAGGGAGATATGTCAAAAATACGAACACAAAAGGTAGTTTTGTTTTATGATACCCATCCCCAAATTTATATTAAAAAATTGTTTAAGACCTATACGGTATTTCAAATTTAAAGAAATTTCATTGGCTAACACATGATGACATGGAATTTGAATTAGGGTTGAAAGGCCCATTTTGAGTTTAAATTTCCTTTAATGCATTTTTGATCTAGCGTGTCTGCTTCTCCATATTTCCTGTTTTATGTGTAAAACATGGCAAATCTACCACCTCAGGAATTTGTTAGGATTTGCAAATGATGATTTGAGATTGATGCCCAATTTTGTAACTGAATTTGGCTATGTTTCGAGGTTGGTCTCGGGAGCCCATAACACTATAAATGTAACCTCAATAGAAGAAGAAGTGTTGGAACTTTCATTCAGAATCCTTCTGCTCTTGGTTTTTATATCTCTGTAACTTTCTTGGAAGTTTTAATGAGAAATATTCTTCTACATCTCTGAGATTGATCATGGTGTTCTACATTTGGTTCGTGTTTCCTGTTTGCATCATTTTCATTTCTATGATTTTCTGCTAATGCTTTCTACTTGTATGTGAGGAATTCATTTCATTAAGTGCTCCTCGCATTGGATATTGCATTTGTGATGTGTTTATGACAACTGTTATCGAATTCACCCTCTGTTAGGTGCTCTGTATCAGTTATTAGACTTTATTGTTGCTACTGCTAAAGGTGGTGCAAGAGATTCATCCATAGATAGGTGCCTCTTGCTTCACTGGGATTATTATCCTTTTTCCTATCACCACTTGAAGATATTTGTCTGAATGTGACACCTAATTTTCTTCATATTACAAAGGAAAATCCCCACTCATTTTCACTATAATACCCTTGATTCATTCAGGCCATGAATCCATTTCCCAATGGTATTTCTTGTCTATTTGTTTCACCATCTTTAAATATGCAAATATCCTGTTCCCCTCAGAAATATAGCCTTCTGAATTCTTGCTGAAAGCCATATGTATATGTGAATTTTTTGGTGATGAAGAGAGAGCCCTCTCTGACTGTATTGGATAGTATATTGTCTAAATATTGGTTTGAAATGGTTACCCTTGTGACTTCCTAGCACAGCCATAGGAAAATTACAAGGTTATAACATCTTGGCTCCGTTTCCAGGGAAGTAATCACTATTATCTCCTTGGGAAATGACATTGTTTAGCTCCGTGACCTGGTTGAGCAGCCGATCATAGACACATACTGGATGTACATGATATGGCGAATCCACACTAATTTTGAAGATGACTCCACTAGGAAATACCGGTGGCCAGAAGAACCAACATGAGGATAAATCCTAATGCAGAACCTTTCCAATAGATTTTTGATCAAGAGAGCCTGATTCAAAAGGCCAATAGGCTGCAAAGGTTAGTCAGAACTTTTTCCTTCCCTTCTGAAGGTGTCATTTCTGTTAATGATATATTTGAACATTTCAATGAGGAGTTTCTACTAGCTTTCCCTAGAACTAAATCTGAGTCTAGCCTCTCCGACATGGTTTATTATACCTCTGCATTTGATTTTCCCCTCATTTCCTGGTCACCCTAGACCCCAGAGCCTATAGGTAGGGATTTCCAATACTTTCCTGACCTAGAGTGCCCTACACTTACTCCTGATTCAACCTTATTAAATTCCAATGTCACAAGGCAATATGTTGCAACATATTTGTCTCCCACTGCTTCCAAGATTAATCAACATTCATCTTCCAGTTTCACAACTCCCCACATTCCTGCAGTCCCTCAGAACATACCAATTTCTGTCACACTAGTCTTAGTCCCCTTGTAAACCTTGTTATACCTCCAAGGATGGAAAATAGGTTTGTTCCTCTTCGTCTTCTCGCTTCTCTTCATGACCTCCCTCTGGGATACTCCCAAAGACTCAAACAGTTCAATGGGGAGAGGGGGTATTCAACTAAAGAACACTTGAGATGGTTTTTGGATTGGATAGTCTTAGAGGAGGTGGACCATGATGATATTAAGGTCATATTATTTGCCCAAATTATGGCGGGAGAAGCAAGAAAATGGTATAAAAACCTCCCAGATGACTCTATTCTAGGCTATCAAGCCTTTGAATACTCTTTCAATGATAAGTAGGCAGATAAGAACCCTAAGCAATATCTCTCCCAATACCATTCCATGTGGAGAATGGAGAGTGAATCTGTCCAAGAGTTTTTTGACAGGTTTATGACGGTATACAATGCCATTCCTGCCCAATTCAAACCTCCCATTGGTTCTTCCCAACTCCAATATGCTGAATCTTTTGATAGTGAGTTTATATTGTGGATAAGTGAAAGGATATTAGCCTCCTTGGCAACTATGATGAAAGATGCCATAGAGGTGGAGGTAATCCTGGTTGCTGCAAAAAAGAATAAAAGAGATGAAGGAGAATGGAGAAGGAAGGAAGGAGAGTGCATAAGAGAGGAGAGAGAATGGAGAAGAGACGAGGGAGAATGGAGAAGAGAGGAAGGATAAAGAGGAGAGAGAAGAAAAGATAAAGAACCTGAACAACCCTCTACTTCTAGCTCACAAGAGGCCAGAATAGACACGATGCAAAGAACCATGGAAAGGATGATGGAGAGACTCTTTGTGGATGGTAGACCACCTCCCAGGGAGAATAAAGAGAAACAGAATAGGAATCTGAATGCTAGAAGGCCACAAATTCTCGAGAATAGGAAAAGAGACCAGTAAAACCCTCCCGATCCACTGGTCAGGCCTCCATTTCAAGAAAATTATGTGGATTAGGATGGTGAAAATCAAGCTGAATACGAGATACATCAGCTGGAAACTGACTCATCCATCACCTTTCTAACCAAAAAATAACATGACAATGATTTTCTTGAAAGGGGAGAGATGCCCTCAAACGAGACAGAGGACTTCAAGAGAGGATATCAACTTGCTGTCTTGGATGTGCATATATAGATTAGCCTGAGAAATAGAGATGTCCCTGTCGAGAAAAAAGATGCAGGAAACACTGGGCCTCTATGAGAAACCCAAAGGTGACACACCCTCCTAGGAGGGCTGCAAAAATGTGCCAGAGCTGAAAGGGAAGAAAAGAAGAGAAGATAAACCAAGAAGCGTCGATCAGGGACAAACTTCTTTCATCCTAGAGGTTGAAATTTCCAATATCAAAATCATTGTACCTCTCACTAAATTATTGAAAAACTATGAATACCACTCCAAAATTGCCATAGTATTGAATCCCCTAGGGAGAAATCTTTGGCATATCAAATTCCTTGAATCTTCAGGATGATAGGCTCACCATCCTATTTTGAATCCATGTAGATGAGCCTTCTGATGAAGAAGTTCCCCCTTTCTATATCAGTCTGAACATCCATAATGCCATCCTGCACAATGCCATGCTTTATTCATAATCCTATCACAATATGATGCCCAGAAGAATCATGGATGAACTGGGATTAGAAGTGACCAGACCTTATAAATATTGATAGGTAATAACTCCCGATTCAATTTATTCCTTTGCTAATGCATATACTTATACAAATCATATGACGGTTGTGTTTCACCTTCTGCCCAGCCTTTTCGGCTTCCTACTATTCAGATTTATTTATTTATTTACAATATATAATCCCGACGGATTATATTCTAACAATCCCCCTCTTAATCCGAAGGGGTGTTCGTAAGTCCGAGCATGTTTCTGAATCTTTCAAACTTTTCTCGTCCAAGCGCTTTGGTGAAGATGTCCGCAATTTGATCATTTGTGGAACAATGTCGAAGATGGACTGTCTTGGCCTCTACAAGATGTCAAATCAAATGATACTTTGTGTTGATGTGTTTGGTTCGATCATGGAATCTAGGATTCTTAGCCAGCTTGATTGCAGAAGTATTGTCGACCAATAATGGAGTGGAATTTTCTTGTTTTTCTTGCAAATCTTCAAGTATCTTCCTGAGCCATACTATTTCTTTCGTTGCTTTAGCTGCAACCACATATTCTGCTGGAACTGACTGTTTGCATGATCTCCATGAGATAGCTGCTGATCCAAGACTCATAGTGTATCCAGAAGTTGATACTCCTGTCTCCTTATCGCCATCAAAATATGAGTCTGAGTACCCAATAAGTTTGAAGTCATCCACTTTAGAGTACTTGAGTCCAACGTCTTGAGTCCCCTTAAAGTATCTTAGAACTCTTTTTGCAGCTGATCAGTGTCCTTCACAAGGTTTATGCATGAACCTTGAAAGTATGCCAACAACATAAGAAATATCTGGTCTAGCTGTTGTAAGGTAGATAAGACTCCCTACAAGTTGTCGATACTTGGTCGCATCTTCAAATTCTTTTCCTTCGCTTGATGTGAGCTTCATTTTCTGTTCCATTGGAGTAGATATAGGGTTGCATTTTTTCATGCAAAATTTGTTTAGTAGTTCTCCAACATATTTTTTCTGAGATAGGAATATGTACTTAGGATGTTGAGTGACTTCAATTCCTAAGTAATAGTGGAGATGTCCCATATCTGTCATTTCAAATCTTTCTTTATGGATGCTATATAGCTCTCATTGTTCCTTGTCATCAAAATATCATCTACATACACCACAAGATACACAACAGATCTTCCAACATTCTTTATAAACAGTGTTGCATCATCAAGATCAAAATGTTCAAAATTTAACTTCAAAATATGCTCGGTTAACTTTTCATACCATGCACGAGGCGCTTGTTTTAGGCCATTCAAAGATTTGACAAGCTTGCATACCTTTTGTTATTTTCCTTTCACAACAAAGTCTTCTGGCTGAGACATGAAGACATTCTCTTTCAAGTCTCCATTCAAGAAAGCAGTCTTCACATCCATTTTTATGAACTTTCCACCCTTTTTGAGCAGCTAAAGAGAGTAAGGTTCGGATGGTAGCCCATTTTGCTGTAGGAGAGAACGTTTCTTCATAGGCAATTCCTTCCTTCTGTGCATAGCCTTTTGCTACAAGCCTCTCTTTGTGCTTGTCAAGTGAGCCATCTAATCTGTATTTGTTCTTGTACACCCACTTGCAGCCAATTGGTTTGGTTCCAACTGGAGGGTCAACCAACTTCCAAGTTCCATTCTTCATGAGTGCATCATACTCATTCTGCATAGTTTCTTTCCACTCAACTCGAGTAGAAGCTTCTTCAAAGGAAGTTCGTTCAAAGTTAGTAGATAAATTAAATTCACAATCAAATGATACATCCATGTCATCACCTGAATTATCTGCTTCTCCTCCATGTCTTTTTGAACTTCTTGTTCCCATCTTTCCAACTTCATCCGGATGGACACTTTCAAGTGTCTTTGTGGCCCATTTAGGAATCTTCCGTGATGGTCCTGGTTGATCAGTTGGTGGTGCTTCATCATTGATTGAGAGTATTTCAATTCTCTCAATCACATCATCCAGTTGAATCTCTTGTTTAGGTGAAGTAGCAGATAATTCTTCATGCAGGGGAGTTGGTGCTTCATATGGAAATTCCAAAGGTTGATCCAAAATAGGAATCCCCCCTTCAAGGTTTGGAATTTCATATTCATTTTCAGAATATGTCTTTGGATGAGGATAAATTTCCAAATGATCAAGCTGTCTCTCAATAGACTGGTCATTTTTATTAGTTTCAAGAAAAATGACATCTCTGGAAATAACAAAATTCTTGTTTACCTCATCATACAGACGGTATGCCTTGGAGTATTCTTCGTACCCCAGGAAATTGCATTTTCTGTTTCGAGCACCAAGCTTGTTTCTTTGCTCCTTTGGAATCAAGGCATAACAGGTGGAACCAAAAACTCTGAGATTCCTGACTGAAGGGAGATGGCCAAATCACATTTCATGTGGATTCTTGTTATCAAGAGCATTTGAGGGACTTCTGTTTCTCAAATAGGCTGCACATTTTACTGCATCACCCCAAAACATTAGTTTTACATTCTTGAAAAACATCATTGAGTGAACCATATTCATTATGGTTCTGTTCATTCTTTCTACTACACCGTTTTTTTGAGGATTGTAGGGAACTATAGTCTGATGTGCAATTCCATGTTGGCGAAGATAATTTTCAAAAGCATTTGAAGTGTATTCTTTCCCATTATCAGTACGAAGTGTACCAATTTTTGATTGTGCTTGTTTTTCTATCAATGCATGAAAGTCTTTGAATATTTGAAATGCTTTTGATTTTGTCTTTAAACAGTAAATCCAGCACATTCTTGAGTAGTCATCAACAAATGTCATAAAATACTTATTCCCATTTGCTGAAGGAGTTGGCATTGGGCCACATAAATCAGAATGTACTAATTCTAATTTCCTACTTGCTCTGAAATTAGATTCATGGAATGGTAGCTTACTATGTTTCCCTAATATACATGCATCACATTTGCTCTTCTCTTTGGGAATGGTGGGCAAACCAAATACACCATTCTTTCTCAACAAACGAAGACTGTTATAATTTAGATGACCAAATCTTGCATGCCACAATGAACTAGATGACAAATTACCTTCTCCATGCTGAGAGAGGTAGGCATAGTTCTGAACTCTTGCAGATGAACCCTTTAGCTTCAACAGCTTCCCATCTTCGTATCCAGTCATGATGACTTGGTTGTCAGAGGACTTTCTTATTTCAACTATTCCATCAAACATGTGGATGGAATGGCCTCGTTGTCGAATCTCCACCAAGGACAGCAGGCTTCTTTGCAACTCTGGAAGATAAAGAAAATTCTTCAACAAGAAATCAGGGAATCCAGGCATCTTCAGTCAAATGGTGCCCATTCCCTTTGGTTTAAGACTTGACTTATCTGCAAAGCAAACTATGCCATCTATTGTTTCATTAAGTTCTTCAAAACAGTCTTTTCTAAGTGTCATGTGTGATGTTGCACTAGTATCAAGTAGCCAACAATCTTTGTAAGATTAAAGTGAAGTCATTTCATTAATTCCAAGATTACAATGTGCAACAATACAATGAGCAAAATCAGAAGATTTACTAGCATCTTGATTTTTATTATCATCTTTCTTCTGGTTATGCTTTTCTTTGATGGATTCCCATGAATCCCAACACTGATCTGATGTGTGCCCAGTCTTTCCACAACGCTTGCACTGCAAATCTGATCTTTTGATGAAGTTGTTTCTACCCCCTCTGCCTATGAATTTTCTTCTTCCTCTGCCTCTCTCTTTGCTAGAGAGAGTGACACCAACTACAGATGCTATAGATTGAATCTTTTGCAACTGTTAGTGTAATTTACAATAATGACAAAGAGAAATAGAAAAATAATAACCTTGCAGGTCTACAGTCTCTGCCAAGGTGAGTTACAATCTTAATATCTCAACTTCAAGTTTTAA
Organism: Pseudotsuga menziesii; assembly: GCA_001517045.1. Classification (NCBI taxonomy): domain Eukaryota; kingdom Viridiplantae; phylum Streptophyta; class Pinopsida; order Pinales; family Pinaceae; genus Pseudotsuga; species Pseudotsuga menziesii. The sequence continues at coordinate 48,125 of LPNX010212160.1, read as the reverse complement.
AAATGATACAATGACACAGAAAATACGCTGTCAATAAGATGTGCAGTCTCAGCAATCTCCTTTCACGTAGAATGTGGTCACAACTTCAATCTTCAAGTGGATATTGCAGCAGTCTAGGTTTACACATTTCAAGATTACTGCTCAAAACACCAGCAACATGTATCATCCACACAGTATCAGGTAGCAATCAAGAGCTCATTAAATACATAACAAAGTGTACAAGTAAAATGCAGCAGTGAGTCTTCAACGCATATATTAGTCTTCAACATATATCAGTATGATATATCAGTCACACTATATTTTGCAGTCACGCAATATATGTATGATATATCAGTCTTCAACGCATATAACTGAGGTCGTAGCTTGTGCTGGTGGCAGAAATTAGGGTTTGTGTATTTTAGCCAACAAAAATGTTTACCTCCCCTTAGTTGAATACATGAGCTTCTTGTGACTGAATCTCATTCAAGCTCAGTGCATAGGCACGAGCTCTCACCTCAAGTTGTTATCGCAACAACACCAAAATGGTCACTTCTCTCCACGCACTTGAAGAGAACGGTCTCCACACAGGTCTCCACACAGCTACAGGCTTGGTCTTCACCCAGGTTTCCACGTAGATCTCCACGCAGCTCCACGCAGCTTCAAAAGAGTGTCGGGATCAAGGAAGTCACCAACGTATACCAGACGTATCGCCAACACCACCCAATTTATATCAATATCAATATTGGTATCAGGTGCAATGGCATCCATCCAGCCACCGTTGAACTGAGCAACCACCACGGGCGAAAGATTTCAGAAGCAATCTCTCACTCACACTAACACGTGAATGAATAATCCCCTTCTTGTCGAGCAAGTGAGCAAAAGATACCATATCATAATCTCTCTTCCCTGTCAAAGCACGCGGTTCCAACTGGCAATGGAAATGAAACTGTAGCAGAGAATGGGATCAAATACCAAGAATTCACAAACTCCTCGCTGATATCACATAATACTTGAGTTTAGTGACAAGTTAAAGAATATTGGTGCAAGTCTTGTGAAGCAAGTTTCCAATGCTACAAACGATGCTGCAGGAGACGGCACAACGTGTGCTACCATCCTTACTCGTGCGATATTCACAAAAGGCTGTAAGTCAGTTGCAGCTGGGATGAATGCAATGGACTAGACGAGGCATTACGATGGCAATCAATGCAGTTGTGACACATTTGAAAAGTAGAGCAAGGATGATAAGCACATCCAAGGAAATTGCACAGGTAGGAACTATCTCTGCAAATGGTGAAAGGGAAATTGGTGAATTGATCGCCACAGCAATGGAAAAAGTTGGCAAGGAGGAGCAGTCATAAAGCGATATTCAAATGAAGAATGTCACACAAGAATTAGGGTTAGGTATACCAAGAATTAGAGTTTACGCCTATGAGGAGAGCCCAACCCATGCACAATACTTGACGGTCTCAAATCGCATGAGTCTTCTCATTCCTTAGCGCAGGTCGAGAAGAGAGCAGTCTGGCAAATGAGAAGAGAATAACACATCCAAATGAATGCGCACAGGCTGGCAAAGAGAAACGCATGCAAATGGCAGACTGATGAAGAAGGCAGTCTGGCAATGGACTGGCAAGCAGAATGCCAGGACTGAAATGCAGCCAGGAGTTATGGCAGGTAGCCAAGCTCTGATACCACTGATAGGTAATAAATCCTGATTCAATTTATTCCTTTGCTAATGCATATACTTATACAAATCATATGACGATTGTGTTTCACCTTCCACCAGCCTTTTCGGCTTCCTACTATTCAGATTTATTTATTTATTTATAATATATAATCCCGATGGATTATATTATAACAAATATCTCTTCTCTTTTGATTCTAATAAAGTCAAGTGCCTGGGATTGATCAAGGATTTGGTCATCTCTTTAGCCCAGATCCCTGCCAAAGCCCTTGTCATGGATGTGGTTGTGGATGACATCCCTCTGAAGTTCAGAATGCTATTTTCAAGATCTTAGGCATCCAAAATCCAAATGGACATGTCATATACCACTATACCTATCTTCGGGGTATTGAGAAGGCTCTTCAGAGAGTAGAAGTTGTCATACATGGTGACCAACGCTAAGAGGCCACACAATCACCCAATATATTCACTGGACACAGAACTGGGCTCCGCTATTTTCTTCACAAAAGGTGGCAAAGACATTTCTAGTTCACAGAATGTTTCCTTTGTGCCTACTCAAGAAGAGCTAGAGGGGGTGTGGGATGTAAGCTTTGATGGGGCATCATACAAAGAAGGGGTAGGATCTGGAGTGTGGGTGAGACCCCCAAGAGGGAGAGCTATGAATTATTCTTACGAGATTGCTTTTGATTGCACAAATAATGAGGTAGAGTAGGAAGCTATGGTGTTAGCCATTCATATCCTGAAGGATTTTCAAGTCAGGAGGGTAGTAATACATGGGGATTCAGAGCTAGTGATTAAACAAATGACATGTGAGTATTAGGCCAGACATCCCAGGATGAGAAGTTACAGAAATTCTGCCCAAGGCCTCATAGAATGTTTTGAAGAATACAATTTTCATCTGATACCCAGATTGAAAAATTGTATAGATGATTCCCTGGCCACTTCTGTTGCGGTTTTTAAGGTCCCCATGCATCCTAGTGGGAAATATGAAGTTTAGGTTAAACACAGACCCTATGTCCCAGATAATGTCAAGCATTGGGAAGTTTTCAAATATGACAAACAGATTCAAAACTTCCTCACTCTCACTAGGGAGTTCTATGATCTGAACATTGATGAAAATTCTCTCACCCATGAATCCCTGTCAATCCAGGTTGGCACTTCAAGAGACATACCACAGGTCAAGATTTCCATCCATGCTGAGGTCTGCGGAGATGAGGAGGCTTGGGAGCCAGAATTGCAGGAGGTTGATGGACAACAAGAATATGTGAACAATCTCTATGGCAAGGAAATCCTCCAGTAAAAGGTAACTCTATCCCCAGAGGTCTAGTTCGTTTAGAAAATATTTTTGATTATAATGATAGAATACTCAGATGAGGTCTAGTTCCTTTAGAAAATATTTTTGATTATGATGACATAGTACTCGGATGTGTTTGTTTGGAGATATAGTGACTTTAAGGATTACGATACAAGCATAATCTAACATACCATACCAATCAAGAAGGACATGATGCCTTTAAAACAAAAGCTGATAAGGATGAATCCCAAACTGCTGGCCCTGATAGAAAAGGAGATCAATAATTTATTCGAGTCCAAAATAATTGTGGCCCTCAGATTCTCACGCTGGGTGGAAAATATGGTCCCTGTTAGGAAGAAGAATATGGAAATAAGAATATGCATTGACTTCTGGAACTTTAATAGAGTTTCCTTGAACGACCATTACCCACTTCCCAAAATGGACCATATCTTATAGAGAGTAGTGGGTTCACATAGGATCTCCACTCTAGATGGCTTCTCAGGTTATAACTAGATCGTGGTGCACCCAAAGGATCAAGAGAAGACAACCTTCACCACACCCTGTGACACTTTCATGTATGCTAAAATGCCATTTGGGCTCATGAATGCAGGAGAAACTTTCCAACGGGCTATGGACATAGATTTTGCTGATGAGAAGGACAAATTTATGGTCATCTATCTAGACTATATCACTGTTTTTTCCAAATTTTATGAAGAATATGTCGCACACCTATTGAGAATGTTAAGAAACTGCAGAAAGTTCGGCATCTCCCTGAATCTAAAAAAGTAATTCTTTGCTATGAAAGAAGGGAATTTGTTGGGGAATATAATATCTCAGGAGGGAATCAGGATAGATCCAAAGAGGGGTGAGGTGATTAACAAAATTGAGCACCCTTGGAATAAATTCAAAGTTCAATCCTTTCTGGGGAAGGTAAATTTTCTAAGAATATTTATTGCTGCCTTTGCCAAAATTGTGAAATATATAACATACATGTTGGGGAAGGATAAAGAGATCAAGTGGAATCTCAAATTGAAACAATCCTTTGAAGACATAAAGAAGGCCATATCTAAAGCACATGTACTTACAAGCCCTAACTTCTCTAAAGACTTCCTCATATTTTCATTTGCCTCAGAGCACACAATGGCAGGGGTAGTGCTATAGAGGAATCATGAGGGACATGAACAACCCATTTATTTTTACAACAAGACCTTGAGAGATTCTCCCCTGAATTATAATATCTTGGATAAGCAATCTTATGCTCTGGTGCATGCCTTAAAGGATTTCCAGGTATACATCCTACATTTCCATATCATTGCCCATGTCCCCACCAGCGATGTGAAGGATATTCTGAACCAACCTGATCATGAGGGACAAAGGGGAAAATGGATATCAGTCCTGCTTGAGTATGATCCGGAGATCAATCCCACAAAATTGATAAAAGGCCAGGGACTAGCCAAGATTGTGTCCCAATCCAATTGCTATGTTCTCATCCTGCACATGATTGTTGAATTGTCAGCAGAAGGGAAAATCCTCAGGGACAACCAGGTCCCGTAGTAGGTGAGCATTTTCTATCATTCCCGGGGTACACTGATATCATTCTTGTGTTACAACATCTGCAGGCCCCACAGGGAATGGAAAGGACAAGGGCCATATTCCTCAAGTAGAAAGCATATAGGTTTTGCATCTTAGATGGAAAATCGTATTGGAAGGAGCGAGGAGGAGTGCTGCTGAATTGTGTGGATGGGCAGGAGGAAAAGAGGCTGATTGAGGAATTCCATGCAGGATAATGTGGAGGCCATCATTATTGGAAGGCCACTGTAAAAAAAAATGAGGGCGGGGTTTTATTGGCCCACCATATTCTTCGACACTCACAAGAAAGTTGATGCCTGCCACAAATGTCAGATCTTTGAGGGGAGAAGGAAGCTATTACCATTTCCTTTGAAACCCATACAGGTTGAATCCCTTTTCTAGAAACGGGGGCTATATTTCATTGGAGAAATAAATCCATCTTCCTCAGTACAACATAGGTGGATCGTCACTGCCACTAACTACTTCATGAAATGGATCGAGGCCATCCCCAAAAGACAAGCTACTCAGACAATGATCATGCAGTTTTCGGAGGAGCATATCTAGTCAAGATTTGGGGTTCCTAGGAAGATAATCACCGACAATGCTACTGCATTCAAGTTTAAGAAGATGGTGGAATTATGCTTCAAATATCACATACAGTTGGTACATTCCACAACATACTATCCACAGGGAAATGGGCTACCAGAATATTAAAATAAGAGCCTCATGAGAATCATCAAGAAGCTGATGCAGGATAACAAGAAGGCCTGACACATGAAATTGACTCATGCTTTGTGCGCTGACAAAATCAGTGTGAAGAAGTCCATTGTCACCTCACCTTTCTAGTTGGTTTACAGCTCTGAGGTGATTTTTCCTAGCTCCCTAAGCTTTACAGTGATGGAATTTCTATAGGAAGAGGAAACAGAAACACATCCAACGCAAAGGAGGATGTACCAGTTGATTAAACTACAACAACAAAGGGATAAATTATTTGACAGAACTCAGAAATTTCAAGAAAAAATGAAAGAAATATTTGACAGAAGGATGAAGCCTAATGATTTCCAGTTGGGAGATGTAGTTTTGATGTGGGATGTACCACATGAGGAAAAATATAAGCATGGTAATTTTAATCACCTATGGAAGGGCCCATATAAAATTGCATCGTTCAGAGGAAAGAATTCCTATGTATTAGATGAGATGGAGGGCGGTCTAGTATCTGGAGCTCCTGTAAATGGGAGGCTCCTCAAACATTATTTTCTATAAAGTAAGTTTAGCTCCATTGTCATTGTATATACCGTTTATTTCAAACATTGCATGTGTGGATAACTCTCTGACAGACTTAAAGCCCGAGGTGGAGGCTGTAAGGTCCCCAAGAGAAGCTGTCACTTGGTTCTTTCTTTTTATACAGATTTGGAGTTACATGCACCAAGAAATATTTTGAAGGTTTGAGGAAAATATTGGGACCAACCTAATGGATAAGGCACTTGGTATACAAAGTTATTTTCTACCTCACAGGGAGAATAGCATCCTTGAGTTGGAGCCCCTATTAGGACCTGGTTAGCACCAGTGCTAAATTTTGAAGATCTTTTCCATGTGTTAGCACCATTATGGGCTAAACGGTTGGCAGGGGAGTAGGCCAATGAAAGGAGGAACAAGGTCCAAAAATTCCTTATCATAGGACCTTGAAGAACGTAAATAAGGTCTACAAGTTATGCAGTGGTGAATATGAACGACGTAGATACATAGTAGAGAAGATCAGTGATTGAGGAATATTTCACTGAGGAGAGATGCACGGTTTGTAAATTTGTGGAGGATTGCAAAATTTGTCATATCCTTCAGGTTTCAATGGCCGAGAACTTAATATGCTTAAGATCTACGATGAAAGCGGATTTACCAGTGGTAACATGCACGCAGGATAAAACATGTCGGGGCCGTGAAATCTCGTAGGACCCGCACAGTTGAATGGTCAGGATTCTAGGTGGAGAGGATCTACGTATGGGATGTATTTCGCAGCCCAAACATGCGCAAAAGATAAAACAAATTAGGGATGAAAAATTTGGTAGACCCCACATCTTTGAACGGTGGAGATCTGGTAGGGATCTGATCAACGACTCAAATTTATTTCGCGAGGAGAAAGTGCACGGAGTTTAGCAAGAGGAGGTGCTATGAAATATTGTAGACCCTACGTTTTTGGACGACGAAGATCGTGGTGCTGATTGGATCTATGGTCCTGGTTGATTTTGAGATGGAAATATGTGTGAAGGTTAACAATATAAGGGATCGCAAAATCGCGTAAGGGACCATATTGCAGGACGTTCCCTCATAGAAGAGATATACAGCTGTGGTTTATTTCGCATGATCAAAGGTGCGAGGAGGAAAAATATTAGTATAGGGGAGAAATGGAGATGGAGCATGGACAAATTCGATGTTGCAGATTTATTCTGGGAGAGTAAAACCGTTAAGAAGTGCTATGAAACATCATTTTCAATCAAGCGAGCCTGCATCCCAGATGCTGCATTGCCATTTTTGATCCAGTGTGTCTAATTCTCTATATTTCCTATTTTATGTGTAAATCATGGTGAATTCACCACCTCAGATATTTGTTAGGATTTGCAAATGAATATTCGAGATTGATGCCCAATTTTGTGACTGAATTTGGCTCTATTACGAGGTTGGTCTCAGGATCCCATAACACTATAAATGTAACCTCAATAGAGGAATAAACGGTTGTGACTTTCATTTAGAAGCCTTCCGCTCTTGGTTTTTATATCTTTGTAACTTTCTTGGAAGTGTTAACGAGAAATATTCTTTTGCGTCTTTGAGATTCATCACGGTGTTTTACATTCAGTTCATGTTTCCTGTTTGCATCATTTTCATTTCTGTGAGTTTTTGGTAATGCTTTCTAGTTGTATGTGAGGAATTCATTTGATTAAGTGCTCCCCGCATTAGATATTGCATTTTTGATGTGTTTACAATGATTGTTATAGAATTCACCCTCTGTTAGGTGCTCTGTATTAGTTATTAGCCTTTATTGTTGTTGCTGCTAAAGGTGGTGCAAGAGATTCATCCATAGATAGGTGCCTCTTGCTTTACTGGGCTTATTCTCCTTTATCCTATCACCACTTGAATATATTTCACTGAATGTGATGCCTACTTTGCCTCAGATTACAAAGGAAAATACCCACTCATTTTTAGTGTAATACCCTTGATTGATTCAGGATGTGACTCCATTTCCCATTGATATTTCTTGTTTGTCTAGTTCACCATATTTAAATATGCAAATATCCTATACCCCTTAGAAATATCGCCTTCTGAATGCTTGCTTAAAGCCATATGCATATGCGAATGTTTCTGTGACGAAGAAAGAGCCCTCTCTGATTCTATTGGCTAGAATACAGTCTAAATATTGGTTTGAAATGGTTACCCTTGTGACTTCCTAGCATAACCATAGGAAAATTACAGGGTGATAACATGTTGTATCAAGGTCATAATCTTGTGTTGTATCAATATTGGAGTCTTGTGTTGTATCAAGACCATATAACTTGTGTTGCATCAAGCTAGGACTTGTGTTGTATCAAGTAATGTGGATATGCTATGTGATGTATTGCTAGTAATGGTCACTGGGTGCTATAAGTCTCCTCTAGGGATTAACTACCCCTAGAGTGAATTACTTTAGAATATGACTATATGAATTGGGGTAAGACATATGATAATTAGTATGGAACAATTCTTATGAGTACGATATGATACAAATGATTAATTAATTAAACACATATGGACCATGCATAAATTAATTAATGATAAATGATATGAGCACAGAGAAAGAGTAAGGTTTTGACTTCTCCATGTCAGACCTTAAGTGAAATCCAATTGCAAAGATATTAGTTAAGTCTCAGTTGTGGAAAAATAATTTTCAGTTAATTAAGGAATCTACTCGATTTATGAAAAGTATTTGTTCATGGATGGCACTAATTATGAAGCACTAAAGACATTCAATTAAATTCCTAACGAATGGTCAAGTAGTTAGTTAATGACTAAGTTCAGTTCAATTAGTTCACATTCAGTTCAATCAGTTCATTTCAGTTTAATCAGTTTACATTCAGTTAAAGGCAGTTAACACTCAGTGAAATAAGGAAGGCGCATATCTTCTGCATGGGAGAGAATTTCGGGTGACAATTTAGCACCAAGCCAAGGAAGGCACATAAGGTTAATGCATGAACAATGCACATAGTGTTCATAGTGCACAAAAGCATGCAACCATTCGCTACCTCTCATTGTATGACTAAATAAGCTTGTTATTAAAGTGTTATGCACTTGGAAAGGCTAGAAAAGTGTTCTGAGTGATCTCTATTCTCTAGTGATGCTTTGATATCTCTTATCAAGAAATATGCTCACGAGTTGTAAATCATTCTCTGCAATCATACTCAAAGTATTTTTCTGGGTTTTTCATCCTCTAGATTTGGAGGATTTTCCCAGGGTACATCTTGTGTCTTATGGATTGAATGATTTGTATGTTTGAATTGTTTATGAGATATACATGCACTGGATTTGAGTATCAAAATTTTTAAAGTTCAAGAAACTTTTATGATTACTCAAACATTGACAAATACTTGACTTGATATTACTCACAAGTCTAGTCTTGATATTACTCACAAGCTTTACAATACACCATCACCACCTCAATCATATGAGGATACATAGTACTTGATATGACTCGCAAGTCTGACTTGATATTACTCACAAGTCCGAATAATGATTACTGATGATGTATAATCAACAATATCAGTTCGGTAGGATGCTTGATTATTTCATGATAATAACATGCAGGTTTGTTACTTCATGTGACTTGGTGTTCAATATAATGTTTCGTTAATGTTGGCATTTTATGATAAGTAAAAATTAGTTTATGAGGCATATTATTCTATGATGATGGCTCATGATACGTTCCATTGAAAAATGTTAACTTGTGATGAGTAATTATTTGATATCACATATGAGTTATAACTAGTTATATTTCTTTATTATTGATAATGGATTTCATAATATCTTATTATCTTGAGGAAAAAAACACAAATTTTGTTCAATTGTGGTCAGTGGAAGTTTGTTTTAGGTGATCCACTTAAAGAATTTTAAGAGGATAATCATTTTAAGTTTTCATGAGGGGCACACAACCATGAATGAGAATGGGTACAAAAAACACCTTATGGGTTGTGGGAACAATTAAATCTATGCTAATGGTTCTTAACTATACTATTGGAAGTCCACGAATTGAGGTATTTTTTGTTGGATGGAGGCATATGGAGAAGGACTTCTGATGCCTAGGGATGTTTCCTTAATATTGGTACATAGGGAAGGCCAATCTTTCAATATGCCTAGGGTATAATAATCTTGATATCAAGATTGGTGTACCGATTACCAAGTGCTGATTAATTCTAATGAGTCCCAAATCCTAGTTTATCATGATAAGGTCACTGATTTATCGGAAGTTGGGAGTGTGTCCATGCCATAAAAAATATCCATGGAAATTTAGATGTGTTGAGAATGTTATATTCTTTGCATGTAATTTGACTGGAAAAGTCAATAATTGAATTGTATAAATCAACTGGACTCAAATTCGATAGAGGGTGGATATTGGTTGGCTAACTGATCAGAATAGTTGTTTGGTCGAAGGAAAACAATTGGTCGATGAGAAATCAACAGAACGGAAAAATCTCAATGGGAAATCGAATAAAAGTTGACCCAGTCAAGTTAACTATAACATAATAACTGAAAGTGGTTAGGAAGTTATGGATTGCTAATAATGAGTAGTTGGTTGTATTGCATCTATAAATAAGATGTAATGACTATGCAAAATGAGAGAAGAGTCTATGTATCATGATCGTGTAATGAAGTGTGATTTGTGGTCGAGAAAGTCATGATTGTAAACACCTGTAATAAGTGTTTGATTAATAGATGACTGAAATCTCATTGGTTTGTTTAATTTATTCGCATGAGAGGGGGTTTTTGGGTAATTTTTGTGTAATGTGTCGATGTGTCGCATGTCATTTTATTATGTTTAATGTGTTTAGGTATATGAGTAAATAACAGGAGAATTATGTGGAAAGGCATTTGACCATTTTTTGTAAATAACACAATATAGTTAATGTGTTTAGGTATATTAATGTGTCCAGGAGAATTATGTGGAAAGGAGTTTGAACAATTTGGAAAATGGCGCAATATAGTTAAAAATAATACAACTCCCTACACACCTCAATAGAACGACTTTGTTGAAAGAATGAATATAATGTTGATAGAGAAAGCGAGGAGAATTCTCAATGGTGCAAGAGTCACACATGAATTCTGGGTAGAGGTAGTCGACAATGGATTTGGCTGACAAGACTCCATATGAGACATGGGTTGGTAAAAATACCTCACTTGTACATCTCAGAGTGTTTGGGTGTGATTCCTTTGTGCATATCTCAATAGAGAAAATAAATAAAATCGACAACAAGTCGGAGAAATACATCTTTATCAGGTACACGGATAGAGTGAAAGTGTATAAGTTGTTGAATCCAACTACACAGAAGACAATATATAGTAGAGATATGATCGTAAAAGAAGTCAGATGAACTTCTAGGAATGGAAATGTTATTAGCCAAAAATGAGAAAATCAAGAGTTTGAAATGAATGAAGAAAGTTTAGATTTAGGAGAGTTGGATGAATCCGAGGAAGAGGTGGAACAATAGGATCTGTATTTCAGGAGGTCCAGTCGAGTAAGGAAAGAACTAGAAATGTATAGTGCACCCAAATCTCACTTTTATTTTGCATTATCTTCCATGATGATCGTAGGTTGCTAAAGGAATCGATCAACTCACCAGAGAGTAAATTCTAGAAAATGGCCATGGAAGAAGAAATGGAAATTTCTTAAAAAATAATGAAGCATGCGATCTAGTCGCATTACCAAATGGAAGGAAACCTGTCAGCAATAAGTGGGTATTCAAGAAAAAATTGAGTGCAACAGGTCAAGTAAATAAGTACAAGGATTGACTGGTAGCGAAAGGGTATTCCCAAGTTAAGGGAGTTGACTTTGGTGAGATTTTATCTCATGTTAAAGTTAAGAATGGATGAATGTAAAGACAACATTTCTTCATGGTGATATTGAAGAAGAGATTTATATGAAGCAACATGAATGCTTTTTATTGGAAGGAGAAAATGAATTGGTTTACAATCTCAAGAAGTCTCTCTATGATATAAAATAATTGCATAGGACGTGGTATCATAATTTTGATATTTATATCCAATAGCCAGGGTTTGTGAGAAGTCTGATTGATCACTATGTTTATGAGAAGAGAACCATTTTTTATTTCATATATGTAGTTTTGTATGTTGATGAAATTTTGGTTGAAAATAACACGGATCTGATAAAGGAGGTAAAATTGCATTTTTTTCTCCATGTTTGACATGAAGGATCTCGCAACAAAAAATTTCATTCTTAAGGAAATCATACTAGATCGACAAAGTATAAGTATTTGGTTAATTCAGAATAAAAATGTAGAGACAATATTGAATCATTTCAACTTGTAGGAGAGTAGGAAGGTCAAAGGTCCTATTCCTGTGGGAGTCAAGCTATCTAATGAACAATGTCCTAAGAAACACGAAGAAATACAATACATGTTAAGTATTCCCTATGCTAGTGCCATAAGTAGTATGATGTATGATATGGTATGTACATGACCAGATATTTCCCATGCAGTGGGATTATTGAGAATTCACGTTAACATTATTGAGGAATTATTGCATAATCCATCGTGTCACGCAGAAACGCGAATTATCTTTTAACTATGGTCAATTCTCTTTTAACTATTGTATTATGTTTAACGTGTTTAAATATATGAATAATTTTGCAAACATATTGTAATCATTATTAAGAACCAACATGATTCCCACTATATTATCTATGGATATGTTACAGTTTAGGGATCGTTCCATGGAAAGTGGGACTATCCGAAGTATTTTCGAGGAGGATTATGGAGGTGGATGATGGTATGATTTTTCAAGGTGATGGTGAGTAAGGAAGGAGAGAGTTCGTGAGTGTTGTATATTTAATTACTTTTGTTCCTTTATTTGACCAGACTAATGCTTGAGTGCATTATGAGATTTATGCATAATTATATGATTGATTACATATTAGACACCTAGGGAATTAATCAAGAGTATTTTGTAACATAGGGCACCATGATTATATTAGTGCAAGTGATAATTTTTTGCGTGATGGACACACATAAAAATATCTCACCTTCACAATGGTAATAGCTATCCATATAAATGATTGATTAAGGTATTGTAATTGTTACTATGGGGTTATAACTTTGGCACAAATTTTCCTAAATGGAGGCAGTTTGTAACACTCCAATCTTAGACATTAGTATAATTTTAAATAACATATGTTAGTAGTAAGAAAACCAAATTAATAAATACAAATACAAATGAATATGTGTATTTTAATTTAAATTAAGTATATGGATGACAAGTGTCTCTGTGTAAAATTAAGAAATTGTGTAAAATTCTAATTAAGTAATAAAAAGGAGTTAAGACCAAGAGGAAAGGTCTCTACCCCTTGTTGATTAATTTTGGGGTTTGTTTCTTGTTTGTGCTATTGTTTTTTTGTTTGTGAGTGCACTTGGTTGAAGGAATCTATAAGCTCCGACAAGACATTGCTAGGTACATCTGATCATGTGTATCTTGTGCCATCACCAAACCTTCCATCAAGAAGAAATTATTTTACACCCCATCGCCTACCCTAGACAATACCTGGGGTTTTGTCTCCATGGAATACATGTCTGACTTTCCTTCAACCAAGTATGGCGGTGACTGTGTATTCGTGGTTGTTGACCATTTCTCTAAGATGAAAATTTAAACTCCTTATAGACAATTATTTTAGATTGAGACAACAAGTTCCTGAGTACAATGTGGTTCCAGCATATGGTCAATGATGGGCACCAAGTTGACCAAATCGACTACCTTCCACCCACAAACCGATGTGAAAATAGAATTGGTCAACATGTTGACTATGTATATACTGACAATATACAAGTCCAAACATCCCTACACTTGGGATGAGATCCTTCCTTATGTTAAACATAGCTACAACATATCCTTTCACAAATCTATTAGCAATATCCCTTTTGAGGTATGCTCGGGGTTCCAACCATTAGCCCAAATTGATCTAGCACTTGCCATTTCACATAGTCAGGAAGAGTCCTCTCATGATAAAACTAAGTTTGATTAGGAATCCAAATTTTTTGAGTGGATCCAACACATCCAAAAACAAATTCATGATATCTTGTAGAAATCCAATGCCAAGAATAAGCATAGACACGTCTAACATCGAGTTCCAAATAAGTTTCAAGTTGGAAATAAGGCTTGGTTACATTTACAAAGATAACACCTTGGAAGTCCCCATCATAATATCCACACACCTTGATTTGGGCATTAAACCATCACCAAAGTTGTGGGTGAGAATTATTTTGAGTTAAGTATTTCCCCTGTTCCTCGGCTTGCACCCTTTCTTTAATGTGGAGCTATTTCGACCATATTTTTCAGCCCTCTTAGAAACCTCAGAGGCATCCAAGAAATTTTACCTTACCTACCTCAATTGTAACTGCATTTAGAAGGATACAATCAACCGTATTATGGACATTGAGATCAAGGGAACTCACCAAAAAAACATCCAACTGTATTAGGTCATCAAAGTAGGGAAACTTCTTCAGTGGGGAAATTGGCTCACCATGAGTCATATACAGTAAAAATTTCCTCATATGATGGAGGAACTTGATGCAATGGGGGATATTTCTCTCCAAGGGGGAAGGATTGATCTAGGTGGATACTCATGTCTACCCATGTGTTCCACCAAGTTATAATGATTCTCCATCTTCTTGGCAATTTCTACTATTTTTTAGGTCCCAAACTTCCAGGGACTTTGTGAGGCCCTAAACGATGTTTTTTGGCCAATTGGAGGTCTATAAGTTTCCATGGAATACCATGGCCCTAGTAAATAGTTATAATTATTTTTTATTTATTTCCAACAAGCTTTTGAGTGCCCTAAATGGAGATCATATGTAAAAATTACGACCCTAAGAAATTTCGTATCAACTAGCCACATCAGGGCCCATAAATCATTTTGGTGTGTCATATCCTAGGGTTAGGTTTTTCAATGTTAGGGTTTTTTCCTCTTTCCACTTAGGATAAAGAGTCAAAATTTATAGTATAGAATAGCTAGTGCAGTTACGATTTTTTGTAAGTATAAGCATTCTTTTGATCAATGTCCTCTAGTCTAGAAGATTCTACACTAAGGCATCCCTTGTGTATTCATTGGATTTGGTGCTCCTCATGTGACATAATTCATAAATGTTGGAAAGTTGTCTTTATGATGTCCTTCGGTTCTGCATCTGGTACACCATAGTTCTTTTTGTACTTACTTTCCTTTCTTGATGCATTGAAGTTGTAAAGGTTGGACAGTTGCGACTGGATCTGCATCATTCTGGTTGGTGTTTCTCCCTTGGACCCAAGTTCAGTCCCCATTTTCTCTGTCAACAAAGCCCAAGATGTCATCTTGACAGAGAAGGACTTAGTCAGCACCACCTACGACACAAATGAAATGTCACACTAGATATGTATTATGGGTAACTACTAGAACTTGTTTTATGCAGATGTGTGAGGATTGGAATCTTACTATCTTTCTCGACCGAAGCTGATGGTTATATTACTTCTCTTATCATATTCAAGGTATGATTATATTCTTCCATCAACATATATTATAACAACTAATATACTTCCTTATCAGTGGTTCCAACTTACAATAATGCGACAGATGCATATAAAGACACATTCATAAGAAAATACACATACATTCATTCACAACATATATTAATTCGACACAAGTACATTCATCAAATATACACATAAGCAACATTTAACGTGGAAACCCATCCAGGAAAAACCACAAAGGCACTCTTCAGCTAGAATGATAAATATATGGCACCTTTATTCTATGCACTCAGGTAGTAGACTCTATTCTAGATCTTATTCTACAATCTATACAAAATTCCCTCTCATCTCATTCTCTCCTTCACTCTATTGTCGATCCACACACATATCGGATAAACTTACTCTTCCCTACAATTCTAAAACTCTTCGACTATACAAATAGACACAGACCAACTAGAAAGTAACCAACCAATCAACTGACCAGGATGTAACACACCCATACAACTTGACTAAAAGAATATAAAAAATATTCCTTTAGTACAAGTTATGGGTCATGTATCCTCCTATATCACTCATACTTAAGCTTAACTAGTACTATAATGGTCATTCCACAACTAATAGGTCCTTTCCACAACTAGAAAGTGCCCTTCTATGATTAATAGGACCTTTCTGCCTTTCGCCTTTCGCCTCCCACATTCCATAGGGTGGACTTTGAGGTGAGGAAAACTCTTTTTACCTTATATTTTCTTTCTCACTCTCCGCCTTCCGCCTTCCGCCTTTTTCGTTCCATAGGGTGGACACCGGGGTGCGTAAAAACTCATATCACTTTATATTTTCCTTTTCATCTTCTGCCTTCTGCCTTCTATAGGGCAGACTCCAGGGTGTGAAAAAAACCATATTACTTTAGATTTTCCTTTTCATATTCTGCCTTTCGCCTTCCGTAGGGTGGACCCCGGGGTGCGACAAAACTCATATTACTTTATATTTTCCTTTTCATCTTTCTCCTTCCACCTTCCATAGGGAGGAATTTGGAAATATCATGAACATAATCAAAATGCATTGGAAGTAAAAGACACATGCAGATGTATAACACAGGAAAATACAATGGAAGTAAATCTCTACTTGAACCTCTAACAAGCATTCAATGCATTCATAATATTTCTTAAAACAATTACATTGCATGATTAATACAAGGTAATACTTATCTTGAAAATGAGCTACCCCGAGCAACTAGCTATGTCGCTACAATGTTCCACCCAACCATAGGCCAGTTGTGTTCATCAATATCTCAACACAAAATCCACCCTCGATCTGGGCATGATTTCTACAAGGAGATAGGGAACATCAAGCTCACACATAGCCACATACACCACCAAGGTTAAACCAAGCCAATCCACAATTGGGTTTATCAGGATGCTAAGGAAGTGACTCACACATAGCCAAATACACACAAAGGTTTAGCTAGGCCAATCCATAGTTGGGTTTATCAGGATGCTAAGGTAGTGACTATCACATATCCAATACACACAAAGGTTCAGCCAAGCCAATCCACAGTTGGGTTTATCAGGATGCTAAGGAAGTGACTCGCACATAGACAATACACACAAAGGTTCAGCCAATCCAATCCATAGTTGGGTTTATCAGGATTCTAAGGCAGTGACTCACACATAGCCAAATAGACACAAACCCTCAGTCAAGCCAATCCATAGTTGGGTTTATCAGGTTGTTAAGGCAGTGGATAGAAAGAATTTCTAAGCTAGTGAGCTCAACCACATAGCTATGGAAACCTCTACAATATCTATCTAGCTTGGTCTCCACAATACCTACACACCCAACACAAGGAAGTGTTCCCTTCACCTCTACCCAGTCCCTCAGGCCATACCTTCCCTTCCAGTGTTCTCCAGGGCATGCACAAAAGAGTAACCAAACCCATTTGATATTTTGTGAGTTTCCTCTCCTCACTAGGCTTATCAATCTAATTTTGGCCCTCTGCCACTCCTAATTCTTATAGGTTCAGACCAAAACAAGGATGCACATAACAACAAAAAACAAGTTTTGGGTATGAAGAAAAATGTTTGGGATGTGGGATGCTCAAGACGGGGTTTCCATTAG
>LPNX010212160.1:0-14788 GCA_001517045.1 Pseudotsuga menziesii | reverse complement strand
TAATGACTATAAATAGACTGGATGGACTCCCGATTTAGACATGACTCCCGATTTAGACATATGACCAAATTTGGACAAGGGAGGATTAATAATCCTAATATACACGACCTCTAAATGTTGTGATCATCTGAGCTTTCTAATGGCATCATCTTGTACCTGTCGTACAGTCCATACATATTTGCATAGAAACCAATTTTGCTCAGGGTCTTCTAACCCATTTCCATTAAAGATTGGTAACTTTATATTATTCCCAACCATTCTGTTTACCCTTGGTACCGCTGAATTAAAAATTCCACTAGTGGGAGTTCCCTTACTGCTATTTCCACTATTACTGTTAGTCGGATTAGCAAAAACATTGGGTGATGTGTTTATTGATCTTACCTTAGGTGATGCATTTCTCAATCTTACTTTGGGTGATGTACGCAGGCTCGCGAGTATCTCATAATCTTGACATGGATATGATGCTTTTTCTTCTTCGGCTTCTTCAGATATTAGCTAGTACTCCTCTTCTTCGTTGCAATATCCTCCGTCAAGGTTGGACTCCAACTTGTAATCCTATCCTTCGGTGGCACTGCAGCTTCCTCTTCTTTTCACAATCCTTCTTCTCTTTCTCGACCGAATTTTTTTTCCACTCCTTAGGCATCCACCTTCTAGTTTAGTCTCACTATTACTCGAAAACATCTCAATTTTCCCCCACCCATACTACTCGAAATATTTCATGTGACATATCCTAGGTCTCCATGCATAAATTTTTACTCGTTCAACTCCATTCTCAGGATCCCTTTTTCACACAACAACATCTTAAACCACATTTTCAAATATTTCAGATGGTGACCTATAGGAATTGTGAAAAATTATATTTCCATCTCACTGTATGATTTTATCGTATTGACTGCAATTTATTTGATATATCCTCCAAGAATACTATCAACCCATAAATCAACATCCCTACATATAGGATTGCTCACCCCCTTCAGCTGTTGGATCAACTCAACACTACACTTTGTTGGTTCTCCTCGAATTTTTTTCTTCTAGGTTGCTAGCTTCAATAACCACTCATACAATGTGATGGGAGATTTGATAAAGAAAATTTCATGAATGTTTGTGTAAATGTATCACTCCAACTATTCATTTGGACTTAGTTGTGATTCTTCACTTTCCTCTCGTGCAAACTCTAGTGCCTTATAACCAATCCAATCTTGAATTTTCAGCTTCGCCTGGTGCCAAAGCATATCCCCATC
This sequence comes from Pseudotsuga menziesii, assembly GCA_001517045.1. Taxonomy (NCBI): domain Eukaryota; kingdom Viridiplantae; phylum Streptophyta; class Pinopsida; order Pinales; family Pinaceae; genus Pseudotsuga; species Pseudotsuga menziesii. Next base: position 13,547 of record LPNX010212160.1, on the reverse strand, counting down.
GGAATGATTCATGGTACCGATAACATAACCATTTGTTGGCGTATTTTCGGTCGACCCGGGTTTAGATCCTTTGTTTGTCAACAAGACCCAATATATCAGCCTGACAGAGGAGAACTCCATCGACAACACCTATGACGCAGATGAAGTCTCACCTGAGATAAATTATGGGGACTGCCAGAACTATGTTTCTGCAGTTATGTTGGGTATTTCACTCTCTACTTTTATCAGGTCACTCGAACAAAACTGAGAATTATACTTTGGTTCTCATACATTCATTCAAGATAACCATATATAATTTTGTCGACATATGTGACAACAAATAACATAAAGCATTAACATATGTTAACTTAGTATAGGTGCAACACATATATAAGTTCATTCACCATTAAATCTGTGCGACACATTCTAATATGCTTAATTACATTTAATATGCATTTGAAACAACATAAACATTAAAACATAGAGAGACAAGATATAACGTGGAAACCCATCCGAGAAAAAACACAAAGGTACTCTTCATCTGGCATGATAATTGGTTTGACACCTTTGGTCTGTGCACTCAACTTGTAGACTTTTCTTTTGATATTCTTTACAATTCATATATTCATATCTTGTCTCATGCTCTCTAGTTTTGGTCTCTCTCTCTCTTTCAGAATAGTAGATCTGCACACAACCTAGATCAATTCTCTCTTTTCCTTCGATTGATCAATCAATAACCAATAACAACAAGACAAGCAGCCAGAGAGGGAAGAACCAACACACAACTTGGGTTTATTATTTTATAAGATTTTCTGCTTTTACAATTCTTAATTCAACCGTGGAATGAATCTCAACTGTCATTCGACAGACTGTCTTTCTATTTTAATATATTCAGTTATATCTAAAACACATCTAAAAATAGGCACTATTGGCCCAAAATAAAATCATGCCTTATTATTAAACTAACTTTTTCACAAAATCAATTGAACTCTATTTTTAGACTGCTTTATTCGTCTTTTTTTGCGGCTCCTTCCATCGTGGATTTTCCTCATATTGTGACCGAACTGTTCATCTTTCCAATCATTATTCTAGTTCTTTCTTCTCGCATTTTCCTAGGGTAAACACCTTTCCATTCATTAATAGAAGTTGGGTTTTACTGTACTAATGTACTTTATACAACAAATCATCTTCCCATTTTATATTGTTTCCTTTATTTCATTCTACAAATAATCCAGACCAATTAGAGCACATCCAATATATGAGAAGCCTCTCTTTAGATGGCCCAAATTCCAAACAACCTTTCAATCAAATAAGAAAACAAAGAAAACCATGGAAGATAACCTCTATGAAAAAAGTGGAACACATAGAGGTAACAAGGGGACCATTAATCTAGCAATTAATGCAAAGATCTTCTAGATAACTATGCAAACACTAGAATTTAGATTACTATTGGAAACCCAAAAACCTCCTTTAAAATTGTAGGGGCCCATTTCTTATTTCGAGTTCACGATTTCTTTTGGTACAACTAATCATTTGGTAGTTTGATTCATGTATACCCGAGTCCATTTTCTTCTTGGGCATTTACCAAATCACGGAGATCCTACACCAATATGAGCTAACAAGATAGAAATTGTTGTGAAGAGAATGTTACACGGATCGAGTTGAAGATAGTCCACTAGATAATTTTGATTCCTCAACAAGTTGAATATAATCTGTCAGCTTCTTGAAAGCTCATCAAGTAAAGGGTCAAGTCACTTCCATATCGCCAACAACAACAAAAGTGGATAGGAATGCACATGACGACGCTAAGTTTTCCAAATGTTTTGATGAGGATTGATATGGTTGCAGCGGGCACTTGTGAACATCATGGGTAGTAAATAAAAAAAAATGGATTTACATTTCTTTCGAGGACCTTCTCCATGGTCTCATGTTTATATTCCAATACCATGTCAAGTGTTGGATGGTATGTGGACAACGCATAGACAATGAGGACATCGAGACATATGAATTCTGACAAGAAACTCTTTAGTAGGCTTCAAGTAAAAGAGATAGGAATGATAATGAAATTGAGTGATTATGTTATTTTTCCTATGAAGGAGTGGGATCCATTCCTTCTATATGTCATCAAGTGATGTTCTTGAGTATAATGATGTTTTAGTTTTTCCTAGTTTGAAGAAAATACTTTTTTCGAGTGTCTTCTATGATATATTTTCAATGCAGAGTTTCATTTGAAGGGACAATAACGTACTATTAGTGATCATACTATAGAAAGGTTGGTGATTTTGGATATGGGTGTGCGAGATGGTGCCTTTTACAATTTACTTGCTAATCTTAAGGCAATTATAGTTACTAATGGGAAATTGGGTGAGGCTTTTAGTTTTTAGGAGGAATATGTAGAGAATGTATGGAAGGATGCCATGGATATAGGTTGAAAACATATTCTTGAATTACTGATTCATTCCAACTTTGCAACCCTTGATGGGAGTGTTGAAGAGTACTAAGATAGGGTTAATGTAGTCAACCCTTGAAAAGACAAAGTTGAACTTAATGAGACTCTTAGTATAGTTACATGTTATATTTTTAACTTAGCAATATAATTTCCATCTCTGTCAACTTTTAATTCATAATTCATTTCATCCCACAATTATAGCATCATTCATTTGCAAAAAAAAGTAAATAAGGATGGTTGAAAGATAACCATGCACAAGAGACACAACAATCTATCCTGCGAAATCGAAACAGGAGAAAACCCAACAAACTTTTCTTTGAAGAAATCAATCCAAATTTCAAGTACAATACCAAACATAAATATTAATTCCTAGCACAAGAGTGTGCTCTTCATCCACAAGAAACCCTAGAAAATCTTTGAGAGAGATAGAGATAATAAGATAACCCCAAAATTAATTATAGTGATCTTCACTTGTCCTCCTTGACAAGTGTGCACCAATTGAGAGACATGGGCTTGGTTGAATGTGGCAAATGAAGAACACTTCTATTTATATTCTTATTTGAATTAATTTGCACTCTTGAGGCTGACTTGTACTTTTGTCTTCTTGGTCCAAGTTCCCCCTTTTACTAGAGTATTTTTCCCTTTCTTGTCTTCTTCTTTCTTCGGGACTTATTCAATGGAGTGTCTTGACTTATTTGGTTATTTCTTCATCATAGAAAATTTCTCCTCATTTATATTTCCTCACATGTGATCATATTCTTCCCAAGAGCTGTAATGTTGATTTGATCATACTCTAAAAAGTTCGGGTCACTTCTTAGATCCAATTGTCAACATTAACATTAGATTAGACTTTCTCTAATATAGAAGGAGATTAGATCTCCTTGTAACATAGACAAGTCATCTCACTCTATTATAAGAATAGATCACTCTTCCTACAGATCACTCCCACATAGTGGGTATGCAATGTGAGACCTCTAGCCTACTGCCACTCCATCCAACACATGACTTGGTGAGAATGTCCTTTAGTACTAAATTTGTATTGCATATACATATGTATAGTAGTTCTAGTGCATCATCATTTGTATTGCATCTATAGTGGAACTGAACTATATATGTACTGCAACTGCATCTATACTACAATTTCCATATATAGGTCATTCACCGCTTGTGAGTTTCTACCACTCATCTATAAATTATCACAATGTTTGGGCCACTCTTCTCATATGAATGTCTACCTATTCATATGTAATATTAGTTGGGTCATTCATCTCACATGAATGTTTTCCTACTCATCTGTAAGATTATCTAGTCCATTCATCTCATATGAATGCCCATCTGCTCATCTATAAGATCATCTAGTCCATTCATCTGTCATGAATGGTTTCTTGCCCATCTGGTGTATGGGTGTTATCATGTAAAATGGCACTTCTCCGTTCGAGTACTGACACTCAATGTGTTGGTACACAAAAGAAAAAAATGGATAGAAGTAGCCAAAACAATATATATGGGCATGAAATTTGATGCATCATTCCCTTACCAGCTTGACCTATTTTTTGTATGACTATTAAGGTGAATACACGACTATCTCCATTGCAACCCATGTATGATACGCGAGTATTGTCACTGCAACTCGCGTATACATGATTAGGGTTAAAATCCGTAGGTTGTTCTTAAGAAAGTCATGTATCATACACGACTTGCCAGTATTAATAGTCGCGCGTTCCTTAATCCAAAATTAAAAAATATAAACATGATTAGTCAAGTACAGTTGGGTCCTTAATCATAACTATCCCAACTTCCCCTACCATCTCAACCTTCTTAACCTCTCTCTTTTCTTGTGTAAATAGAGGGTAGGGGTTGAGGCTAATCATCATGAATTTTAGAGCAAAGTTATGTTGGTGGTTTTCCTTTATATATTTTGGAGCAGCAGAACTCAGTGTCCTTGGCTGGCAGAGGAGCAGTTGTCTCAGATGTTGGTTGTAATATCACCTCACTTATATATCAATAAAGAGAGTATTTCTTCCAATATTTTTTCTTTGTACTCTTATGTATTATGATTTATGAATTGTCTTGTTCTTTCATTGCAAGCATATTATTTCATTAATCATCTATATAATATATAAGATATTGCAGGAAAGGTTTTTCTCTTTGCAGGTGTTGGAGATTCCTGGAAGTTGTGTAATCAATTTGAAGTAAAGAAGAAAGCTAGGATGGACTGTCATAAATAAGGTATGCCTAATTTCTTCCTATTTCTATTTCAAATTCTGAAATGGCTGATTGTCTGTAAGTTTATTTAGTACGTTGGTAACCCTAGAGACCCTAGGTTATAAGGTTGTATTCTCTTGAACAACAGAACTGGTGACTCCCCTGGGGAGTCCAACCTATTGTCACAACAGAATTTGAGCCCAAAATCCAACGGATTTCATGTCTGAAATTCGACATATACTTGTTGGTTATTCGACAACATCATTTTTTTGTCGTCGGTGGAATATCGTCAGATATTCGATGACATTCCAAACCTAGTCGACTTTTCGACAACGTGTGAAGCTAATATGCTGATGTCTTTCACCACTAAGTCCTCGAATTTTCGACTCCTACGTGGTTGAACATCCAACTGCTCCTTGTCGAAGGTGGGCCACTTCCTTTGTAAAAATTTGGGTTTATGCCGTCAATTTTGAGACGAAGGGGTTTCGATTTTACGACATATAATTGTCAATTTTGCGACTACTGGTTGTTGGATGTCTGACATATCCTTGTCAAATTTATGCCACTTCCTTTGTAAATGCTGTCGATTTTGAGAGGAAGGGTTATCGGATTTTCGACTCGTATTAGTCGAATTTGCGACTACCCACTGGCGGATAACCGATGACAACTTGTAGGAGTTGCGACGACATGCTTGTAGGATCACCATTCTCAGAGATATGGAAACTTTGTTGGATGAGGGTCACAGGATGTCAGATAACCGACGGTCTTGTGTGTATTTTAAAAAAAAATCTACGGTCTTCTCTATATTTAAAAACCCCAAATTTTGTTGTCTTCGTCGGACATTGTAGATTGTTCTTCCCATTTTCCCTCAAAAGGAAGGTGTCATTGATCCATGAGAATATATGTATGTGCTCCAATTTATTCTTTATAACTACCACAAAAGTCATGGGAGTCACCCACAAGATTAAGCTTTTCCCACCAAGTCATTTGACCATACTCTAGAAACTTGGCTTGATATTAAAACTCTCTCGAATGAAGGATTATTTATAATAGGAGTTTCAACAAACACTTGTTGAGAAAATGTTTCTTCAAACACTTGGCTTACAAACGTTGTGTCAAATACTTGGCACACACCCTTTAATATGGTGGTAACCATTCCAAGGTACCAACACAACTTTGGATTTTTTCTTTTTCGAACATAAGAGACATAAAAATTTCTAGGAGGTTATGTTTTCTTTAATAAGAATTGAATTCTCTCATCATGTCTAGGGTTTTCTCATGGAATATTCCCAAGTGCATCATATTTCCATAGGTAAAAAATAATATCAATTGCAAAGGTACATGGAAACACAAGCAATGGCCATGGGAGCTTGTCCTTCTCAGTTGAAAACATGTTCCAATCATCCATTGTTCCATTCTCTAGATGCACCATCTTTTTTATAATGTCCTAGGCACTCTTGATGCCTAGATAAGGGATTGGAAATATATCCTTTGCATCAATGTTGTGGAAATCAATGCCCCAATGAAGGCCTTCCACCTTCATACTCTTTACCATCCCTAAAATTTACAGAAACACTCATCTCATCTACCATGGCTCAATGCTTTCCTCCCTATTTTTGTCTTAATCACACCTTGGATCGCTAATTATTTCATGTTCAGCTCAACTATATTTTTCAATTCATCATTATAAACGCTTATTTACAATTTACATATAATTTGATCTTAGGTCAAAAGGGTCAAAACAAAGGTATTACAATCCATCAATGCTCAGATGTCCCCTTTTTTTCCTTGCCAATACCTTACCATCTCCATCTATGCCACAACTTGTTTTTGGCACCAAGAAAACATTGAAAGGGAAAGGTAATAAAATATTGAGAAAATTGACTCAACAATATGGCAGACAATAATTAAAGCTAAGTCGACACACAATAGAACAAACCCTTGACAATTAGATAAGGAAGTGTGAAATCAAGGTGTTTGGTTACAAAATATTAATATGAATGGTATTGGAGGACCGAGTATTAATATATAGTTTACCCCTAATTACATTCCTTTAACATTAAAATTATTAGGAATTTGTTTTGGCATAATCTATTTCCCAACGAAGCCCATTGGGTACTTCCCCTCATTTTGATGATGGTACCTAGGGTATACCATATCTTCAATGCTCAAGGCCATGTCAACAGTCAACAATTGGCTTAAGGAGAGAAAAATCATGTTTGAAAATAAGATTTGAACCCAAGTGAGGGAGGATAACAACTTCTCTCAACTACTCAAGCTACACCCAATTGACCTACAAAATTATTAAGATTTATCCCTAAATTATATTAAAATCAAGTTTGAACACACAAGTCAAATGCATGTCAAGAAATCCTATAATTCACATTTATAGTAATCCCATCAAATCCATAATATTTAGTAAGCTTAATGAAAATCCAACTCTTTAGTATAATACTTACTCTATAAAATCTAAAATATTTTAAAAAACCCTAAAAAATTAAAACTTATTGAAACATTACATAACTACCGTGAAGAATGCTAAACTCAAAAATAACTACCTTGAACACTGCTAAACTAAAAAACTAGATATCTAAAATTATACATATTAAAATAAAATAAAATAAGATCTTTAATATTTCCACAAATAAAGAGAGGAAGCATATTCATATACCTGTCATTGTCGACTAATTACCAACTTATGAAAACTCATTATAGAAAATACAATTTGCTTTACACTTTCTTGTAGACATATATGTACACATTATAAACATGGATCCATAAATTGATAACACTAAATATCACCAGAAACCAATATAAATCCAAGTTATGCATATTGATATTATTTATAAGTCATCATGGTTGCCCTCGTACTTTGGTTATCCTCTTCAGCTCAAATGGTTATTGCATTTATGGGTCCTATCCAAAGAATGTTCTTGACTAGATCTGTTTTTGATTCACTGAGTTCGCTTGAAGCGGGAAAAATTCTAAAATACTTGAAAGGTCTCTGGGGAATTTAAGATGAAAGATAAAGCATTGTGACAATCATTAAACTTAGCCTTAACCCTCCCCTTGACTGCTGCCCTGTCTAATATTCACAACTCGGGAACAATATCCTATCTATAACATTGGATAAATTACCAATAATAGCTGTTATAAAGGAAAACATTTGAACCTCAATGTCCTATTTGACAGAGGTCCCTACACACTAAAATCCACTTAGAAGTCCACAGACAAACCAAAAAGTATGCCAACCTAGAACAGGGTATCATGGACAATGGAAGAAATAAGAAATAAGCATTACAGAAAAATAAGAAAACAATGGGAAAACAACAAACTTAAAAGCACTTTATCCATTTGAGGACTAAGCCAAGGGAAAAAATCCTGTCATTCATTAAAAAAACACTACCAATTCCCATGAAGTGAAAAAAGAGAAGTAATGTGCATACCTTGGAAGCTTCAACTCATTTGTTATCTATGAATTCGAGATGGGGGCGTAGTTTGGCATGATTAAATATCATCTCTTATTTTGTCTACAAGAAGTATATTATATGCTCGTGATTGTTAAGGACCTTCGTGACCACACCCATCATTCTCATAAGCATGAACTTCCTACCCTGACCAGAACTGAGATAACAAACATAAGAGCAAGAACAAAGTGATTACTAGCGGGTGGTAGCCATTCTTTCAGATAGGAATCAAGTACTATATCAAGATACCTACAGAAAGTGGGAACTAAAGTAGTCAACTTGTTTAATTGTTCTTTTACATAAAAAATAAAACATACAAAAAAAATAAAATTATAAGAACGTATGCTCTGAAGTAAAATTATGTTAAGAAGGGATCTGAAAAATATTACCAGCCCAACCATGTCACAAAATCCAATACAACAACAACAAGAACAAAAAAACTGGCAATCTGCAAGTACAACACAACAACATGTTTAATGAAAAGACTACTTAATCTTATTATGAATCTCAAAATTTGATTTCTTATTTCCAAAGGACTTCTTAGTATTCTCTGCAAATGTTTGTAAAACATGAGGCCAATTTAGAAACACTATGGCTTGTGTTCAATATAATTTATGAGATTTAACAACGATATGTTTGACAAGAGCTTACATAATCAACAAACTTCTGAATTAGGGCTTTAGCCATTTGAGTTGTCTCAACAAAATGAACAATCTGAGATAAAACAACATCTGAACCTACTTTTTGTCACTTGAATGTGAAGATCCCCTTTTAAGTTCATAGTGTCTCCTATGATTGTCCCCCCAACCTCCTTTGACATTGGTGCTGACCCACTAGTAATCACACTATGATTGACATGGTTGGAACCCCATACTACTATTCCATCAGCTGGGACCTTTGAACCTAGTTATACTTTGAGCATATTACTCCTTTGAGTCAACTACGCATCAATTTATTTTTCTCCCACATTCCTTCCATGCGCCATACATAAAAACACATGTATCACATCTATGAATTCAAATATAGTTATTTATGACTAACAATATAAATATGATAGCCTAATATTTTTCTTTTAAGAAGTTTCCATCCTTTGTGAAAAAAGTGAGCTATGTGAGCTCACAACTAGAAAAGATCTCACTAAAATATTTAATAACAAAGACAAGAAAATGTACACCATAAAAAATGGTCCCAAAAGATAACTTAAGAAACAGATAAAACGATAAGAAAATTGAGGCAATGAATAAAAATATATTAACATTTAGAGACTCAAAATTAAACACCTTTTAATATTAGGGTAGCCAAGTAATCAATGTTTCATGCACTTAACATATCAACATTATTATAATGAGAGAGAGAGAGAGAGAGAGAGAGAGAGAGAGAGAGAGAGAGAGCCAACCTGAATATGTGATTAACAACTAAGCAGTTGTTGGTGCAATTTCTAAAAGCTTCTTAATGACATTAGATGTTTTTCCTTTATCCACAACTTGCAATCTTTTGTATTGTTTGCCTAAGAATGGTTTGTCTTATCTAAGTCTTATCTGATCTTATCTTAATCTTACTTGAAGGGTTAGAAGTTTGAAAGGTTTCCATGTGATGACTGATGCACTTGAGAGATAGATGAATCCACCATTGGATGCTTCTCTTTAATATTAATTTGATCAATACTAACTTCCTCTATGTGTAAGCAAACAAATTATTTTCCTGAAGAAGATGGCACTGTGACGGATGTTGGGCACCGTTTTTGACCCCTTTTTGCCTCTTAGATATCTTTCATTTCCTTCATAAAACATCCATATTGAGTAGAAAGCTTTAAAGATCATCGATAAACCTTGGTTAAAGAGGTATAATGTCATTGCTTGCTAATAAATTGAGTTTTTAGACTTTTTAAGCATTTTAACTAGAATTTTTACTTAGACTACGGGATGTACTAACTTCCCGTATTAACTCCAAGATTGAGCATTTGCAGGACAACTAGGAGGGAAATGGAAGATAGAGAATGGATCCTTGATGTCCACAGATGGATGAACATTCAACAGTTAGGTGATGTGGCCTGTACAGATGTCGAGTCAACTTCAGTCAAGGGCGGCCACCTGTTCTACATCCAGCACAAAAGAAGGAACAAATCTGATTTTGTGGAGTCTCACGATTTTGATAAGGATCTCGTTAGCTATTCTCATTAATTAGATTGCAGAATTGTAGCATTTCTAGTTGTGTTTCGAATTTGTATAAATCCCTCACAAGACAATGAAGAAGGATCACGATTTTGAAGAGGAATGCACTTGTGCTTCTGAACTGCGTGGTTTCTTTGCTGTGTAAACAATTTATGGTGAATGCATATCGAGTTTTAGTACTGTAAATCTTTTACTGTGTGTGGAGCAAGGCTTTGGAGGGCCCCCATCGTTGAGTTCTCACACTTTTACATTGCCGGTGTAGCGATTTGATGATTGCAGCGATTTCCTGTTGATGCAAGTTAATTAAATCGTGCTGTTGGTATGTGTTAAACCCTATAATTTCCAGTTTATCATTGCAGGATAAATTTAATTAAGTTTTTGATCGATTTCACTACTGCTCTGTTCTTTCATTTCATGGTTTAAATTACAATTTCTATCGTGCTGTATATCACTGGCAATATTGATAAACGCTGTTCTTTACTGGTTAAATGCTAAGGATATCAATGGTTCAGACCACGACCTCTGTGTATTATTCAATGCTGTTTATTCGATAGTGAAATGGTAAAAGACATTTACAAATTATGAACACTGTCTTGTAAGAGAAATTAATTGGTATTTGTTCATTCAGCGCTGGTAGAACCTTGTAGTCTGTAGCCTAGGTTTAAATTTGTTATTTAAAAATTGTTTTTTTCAATCTTAGTCCTTTTTGATTTCCTAAATCAAATACTGTGTGCTTAAAAAGAAACAATGAAATCACCCTTGTAAGAGGATTTTGTGTCTGTAAGTTGCAGTATTCTTTTCATCTGTCAGTAGATTTAATTCACAGTTAGCTAAATTCTAGATAAGTTTAGCCTCTAAGTCCTAAAACCTGGATGTGTCTCGAAGTTTACTGACTCGGATTGATTTAAATATAAGTTCTGATTCACACCTGTAGATCAGAGCCCAACATTTTGGCGCCGTTGTCGAGGAGGCACTGTAGAAGCAGACTTAGGAACCTTAGATTTCTGATGAAAACAAAAATTTCAAACAAAAACACAGAATAGGTTTTACTTTTATGTCAAGACTAAGAGACGAGAAAGGAAGATCTCTTAAAAACCCCCCAAAAACAGAACTAACAAGAGCTTCTCTTCCAAAAGGATTCATCTCAACAGTAGGCACTTCTAAAATGGCTGAGGAAGAAACAGGAAAAGGACCAACTGCCGAACAGAGAAGGGAATATGAGAGGATGCTGGAAATAGAGAACAAACGCAGACAGGAGAGAAGAGAAGAAGAAAGGCGACATGAAAGAGAAGAAGAGAGGAGACATGACAGGGAAGAAGAAAGGAGACAAGAGAGGGATGAAACAACTGATCAGGAAGCCACTTTCAAATTCCCCATCCTGGATACTAGTATTATCTTAGGGGAAGATGTAAAAATGAAGAACATTCCACCCTCTATTTTACCAAACTTTTATGGCCTAACCTCTAAAGATCATGACTCTTTCCTATTCGAATTTGACATCTTGTGTCGAACATATGGGTATACTGATGACACCCATAAGCTCCGTCTTTTCCTTGCCACCCTTAAAGCAGCTGCCTTGAAGTGGTTTATGGGTCTAGGAGAACATTCTATTACTAGCTGGGATAAAATGAGGAAGATCTTTCTTCAGAAATATCAGGCCTATTGCAGATCAAAGGATCTCAAAGATGACATCTTTGGAATGACTCAACAGGAAGATGAGAGTTTGGAGGAATATTTGGAAAGGTTCTCATACAATTTACAAAAATCTAAATACAATTCTTTAACACCAGAAATGATTAGAACAATATTTCTGAAAGGGATAAGAGAAGAATATTTAGATATTTTAAATGTTATGGGAAAAGGTGACATTTCTTGCCTTCCATTTGATGAGATACAAGACTTATGCCAGAAATATTCGAGAGGGAAGGCTACGACTGGAAAAAGAGACATCATTACCAAAGTAAATAAGTCTGCAAACGGTGTTATTTCTAGGGCTGAGCTTGGAAATCTGCTAGAAGATTTCAAGACTGATTTATTGAGTACATTGGGCACACAGGTTGAAGTAGAAAAAACTAAGAAAAGACAAGAACAACAAGACCAGCAAGATCAAGCCTTGTCTATCTTTTGTCCTAAGTGTAGGAAGAAGCACCCACTCAAAGAATGTCCTTTAAATGCTGTTGAAATTTGTGGTTTATGTACTTTTAATCATAAAACTGATGACCGCCCTAGATTGAAAGAGTTGCAGGCAGCTCGAATGGAGGAGAATCAAAGGATGGAGTCTCTTTACTTCATGGGACAACGAAGACCTTGGCAGCCACGATTCTCAGGTATGTCTCAAGACCCTATGCAACAATTTAATGCAAATTATCAAACTCCTATTCAGAATTCATGGAGTGCACCCATGCCTTGGCAAACTTGGTCTCCTCCTTTAGCCCAATCTGCTCCAAATTGGAGAGGTTATGCCCATGGAAATCAGACATATCAGCAGGCCTATTTGCAGCCATACCAACAACCTTCATCCTATCCCCAATATCAGCAGCATCAAGTCCAAACTCCTTCTTATCAAGCCCCATCTTACCAAGTCCCATATTTCCAACAACCCAATATGGCTCCTCAATTGGGTCCACCACCTCAACAACTTCAATTGCCATCCAATCAGCCTCCACCTCGGCCTACACAACTACCAGCTCAGCCAATTCCAAATCCGAACAATAAAACAGAAAGACCTATGTATAATGTTGATGATGGAATGGCACTTCCCTACTCAGTTCTTCCACTACAAAATATTACTTTAAGATCTGAGAAAATATTATTTTAGAAGAACAAACAGAAAATGAGAAAAATTAAAAAAGATTAAATACAGAAAAATCTCAATCAGAAAATCAGAGTCAAAAAGGAAAAACTTTAGTATCATATGAACCACCTTTCCCAGAAAGGTTGGTTAAAGAAAAACCTTCAATTTCCTTACCTAACTTTTGTTTTGAATGAGTTAAAAGATGCATATGTCAAAATTCCTTTACTACAGGCTATAAAGGATATTCCAATTTTCACTAAAGCAGTAAAAGAATTATGTCTTAATAAAAGGAAGAAGGATCCATCCAAAATTCATGTGGTAGGAAATCTAGCAGGACTAATGTCTAACACTATTTTCATTGAGAAGTATATGGATCATGGGATTCCAATGGTTACAATCACTATTAATAATTTTTCAATTCCAAAGACATTGATTGATTTAGGTGTTGCAATTAATGTAATGACACTTGAAACAATGGAATA
>LPNX010212121.1:261382-287297 GCA_001517045.1 Pseudotsuga menziesii | reverse complement strand
TGAAACAACAAGCATATCAACATTATAGTGAAAGGGAATTGAGTAAAACACTTGTTTAAAGGGGAGGGCATGTTAATCCCTATATATTGTGACATTACATTTCTATAATCATATCAGTATTGTCTTTATTGGTCAGATAGGACCCTAATTGTAACTGTGTGTAGGCTCTACAATTGTAACTATACCTTTTATCACACACACGCACCAAGTAGATCTAATTTGGAATAATCTCAACTCATCTTGCTTTGTACCTGAAATACAGTGAAAAGTAGGTTGCCCCTTTGAAGAGCCTAGATATTCATCTTTTTATTGCATTCTAAATGTGTTGGAATGCTATCTCTTCTTGTTTTAAGCTATTGTCAGGAATTTGGTGCATAGCAACATTTAATTATCATAATTATGGATGAATTCATGGTAGGAATTTATGCATATTTTGGGATGGGAATTTAATTAATTGGGCTATTATAGTCTATTTTCACCATGAAATTCTATATTGAAACAAAGAAATTCGAGATTGGGTAATATAGGAAAAAAAGGTATGGTGAAATTGAATACCTTATAGCCTCGACAGTGTCATGAGGCACTTAGGTACATGACATGTTGACTCAAACATTGAGGGATGATAATGAGTATGTTGAGGCTCATAGTTGCATGTTTAGGGAGAACAAACCTTCAAAGAAGTTTCCAAACTAGTATCATGGCATTAATGGGAAAAATCATATATTCAAAACCTTCCAACTTTTAGGTTGTTATAGACCAACAAGTCTGGTGGGATGCCATCGTGGATGAGTACACCTCCACCATGTAGAATGGTGTGGGGGACATGGTTGCAAGACTAAAGGGGAAGCTATTAGTGAGTTTTAGGTGGCTCTACAAGATTAAGCATGCAACATTGAGAAGTTCAAGGGGAGGTTTGTGGTGAGATGGTTCTCCTAGAAAGCGAGAGTGGATTATGTGGAGATTTTTTCTCTACTTTCTAGGTACACTTCCAGTATAACAGTTAAGTTTTTTATTTCATTTATGGGATGAATGATACATCATATGGATGCAAAGATAACTTTCTTAAACGAGATAATTAAGGAAGAAGCATGTACATAGAGAACCCTCAAGGCTTTGAGGTAAATAGGAAGAAGTCCCATATTTATAGGTTTAATAAGGCCTTGTATGGGCTCAAGAACAAAAGAGAGAATTTTATTCTTGATAGATGGATATTTGTACAGTATGGACTTCAGCAAAAGTGAAGATCTTAGTTTTTATCATATATGTGTTAGGACTGCTATGGTTATTTTGGTGTTGTATGCATATGAAATGTTTTTTATAGGTGTAGAGAATCTCACTACATGGTGCAAAGAAAACATGGCAATTAAGTTTGAGATGAAGGACATTGACATGGGGTATTACTCCTTGGGTTTGGAGGTTTGGTATAGACTGTGGGCAAGGTAAGTATGTAGTTGAGATCATGTAGAGGTTTTGGATGAAGGACTACAAACTTATGTCCACACCCATGTTCAATAATTTAAAGAAGGTGACATCTTCATATTCTGAGTTAGTGGACCCTACATTGTACAAACATCTTATATTTGGTCAACACTATATTATATATATGTTTTGTAGTGAATGCCTTGAGTAATTTCATGGTAAAGTCGATGCAGGAGCATTAGGTAGAGAGAAAACATGTGCTCAAATATTTGTGGGGCACAATGGAATATGGTCGAAGGTAAATATCTTGGAGATGTTCAAGTTAGGTTTAGGGGTATACACACTCAAATTGGGTAGGTGGTGCAATAGATAGGAAGACCACCACAAGGTGTTAATTTAACCTTGAATTAGTTATGATATCCTAGTTCAATAGGAGGCACAATTACATGGAACTTAGCTCAATTGAGGTGTAATGCATTGCAACCATTACTGATAATCATGGGGCCATTTGGATTTGCAAGTTGCTTGTAGAGTTGTTTGATAAGGAGTTGGATATCACAATGATATACTGTGATAATTAGAGTTGTACCAAACTATTTAAGAATCCAATATTTCATGATAGGTCCAAACACATAGATATCATATTTCACTTCATATGAGAAAACATCCAAAAGGGACCAGTAAAGCTCTAGTTTGTTCTCATAGATCGAAAGGTGGATATTCTAACCAAGCCCTTGGTGAAAGGGAACTTTGAAGCATCCATATACAAATTTAGATTGGCGTAGAATTCATTCATCGTAAGAGGTAGTGTTGAGAAATGTAGCTTGGATGATAACTTCTTGCATATAGTGGTTCGAGACATTTTGTTAAGTGATCACTTACGAAAAGTGGGTAATATTTCTATTTTATGATTTTCACCTAGGAATTTCTATTTTGTGATTTTCACCTAGGAAAAGTGAAAGTCTAATGTTTAGAATTTGACTTAGCCTTAAGAGTCTAATCAAGTGTATTTAATACAACAATGACTTACAATAGACTTAATCTTAGTTATAGATCTCAAGGTTGAGATAGGTGCATTAGCAAGTTGTACAATAGTTGTACAATATGCTATATATGATTTACACTACAACAACAACAATTGTTTTCATTCAAATGTAGGTTGTACACCTTCATAGTAGGTACATTGTCTTATGTTGTTGCTTGAAGTGAGTTTAGTTGTTGAAAGAGAGAAAGAGGGATATGATGCCCAAAACAACCAAGGAAAGAGTAGTCCATATTGTTGTAACCTTTCCCCTTTTATGCAAGTTATACACCTCACTTTGAGTTGGTTTTTTGTTAGTGTACAACTAGTGGTTTAGTAGGTTGCAAAGGCTAAAGTCTACAAAGGTGTACATACCCTACCCCCATTGACCATTGACCTCCTAGGAGGAAACACATACTCTTAACCATTAAACCCACTCATGTTAGTACATATATATGCAAATCAAACTGTATATATATTATATTTATTTGAAAAATTAAACTTTAAAATGTACATATATCTTTATTTTTAATATTTTATATGATAATTAAATTCTATTTAATAAAATTTTAATCAATCAAACCATTCAATATAATCCATAAAACTAATAAAATTTAACCAATCAACCATTCAATATAATCCATAAAACTAATAAAATTTAACTAAATATATATAGTAACCTCTGCTTCATTACTAACCATTACCAAGTTTTAAATATCAATAATAAAATCCATCTATCTATTTATGTGCCCATTTAGTCCACTCATTTAAACAACATTTTTGGAGAAGTTTGAATTTTGCAGAGATACATACAGATCTTCTTTCCGGAATCACGAAGGGACCTTCCATACCCAGCTTCAAGAATGAACTGTTTGAAGTTTTGAACCATGGTTCCAACTGCCCATTCATAATGGGACCATGAATCGGACAGGGAATTATTGAATTCTGTTTGTGAGGTCCCTCCATTGCTTAAAGCCGAGTTGCTTCACAGCTGTTGAGTACGAATGACTGTTAAATCAAGATGCTTTCCAGAAGGAAAGATTGGAATCAAGAAGAGACACAGGATTTCAATAATGCTCCGTCCCATCTTCAAGAATGGACAGTTTCAACCATGGTTCCAACTAGCCCATTCATAATGGGACCATGAATCAGGCAGATAATTTACTTCACAGCTGTTGACTACGAAAATTCAATTACGATCTGTCCTTCCATCCTTCCAGTTCCATACCCAGCTTCAAGAATGGACTGTTTGAAGTTTTGAACCATGGTTCGAACTAGCCCATTCATAATGGGACCATGAATCGGGCAGATAATTATTGAATCCTCGAGTTGCTTCACAGTACGGATGGTTGTCAGGTGAAGATGCTTTCCAGCTGTTTGAGTGTGACTTTCTCTCACCGTCACTGTCGAGACCAGGTGAACCAGAAGTTGCCCGGAATGAAGAAGGGGACACAGAAATTCCACAATGCTCCGTCGTTCCATCATCCATTGTTTCAACCCTAGTTGCTTCACATCGGTTGAGTACGAATGGTTGTCAAGTCAAAAGTTGCTTTCCAGCTGTTAGGGTGCGAATTTTCCTCGACGTCACTGTGGAAATTATGCAAACCAGATCCACAAAATAATGCTGATAATGATAATGGTTGGTTATTTTGGGATGTATTTCACCTCCGCCTGCATAGCTTTCCCAAATTCAGACCCACACACACCAGAATGCAACAAGGCTTAATTATGGTCTTATTTCAATAGTATGCACATTTCAGAGTGCATCACACCCAGGTGGACCATTTAGGTAGACCCAAATGACTGGAAGAAATTTCACCAAGAATTATGTGGAACTCTTCTGCTTCTGCTGCAATACTAGAAACACCTAACCCTATCACATGTATATCAGGCCCTAGAGGACACCCACTCACTTTAGAACCATTTAGGATTTTTATTACACTTGATTTGTTTGTTTACAGGCGCATAGTGCAAAAACTAGTAATATTGACAATACAATTTACACATGAAACTCGGGGCAAGAGACTAATAAGTAGTTTATTTATTAATGGAAGGAAAATGACAGTGCAAATGAGGTTGTTGTAGCAGTTGCAATATTGCATATAAATATTGCATGTATCCTCTTATAAAGGTGAACAAGAATTGACAATAGAATTGCAGAGAGAGAGATATATATGCTTGGAATTGGGACTCTTCTAGACAATGCTTGTACTTGGCTTGAAGAATTCAAACTAGGGGTTCCGATCTAAAATAATTATGATTTATGATTTCACCTCTAAGTTTTTCAATCCAATAGGTCATACTCCTCAATATTTGGGCATCAACCAATGCACCCTCCAACTACACACCAAAACACTGCAAAACTAGAACTACATAAACACTATAACCGAGTCTCTAACTGGATGGAGATTGGAACATGACATGACTTGAATCAAAACCTGCATAAAATAATTTCCATATTGATATAATGTTTCTCTAGTTGTTGCAAGAATCTCAATGAGATGGACATGGTGTCCAACTCTTCAATCACTTGCTGGATTGCTTCAACTAGCTACAATGGACAAAAGGGGCACATCTCCCAATTGGTTGCAAGGGGCACATCTCCCAATTGGTTGCAAGGGGCACATCACCCAAGCACAAAAAAGCTTATATATATTCAAGGTAAATGAATAAAATGGAAAAAATATAGGAATGGGTGAGTTCACACCTCTTTTATTAGCTTTTGGTGGTTTTTTCCTCGTGCTAGATCATGCTTTGTAGAAATTCAAGCCATAGATGATATGATGAATTGCTTAGGAGGACCCAATCTCTCTCATCAAGTGTGCCCTCTCTTAGCTAATTTGGAAACTTTTAGCTTTTCGATGAGATTCCTGGTGCTTTATTTCTATTACCATTCCTTACTGTTCCTTTGTAGTAAAAATCTAGAAACCTATGTTATCTTGTTTTTTTGCTTCTTTCCTACTTTTAACTGTTTTTTTCCCATAATGTTTTAGGGAGACAACCCATTTGGTCTTATCAATATTCCTATGCCCCCTCTTGATACGCCTAGATCGATTCCAACTCATAAACAAATATTGGCAATTAAATATTCAAAAGTGTGTGCCTACATCGCCTTTTCATGATTGGATTTAATTATTCATAGTAATTATAGGCCATAATTAATTCCTTGATAAATTAAATTAATTTCCATGGGGTCACTAACCCATGGCAATTGAATGGGTTAGTGAGATATCCATGGGGTCACTAAAGTGAGAAAATTACAAGGTAGTCATATCAACCCAAAGAATAATTATCCCATAGTAATACATTTTAATTTTTAAATACTAATTTCCACTAACAAGCTTGAATAATAAGAACAACACCGCAACATTGTTTAATTTGAAGTTGTCCCTAGATGGATTCCAACTGGGATGATTCATCTCTAAATTGAGGTAGGGGGCATCATCGATTGTTGAAGTGATCATTAAATAATATTATTTATTGGTCACTGCCATTTTCTATTGAGTTTAGACCTCAATAACCACACTATGACCTTCACTTATTCTTCTCTTGCAATCAATCCAACTAATGTTGAAACTTGCACAAACAATCCATCTCATCAATAGAATGTTGAGGTTACTTGAATCAACTTGCCCTTTTGATAAGGTTTGGTCATTTAATGCAAAATCATTGAGTCTTTTGAAATGTTCATGTTTTTCATGTTGTTTCTTTTAGTCATCTTTGTGATTCTTTTTGGAAGTGTCTCCTTTAATCATCTGATCTATAAGGCCCAAAACCCCTTTTGATTCATCTTGCAAGCTAGGACATAAAGATATATATAGAAATTCATGTGTACTATGTAAACGTTGTCTTCAATTTTCTAGCTAGAACCTGCAAATATATGTAAAAAATTGTCTTCAAATAGTGTAAACTGAACTATAAACGATACTTGACAAACTTGAACAACAATAATATTTATTACTTTACAAACACAATAAACATGTTATTGATGTGCTATCTACATTCAACCAATATATAATCAGGCGTCATTAGTATGTTTTCCAATGCGATATTATACTTTTAGTCTACAATAACTTCCATTCTTTCTAGGTAATGTAGTTTATCCAATTTTTATAGTATGTAGTTGTCTTACCAATTTTATCGAAATTTGGTTGAAATATGTTTGAGATGTGTTGTTGTATTCTAATATTGATATTGAGTTCATGCAATTTAAATTGTTTACAAAGAGTTTGGTATTCAATTTTGAAATCATGCAAGTATATATTGTTGAGAAATAGTGAACTATTTATAAAATAAAAATAGTGTGAACGTCTTAATCATGGTTCTATTTGCGTAAGAATTTCCACATAATTGTATATAATATTATATATTTGAAAAGTATTTTAGAATTTACAATAGAGAAGGCTTGTAATTCAATATAGGGGAATATTTTGTGAAGCGCTCATTGCTTTCCCCAGGTTGCGATGGAATATTTTGTATAAGTCCTAGCATGGGTCCACATTTGTATGGTCATGGCTATGCTCAAATTTACGTCTGTATGACATAGATCTACATTGTATGTCTGGTAGCTATATCCAAGTTTGAGTCCTCTATCACATGGAACTATGTTGTATTCTAGTAGCCATGGTTGTTCATCTCTCTCATGGATTTTCCTTGTATTGGTTTGCAACCGTGATGAAGAGACATTTGACTATGAATCAAAAGGATTGATGTATTGCAGATGCCTAGTTGATGATGATCTCCGATCTAGCGATGTCTTTCCTCAAAGTGCTAACTTTCTCTTTCAAATATCTCGCCTATCGTATCTGTCAAAACCCCAAATTTTCCGAAAAAATTTAAAATTTTCAAAATACAGATAAATATCATAAATGCAGTCATTAATTGCTTGATTAGTTATGTGTTAATGAATTCATTATCTGAATTATCCGTTTGATTGTGTTTATCTTTATAGAACAGTTTCCTTTCAGTTTACTGACTTGTTTTCTCTTTGCGACCACAAGGTGGAACTGTCATGAAAATATGGGCTTACTTAGCTTTCGAGCTAACACAGAAAAGTTTTCCTGTGCTTACAATCTGACAGGTAAGAAGTTCAGGTGCTGCTTGTCATTAATTCTAAAGCATTCTGATATAAGTCCGTCGTACAATAATAACTCAGTAGAGAATATAAATGCTAACAATTTCCAAAGCTTATTGAGGTAAACTCATTAAACTGTCCTTCTTTCTAGTAGATGTAAATTTATAGTTCTTAATGTTTACTGAACTTTTCGATATCTAACATAATCATCAAGTGTAAAAATGCCTTAACTATTTCTTTACAAGCAGAGTAAGAATGGCAGAGTTATAAAATCAATGGTTTAGTTTCAAATGTGTACAAATATATTTACATCATGATGGATTTGGTTACTGTATGTGATAAGTACATAATGTATATTGATAAGGGATTTACGTATTACTATTTCCATTTTCAAACTTTGAAGTTTAATGGGTTTACATCTTTATATTTCAAGCTGCTCTTGAAGAAGATATACTAGTGTTACTACATAACGTTTTATTTACACAACAACTGCTCCAAAGCATAACTAAAGCTTATCTTAATAAGAAAGATAACTTATTGTAAACAGGTTTTATCCCATCCCTTCCATATATATAAAAGGGTCATGTCCTTAATGGACTATAATCCTTAAAAGAAAGCATAACATAATAGTTTTATGGCCTAACTATTTTATTTTGGTGAATCTTTTTGATAAAGAGATTTATGGCTTAACCTTGCCATGTTATAATTTATGGTTAAAGAACATTTACCTTAAGCAAAACATCCACCAAATAGATGTTACTACTTTCCCTTGTATCTTTTTACCAAACTTTACTATTTTAATAAATACAAATAAGGCCATTGAGGTTAATATTAACAATAGGATAATTGCCATAGTTTTACTCTATAAACCTCCTTATTAACAATCAATAGTATACTTTTACGTTAAGTTATATATGTTGATTTAACTAATACTTCACGTTGCATAAAGAAGGTGAAAGGTGTGAATATAAGAAGTCAAAGAATAAACCATGTTCACGATCAATTTATAGCATAACTTTGTTTTAAAGTTCTATAAGCTTTATAAAAGAATTGCCTCCTTTACTTACATTTATAAGCTAGGGTAAGTATTGTTTACCTAGCATAGAGAGAAAGGTTATAATCAAAACCATGCCATGATGAACATAGGTTTAATCTTGTTTTAAGTTATATGAACACCACATTTTGGGTCGTAATTTTCCCAACGACCTTTATGATTTCAAAGTTAAAGTGTTTATAGTAAGAAATATTATGTTCTTCCATGCAGCGTGTAAGATGGGCTGACTTTGCAACAAGGGCTAAAGTGTAACCTTTGATTTATCAAATGATTGGGAATCATTTCTTTGGTGGAACGTTCACCGAACTATATGATTCTACCCACAACACGTAAATTATTTACTTGGTAACGTGGCATTATCATAACCATGCATTGCATAGTTAAATGGACAGCAGTCAAACCCTAGCTCGCCATTCTCTCCATCGCCTTCGGGCTCCTGTCACTCTGCTGCGATGATCTCGAATGCACTGTCGTTTGCCTCTTGTTGTTGATAGCCTCCCTGTTACTGTTCCTCCTCGAATGCTTGCCCGAATACCTAAAAGAGAGATGCTGTTGTGAAACTGTTTGGTGCTTTGTTTAGGTTAGTGATATTTTCCCAGGGTTTCTCCATCGCAGCTCCCTTATTTAGAACCTTCAACTGTAAAAACAAACTCCTCCCTCAGTGAGAGCCGAGGTCTTGTTCTTCTGAGTGCGATTGGATGTTTGCTGCAATGGTAATCCTCTTCCCTTCCTGCAGTAGAATGAAGGGTTTCCTCCTCGCACTGGTGGCTGCTGTACTGTTCGTTGGTGATCGCGCCTCATTAAAAATTTAGGTAAGAAGACTGTAGGTTTCCTTCCTTTCTGTACATGAATCTTATATTAGATTACTTCATTGTAAAAGAATTTATACAGGTCGTTAAATAATTTTTAACCTTCAGAATAGAAGGTCTTTATGTTTTTAAAGAAGTACTCATGTAACTATCTGTTACATCCTTCGAGTACAGAATTCATATTTTATATACTGTTCACTATTATAGAATGAGAACATCTCTTTAATGACTTATTAATACTATTACTATAAATATACACAAGGTTTATCTATTTAGTTGGTTTATAGATTTAATAATAATGTGCGGTCCTTTCAGTATCCTGTATTATTCTATTTAGATTATAAACTAGTATTTTATAATATAACAGGAAGAATAATACTATCTATGTATTGATCTGTAAGCCATAGGTTAGTATTTGTTTAAGTTTCTAGAAGGTAAGATAGTAGTTAAATAATTTAATTAGATAAAAAGAAGTTATTTACATTGCTGTGTAATTAACAATCTTACATTATTTAGTTTTAGCTCTAGAAAAATAATTCTAAAGGACAACAGTTTAACCTTCCTCACAGTTCAAATGTTATAAAGGAGCATACAGTAATTATTTAATTCTATATAGAAAAGAATTAACCTGTGGAAATAAAAGGCATTTTAAATAACCTGATACTATATATTTTAACTTTTATATGAATACTCTTCCTTTGTTTCAAGTACTTTGTTTTCAAGTAGATAAAAAGGTTCCGAGAAAAGACTACTGAAATAGGTACTGTTCATTTACCAAACACACTACTGACAGTAAAAAGATGTAATTTCTTTCTTTGTTTCTAATAAACTGACAGTCTCAGTCCAGGTTTAACACTACTTTTGGAATAAAAGATATTTCTTTTGATAACAAAATAAAAGGAAAAATTCTATAAATCAACTAACATTTCATTCTACATTTCCATCATACTATCTTCATTTATATAATTTCACCACCTGTGCTGGAGTACGGTCTGAATCACTTCAGATGAGGAAAAACACAGGTAGGGTTTTCTTTCTTATCAAATGATTCTATTACTAATCAAACTAAGAATAATCTTCATTACTAAACTATCTAAGTCTTTACATCATAAACTGCAACATATCATTCAATCTTACACAGATATTAAAACAAAGAATAATAGATGGTAGAACCTGCTCTTGAGCTTGGACAACAACAACAATGGGAGGTTGTTACTCCCTACCAACTCCTGGAGAGCACTCAAACAACGACTCCTCAGGACCCCTAAGCTTGCTCTGGTCTCCCTGGCTGGAACTAGGTGCAGCAATAATCAAGTACCAGTCTTCAGACTCAATACAAATCCTGAACTTATCAGTAAGTTCTCTTAGCTAGCAAACTGTATCAGACCAAGTTACTATAGATTATCTCTCAAAACACCTTCCTTACAATTTTCCCTTTTCCCCAATGAATTCCTTGAATAGCATTCCTCCTGAATGATTCTTCTCCTAGAAAATATCTGAGCAGCCTCAGCTCTATTCATTGGGTACTTTTAAAAGATTGCCTAGGTCTTTTTGGGTTAGTTGTCATTTATTGAGCCACCTGCTCTTATCCCACTTTCTTGGGGGATCATGACCCCAAATATAGGAAAGTTGCCACCTGCAACATAGGAAGTGTTTGAGGATGCTGCCACTTGTCCTTTGCTCTCCACCTAGTTCCTTCCACCAGTTTGACCAGTAACACTCTTATTAACAGCTCTCCCAAGCTGTTGTCTCCACTTTTTATTTATTAATAATAAAATATTCAGAATTACATTCCACTTCTTTTGACTCTGCTGAGTCATCAGTTCCTACTTAGCATTAAATTTAACATAATGTCTTCGGAAATCAAATTAAAACAATTTACATTATTTTACAAAATTGGGGTATGTGACAGTATCCCTCTAGCCTCATGCTTTGGGGGGCATTCTGTTACACATAAATCTTGTCACCACCATGTGTTGAGGTCCCAAACATCAGATTTAGCCCTCAAATCCCAAAATATGAAGTGAAATACTGGTTGTTACCTCATTGCTTATATTTTTAAAAGCATAAGACAAGCACGACCTTTGCCTAGTTAGCAAAGAATGCCACCCCCTTCATAAAACTCAGGTAATGCTTATTGTCTTCTGATAGTAAGAGGTGCCACCGCTTATAGCCTGTATACAACGAGCGGTTCTTCCCTAGCACCGCTATGTTATAGTGGAGGAGAAGCGGTGCCCTTGGTAAAAAGTGAAAAAGTGAAGTTTCCACGAAACTTCTCGAAGAGAGGCTTCATGGAAACCTCATCCCTACCTCTTGGGACCACCTGGACTTGAGATCCATCCTTTTTGGATCTCCCTTCCACCTTATCCACAAATTTTTCAACCATCCCTATCCATCCAAGGCCTATAAAACCAGGCTCATACCCATGGTTGAGAAGAGAGCAAGGTTATGCTGTTGCATTGAGATTCTGACCATTTATATTTTGAGCATAGGAGGAGCAAGTTGGAACTTTTGGGGACAAGTTCATTAACATGAGAGGAGGCATTACGACACTAACGTAAAGGTTGTAAGCTTTTCTCTTTATTTATTAATGCAAAGTTGGTTCTTTTCCCATATATATGTTGTGTTATAATCATGCATGTTATTGTTAGATTCCTTAGTCACTGACATAGATGTGTAGATGATATTCTAGTATCTTTGATCTCATTGTGTGTTTGATGTGTTTGTGCAGGTACTTCCTTGGAGAGCTATCACCACAAGAGAACAATTACATCATTCCTTCAAAGACCCTATTCCAGATCTCTATACTTCTAGCAAAAGTCTTCCAACTCTCTTGTGACTTATTTGTTCTAGATCTGAACCATTCAGACTAGGGGAACAACTCTTGTGCACAGGAGGTGTAATTTTCCTAGCAACAATATTTCCTCCAACTTCCAATAGAGATTTTTCATCAATGTAGAGGTTCTATGGAGAGTGTATAGGGCCTCTTTGATTTTGCACTCACTCATCTTTAGTGACCCTGCAAGAAAATGAGGTTCTTGCAGATGAACCTATTCTTCTTCCCTCTCTCTAGTATCAACTTCATGGAACTCTAGGGGTGAAGTGGAAGTTGATCTTGGAATATTTTCTTCAAGTGAAATATCTATGTCACCAACGTAGAGACATGGAAATCCCTCCGAAGAGGTCTAAGTGAAATTTGAGCACCCATTAGTAGGTACTCTTTCAATCATGTCTAGAGTGTTTCTTATCCCTATGGATTATTCTTCTACAACACTGGTGGCAGGGTCAAGTG
The DNA here is from genome assembly GCA_001517045.1 of Pseudotsuga menziesii. Taxonomy (NCBI): domain Eukaryota; kingdom Viridiplantae; phylum Streptophyta; class Pinopsida; order Pinales; family Pinaceae; genus Pseudotsuga; species Pseudotsuga menziesii. The sequence goes on along the minus strand of LPNX010212121.1, from coordinate 274,628 downwards.
AAAGAACACCCTGCTCTTTTCTTGCACAATCATCATCAGTGAGGACTTTAGTTATGTCTTCCATGGTTGCACAATATTTCTCTTTATGCTCATGGGAAACTTCACCCTCTCCTTCACTACAAATGCCTTGCAGTATCTTTCACTTCTCTTCACGATTCTTTATTTATGCTTTCCCACTTCCAAGACTAGATGGTTCATATCTCTCCTCAATGATGAAAGTGGGATTTGGGGTCTTACTAATGTCAAGCCTTCCCTCTAATGTGGCTTCAACCTTATCATTCTGCAAGGGAGTACATAAATTTGAACTATGTGCATCCCTTTGAATCAGAATTTTCTCATTCATATTTCCTAGTTCTTACCCAGCTGGTGGGGGTTTGTCCTCCACTTCCTTAGGAAGATCAACTACTGATTTCAAATATGATATATGTTCTTCTTTTGGATCTAATACAAAATATCCCTTATCATCATTGACAGCCTCACCCTTCTTTGCACTGATTTTGTGATCACCAACATAGAAACCATGAGTGAATTTATCTCTCTCACAATAGGCCTTCCTTTTGCAGTCCTCAGATGCAAGTGAAGACGTTTTATCCTCCCATGGATAAGATGGTTGCAGGTGAACGTGGATGCTGCAAAAATAAGAAACTTCATCATACATGTTATTCACCTCATCCTCTTCCTGTATAGATACTTTGGTGGCTTGCTCCTCCAACCAATTTGCTAGTTCACACCTAAGCGATGTAATCTTGTTTTCTTCTTCATTATGTGGCTCAGGAGGTGACTACAAATCTGGTTTGTGTACCTCTTTTGGATCTGATCCAAAAGATGTCTCACCACCCATATATGAACCAACATATTGAGCAGTGATTTGGAGATCACCCACACAGAAACTGGAAGTGCATTCATCTTTACTCTCTTTTCCTATGCAACCACCTTGTGGTGACTTGCACTCCACTTCATGGATTTCTGCCTCTACCTCATTTTTATTCTCCTCCAAGAAACTTGAGGCTTCTTCATCTTGAGTGGTCCTCAACTCACAAATTTTGGACACCTTGTTGGAAGAAAAACCAAACATTCTCTTAATGCTTGGGCAAGCATATGGATTTGATGAATCTTCACTTTTTGCTCCAGGTGGTAAACAACTAGTCTCCACTTTATGGCACATTTCATCAACCATGTGTGTAATCCTTTTTATGTTTTCCCCATAGTGGGGATCTCTGAATAGATTCTTTATCTCCAGAGTTCAGAAATATTGAAAAGATAAGACCTCCCTTATCTCTTTTTTCAAGGCACAGTATTCCATGAAATAGTGGGAAGATTTCTTAGAGTTCTTCCCATTGAACACTTGACCATCGACACTAGTAGATTTCTGCCAAATGGGTTCATCATAATATGGAGGCAATAAATCATCAACATCATTCCTACACAATATATCTGAGGTACTGCATGCTGTCTCTTCATTATATTCTTCTTTATACTGCTCAATTTCTTCTTCGATCATTGGTAGCAATGTCATAGCTGCAACTGGGTTTAGTGATTTGCAAAATTTTATTCACTAAGAGCTTACCTTCCACAGGGGTGGAGGAAAGTGATTTGTTACCACCATAATGATACGAAGCCTGATATACATATCAGATCACTAATATTACTGCAAACTTAATTAAAATTTCTAATATGAAACTTGCAGACACAGTAAAATTTCAAAGTAGGAAAATGAGGTATTTTGTTGAGAAATTCATAAGTATGGAAACAGTAAGAGGGAAGCAACCAAAGTAAGTGTCAGAACAATGAATTCATCTTCCCTAACACATTTATATAAGGGACCATTTATGTTTCAGACTCTGCTATGCGAAAACTTACTCCCACGCTTCTAGGTCACCCAACCGTGAAACTAGGAAGACTTATTCAGTCCTTTCGACCAGGAGCTTGGGGAAAAACACAGATATTTTTTCTAACATTAATACAGGAGGAAATAAGGTTTAGTACATTTTGGGACAATTTTGGATAATTTGGGAGAGTTTAGAAGTGATTTGGGAAAATTAGGCAATTTTGGCCTAGGGAAGTCCTACGCAATGGAGGCTACCAAAACACTATACGACCTTAACAAATTTTCAATATGAGCATATTTATGGATAGAGGGGTATTTTAGTGACACACAAAAGCTTGTAGAATCAAAATTGAATGAATATAACTCCCAGAATTGAAGAAACAGATAGACTAGTCAATTTTAACTAACTAACTAGGTAGGGTGCATAGAAACACATGAAATTCATGGCAGAAGTGCATCATATCTGATAAATGAAATTAAAAGAACCTAATATAGATGATATAAACATATTACATCACTCATAATCATCCTCATATCCTTGACTCATTTATTATTGCATTTATTTGACCAAAAACCCTCATTTAAGCATGGATTGGAGCTCATTGACAAAAGATGTGATATTTGAACTAATTGGAAAGTATGTTGACAGTAATTCAAATATATTTAACAGAGTTATTCTACTGGTGCATAAAAAAAGGGAAGTGGATGACTGACCACTCCAAATTAGAGCTCAAAACAGTGGGCAAGAGGCCCAAAATTATACCTGAGACTAGCTCGGAGTGTAGGTGAAGCTTGGGATTCATTGGAGCTCAAATTTACTGAGATGCTGGCTGCAATAGATGACTAATATGATCTCACTAGATGATCATCATGCTCTCCACACCTGCAATGAGAAAGAAATGGGAATGGAGGAGTGGGGAAGGAAAGATTTGGGGCTCATCTCCCAAGGGTCTAAGGTACATCACTCAGAAGACTATGCAAACATAAGCATCAATCAATTAATTCATAAACCAAACTAGTAAATGGAGCTCAAATTCTCCTTTAATAGATCTCTAGATGACCTTCTTAGCAAGTAGAGGCAATAGGTGACCTGTGAGAGCAAGTCATCCACCTAAAACCCTAACCCTAGCCAAGTCATGTGCCCTCCTTGAGCAAATTGGAATGTAGGGGCCATGTGGAGATGTTTCCCTGTCCAAATCATCCATCTAACTTAGCAAATGTGCCCTCCTTAGTCAAAAGTTGTTGCTTTTATCCCTGACAACTTATATGCTTTTCCCTGCTTTTGAGACTGAGTCTCCAAAAGGAAACTGTGCCCTCCTTGTCAAAAGTTTCCTGCTTTTCCTATAACATCTTTTCTGAGTCTCCAAAAGGAAACTGTTCCCTCCTTATGTAATTTTTCCTACTTTTATCTCTGGCTACTTTTCAATGCGTTTTGGGCACTTTCCCTTTTCCTCTCTGACTGCTTTTGTCATAGAGTTTCCAATGCTTTCACCTTGGCAAGTTGACTTTCCCAATGCGCCCTCCTGACATGGCAAGCTTATTTGCACATGATTGAATTGAATCATAAATAAGAATGATAAATAAAAACCAAGTACATGCCTAAATACTAATTATTAGAAAAATTTCCCTAGGCTAATGAATTAATGCCACTTAGTACCCCTAGGTGTTTAGCAAGGTCCACACATTTGGTGGTCAAAATGTGGAGACATGACAGTGTATCATAAAATTTCGTGGGTTGTGTGCAGCACTTGCTGAGTTTTGAAGAAAGGAGTTTTCCAATGGGAAACAACAACATCAAATTTTGAAACCTTAAAGAAGAAGGTAATTGAAGCATGGGTATTCACACTCCTAGATTTCAACAAGGTGTTTCAAGTGGATCATGATGTGAGTGGTTCAACAATTAGAGTGGTTTTTAGTAAGGAAGTTGAGGCGATAGCATTCTTTAGCAAGAAGTTGAATGATGATAAGAAGAAGCAGTTGGTTTATTAAAATGGATCGTATGCCATTGTTGAAGATTTTAACAAATGCATATATTAGTTTCTAGTGGGAAAATTTGTATTGTTTAGTGATCATAAGCCACTATAGTACACAACAATGTGAAGATAAGTTGAATCAAAAGCATTTGAAACAGGTGAAGTTTTTACAAAGCTACTCTTTCTTTAAAATTAGAGGTATCGAAAGTTGAATAACATTGAATATGCATTAGGACAATGAGTGATGTTGTTGAATCCTGTGTCAGTCCAGGTTATTAGTTTGGACAACATGAAGGAATTATATGTTGAGGATGTAGATTTTGTATATGCATGTAGAGCTTGTAAAGAACCATGGGGTATGGATAGGACACTCGATTTGGATTTCCACATCCAAGAGGGATTCTTGTTTAAGAATCAAAAGTTGTGCATTCCATAGAGTTCATTGAGAGTGAACCTAATTTCAAGGTTGCATAGTAGCTTCATTTAGGTCAACTCTTTGGAGTGGATACAAACAATGTGGTGGTGGATGAAAGATAATTTTGGCCCAAAATCATAAAATAAGTTAAGAAGTTTGTTAAGTATTGCAAAATCTATTAATTGGCGAAGGAAGAAGTCAAAACACTAATTTATATACTCCTTTACCGATACTAAAGAAACCATTTGAATATATAAGCATGTAATTTGTTTTTGAGGTGCCTATGACACATAGAAGTCATGATTTAGTATTAGTTGTAGTGGACATATTTTCTAAAATATCAAATTTCATGCCTATGGAAGAATACTTGTGATGCTACTTGTGTGACCATGTGTTTTGTCAAGGTGGTTGTGAGGTTGCATGGGCTTCCTGGGAGTATCACTAAAAATAGATATGCAAGATTCCTCAAACATTTTTGGAAAAATATTTGGAAGAGCATGGGTTTCAAGTTGTAGTATAACATACTGTATCATCTACAAATGAATGACCAAATAGAGGTGTTTAAATGGAGTGTTGGAAATCTAATGATAGTTTTGAACAGAGGCGAACCAGGTCAATGGGATTTGGCCTTGCCTCAAGATGAATTCACCTACAACACTTCAATGAACAAATCCATTGGAAAAGGTTTGTTTCGGGTAGTTTATGGGAGGTCTCCAAAGGGAATCATGGGCTTGGCTGTGTTGTTGTAAATAGATAATAAAATGAGCATTGATATAGACAAGAAATTCATGAACAAATAATTAGAAGTTATAATAGAGTAATGGCAATTACAATAAGGGGGGAATTTAGCAAAGGAAAAGAAGGTTAGATGACAATGGAATATTTGAGAAAAGACAATGGAAGATTTGAGAAAAGACAAATTCCACAGGGGAACTTACAAAAAACTTAAGTACAAGAATAATTGTTTGTACAAGATTCCAAGGAAGATTTTTTGCACCATTTTTTTAAAACATTTGCAAAATGGATTTTTCCAAAAGTTATCATGAAGGAAGATTTTTTACAACACCTAGAAGCTCACATATACAAACTTCATGAAGGAATATAGGAGGATGAGGTAGACACCATGTCACGTCCCCGTCCCTCAACCGGCGAAGAGGACGCGACGAACACATCTAACACAGCCGGGCAAGATGCCCAATGAACATAAACGGAAAACAAATGCTGGAATTAAGCATACACAGATGCATTTATCTTCAATCATACAGCGGAAGCAAACACACACATTCCAGCAATCTCCATGTTCATTATAATTCATTTAACATCAATATAAAATTTGCAGAGATGGAATAACCAGCAGCACTTATCTCTTGATGAAGAATTCACCCGCAACCAGCTACGTCGCTGCAACGTTCCACCCAACCATAGGCCAGCTTGCTCATCTATCTCTCAGCAACGCTACCACCCCCGAGCTGGGCATGATTCCTCTGGAATAAGGGTCAATTGCAGGGTTACACATAGCCAAGGGGACATAAACAACAAACCAATTACAGCTGGGTTTCACAGGCTGTCAACAAACAAGCCAAGCCAGCACAGTCCAAGGGACTAACCACTGCATACCAGCAGCAAAACAATTCCCTTCACAACCCTGTGAAGAAGCAAAATGACCGATGACAGTCCCAAACGAAAGGTGAGACACAGCTCCAGCCTATAAGGCAACTCAGAGTGGGTTTTGGCCCTAACGTGGCCAAAACAACTCAACAACAGCACCCAAACCGGGGTATATCAGCAGCCACAACACACCATGAAGGATAACAACAGTCCACAGTCCAAAACAGGGAAATTCAACCAACAGCACACACAATTCCTCAATAGAATGGTTGGGAAACATCACACAGTCCCAACAAGGAGAAGAACAACTCCCAGCGTGGACAGACAAAGGAAATTCAACCCACGAATTAGCAATCCACAGTGGTCCAAAACAAAATTGGAACCCACAGCCGACAAAACTCATGGGGAAGACAACAGCCCCAAACACAAATAGCGAGCATGGCTCACAGCATGGGAAAAACGACCCAAACATCTTGTGCGTGAGGAAAAACTCGCACCCAACAGAAAAATGCACGGGAAAGACATACCCGATTTTCTGCATGAGGATTCCAGCAGTAGAGGCCCTGCGTGAGGAGAAAACAACTCCGATTTTTCCTGTGGATGAACAAAACAACAGCAAGGACGCGAATTTACAGTGCGTGGGTGCTCAGCAACTCGTGGAGCCCCAGAAAAGTCTGCTTGAGACCAAAACCACCCAATTCCTGTGCATGAGGAGCCAACAGACCCAAAATCGTGGTGAGTGAGTGAACAGGCTGTGGAGAGAACGCACCATGGACACCATGAACAGGCGCGTGAGGAGAACAGAACATGCAGGGCAAGCATGGGGTCGTGGGTGGAGTGTGGATGTGGGCAAAGGACTGACAGTCTTGCCACCCCACTCCCAAAGGCAATAACTGCCCATCCACCAGCAGCCATAACTGCCCAACCACCCAACAGATCATTAAAGAGGTTGACAAGGTTGGATGAGACAAAAGGGTGACAAATAACAAAGGTAGAAAATCACAAGGTAATAAAACATGGGTTTTTCCCCATAAACCAAGGTTTGACATCCCCACCCCTTATCCTTTGGAACCATGCCCTTTTCATTCAACATTGCACTGCCGTAGCTGGTTGTGGTTTATTTTAATTGATGTGCGTGTTTACATGATGCCGAATTATAATGTGCCGAATAGCACGAGATACCACCGGCAACTATTCCCATTGCCGGAACACACAACCAAATCGATGGTGGGGCTTTTGCCTTGAGCTCCTCACCATGATTAATTACATTATATACATCATGCAAACGAGGTCAAAACCGGGGATGTGACACACCATCATAGAAAGAAAGGGGCAATGTCCAATTAAGCTTGCTAAAGAGGTTGAGGAACTAATAGCAAAGAGGGTTCGTTGGAAGACTTGAGTAAATATTATATTGAGTATTTTATTTAATGGAATGGCAAAACTTCAAAGTATGCATTGTGGATCATCGAAGAAAAGTTGGGCCATCTTTACTAGTGGCCTTCATCACATGATAGAATTCACAGTTCAATCCACATGAGCAAGATGCTCATTATTTTCTTACCAAGGATATATGACGTGGGAGTTTCCTTGGACATTAATAAAAAAAAAATTGCTTCCCCTTTCACTTAATTTCAAAGTTAGATGTCTTGTGGGTTTGGATTGCGAGGGGGGGTTGGTATACAAAATTCCTATGGAAGAGATAAATGTTATAGATCAACAAGATTCAATGTCCCTTTGGCAATAAAAGACCCACAAACTCCTATAGATAGGCATACTTCATTTCTTCGTTGGCTTCAAAGGAACCATGTACTGCTACCACAGGAATCAAGGAAAATCATAATAGTCAAAGGAAATTTGGTAGTGCACTATATATTGTGATTTAAAAAGGCATTGATGGTGAATTTGAATCATTGCAAAGACTACTTAAGTTCAAGTAGAAATAAATAAGAAAAACGATATAAAGGCATTTCCCGTGAATTTATAACTGGGATCAATAGATTTGAAGAAGGATTCAATTCCATTGATTATAGAAAGAATTGTAGGCAACTATCCAATTCACAATTCTTTGAGTTAAAAACTGATTGGCAACCAGATATCCCCACCACAATTACAAGACTTTGAAGAGGCCCGAAGCTCTAAAGTACAAATGCATGGCAAAATTTAGCTTTACCATCCAATAAATAATTTGATTGCGCTCTTTCTTTCTCTATTAAATTTCCACTTCATTATTTATTATCATTTCATTAATTCATTCTATAAAATCTAAAATTAATGTGTGAACATGTGGTTTTGTGTCCACTACATTCAAACCTTGCAAATTTGATTTTGAAATGGTGTTAGGGAATTTGCATGGCTCAACAGCATGGCCTACCTTTCTTTTAGCATAATCACAAAACTCTAACCATTCCATAGGAAAAGCATTTTGGTTGTAAATAACATCAACATTATTAATAATTGGTGAAGAATAGTAAGGTGACGATCAATATGACTTGTAAAAATGGTTTCATGAAAATAAATAATTTTAATATGAAATAAAAATGGTTTTATTAAATTAAATTATAATATTGATTACTTCAAATAATGTTTAGCCAAATCATACTTATTTGAATAGATGTTGTTTTACCCTGTTCTAAATTATAATATTCACTAGTTCATATGATGTTTAGGCAAATCATGTATTTTTTTTTTTTTTATAGACGTTGTGTACCCAGTCACGCTGTTTGAGCTGTTGGAATATATATCACATACGAGTGTTAAATGATACTCTTACTGCACGGTAAAATGGGGAAAAAATGCAGTGGTCCAGCGCAAAGATTGTAAAGTAGGAAAAAGTCGGAAAAACTGCAGTTGTCTAGGGCAAAGATTTATTTTGGGAAATACTTTTGCTTTTGTGAAAACACTATCCTTCCTTTGAGGGCTATGGAACGAAGAAATCTTTTGATGCGACACCGGTTTCCAACGATGAATGGAAAGATTGGAATCCAGAAGGGACACAGAATTTCAATAATGCTCTGTCCCATCTTCAAGAATGGACTGTTTGAACCATGGTTCCAACTAGCCCATTCATAATAATGGGACAATGAATCCGACAGGAACTTATTGAATTCTGTTTGTGAGGTCCCTCCATTGCTTAAAGCCAAGTTGCTTCACAGCTGTTGAGTACGAATGACTGTTAAATCAAGATGCTTTCCAGCTGTTCGATTGCGAATTTCTCTCAACGTCAGTGTTGGAGACCAGGTACTGAACCAGAACCACAACATAAATTATAATTGTTAAATCAAGATGCTTTCCAGCTGTTCGAGACCAGGTACTAAACCACGGAGCAGGATAAGCGTTCACCAAATCGCCCCCGACTGGCCGGAATCCGGCAGATCAATTTTGGTGAAAATCATACTTTCCAGGATTTAAATCGTAATTTTAATCAGTTGGGTAGTTTTAAAATGCCCGATTTAGTGTAGGAAGGGCTAATAAGATTAGTAGAATTCCAAAATAAGGAAATAAACAATTTCACAGCAAACATTTGACTGATTTTAATCAAAAATCGGCCGGAAAAACGGGGCGATTTGGTGAACGCTTATCCCACGCGCTAAACCACAACATAAATTATAATTATGGATGCATTCACCTCATACTCCATCTGCCTATGATCTATCCTCACCCCAATTTGAGCGAAAAGAATAATCCTACTCTTGCTGGTGATTTAGCGGTGGGAAGAGGAATCTCAATCTTGCCTTGCGCTTCTGGTCTGAGGACTCACGCTGTGTAATTCCGGTGAACCCGATGGCGGGCGTTAGTGTTGCTACTGGATGTGCAGCCAATATTTTGACCAATGTTGTGAGCTGCCTTTGGAACACAGTTGTTGAAGAGGTGAAAATGGTCGTTTGTTTGCGTCAAGCTATCGCCGGCATGGAAGCTCAAGTTCAATCTCTCAGCGGTGCAGTATCTGATATAAGAGCAAGTCTCGATCGAGAACAAAGGAACCCCAAAAGACAAGTACAGAATTGGCTGGATAGGGCGGGCACGGCCATAGAGAGTTCTGTCACTATTCTCAACGAGTATCAGCAACACCAGCAACACAAAAACTGCCTTGGTTGCTGCCCTAATTGCCTCAGCCGCTATAGAATTGGCAAACATATCAGAGATTGGAAACGGACTACTTCTCAACTCCAGTCAGAGAGGGCTCAGCCTGATTTTCCTCCCATCGGGGAATACGGGGACCCTACTCCGCGCCCTCAGATATTGATTCAGAACCTTGAATCTGGTTTTGTTGCAAACGCAAAGCGATCTGCACAGACGGAGCTTGTTGAGAGATGGTTAACCGATGCAGATCATAACAACATTAGAATAATTGGTATTCTTGGCATGGGAGGGGTTGGTAAGTCATCTCTGCTTGACACCATCAACGACAGTCAGAAGGTAGGGAAATCATTTGAGCTCATCATTAAGGTAATTGTCTCCAAAAACCATATCTTAGATCTGCAAAATTGCGTTGCCGATAGATTGAACTTAAAAGAGTTTCGAGATAAATCCAATTTCGATGAGCGAAAATATATGCTGCAGTCTCGTTTACAGAATACAAAATTTCTTATTCTGTTGGATGATATATGGGCGGATCAAGATATGTGGACGGTTTCGAAGCTTCAGGAGCTAGGAGCGTCCTTGAATGACAAAGGTTCTAAAATCGTTCTCACGACACGGGATAAAGTAGTGTGTGATAGAATGAATGTGCAAGAGACGATAAAAGTGGAACCGCTGTTGCAGGAGGAGGGTTGGCAGCTGTTTCGTAGCAGAGCGTTTGAGAATCGAAATGGAAATGTTCCACACGAATTAGAGGAAGTTGCCAGAGAAATCGCAAAGGAGTGCAAGGGTTTGCCACTTGCCATAACTGTAGTTGCTGCAGCAATGAAAGAACATGGTACTGTTCTACGTGAGTGGGACAATGCTTTGTATCAGATGCGAAATGTTCCTGTGATGTTTGATGGCCTGCACTCTATAGTGGACACACAACTATTTCAACGTCTTCAATGGAGTTACAACTCTCTGAGTTCAGAATTGAAGGCTTGTTTTTTAGATCTTTTGCACTCTTTCCTGAAGACAGAGAAATCAATTGTGAAGAGGTCATAAACATCTGGGTCGCAGAAGGCCTGGTCAGAAGCACTGGAGAGAGCTATTCGCTTGACACGGGTAACAGTATTCTTAGCCACCTAAGAAATCGTTGTTTGATTGAGGTGGTTGGCACGGCTGCACCTGGAAGGATTTTTCGTGTTAAAATACACGACATCCTTCGGGATCTGGCGATTCGCATTGCGGAGAAGGAGCACGGTTGTTATTTTAAAGCAGGGCAGGGCGTGAGCCATTTTCCGTTGGAGGAAGTCGACAGCGAGCGCTGTGCACAGATGTCATTGATGAGTAATAATATACAGTCCCTTCCCCGAACCTTCACGTGCTCGTCCCTCTCAGTTCTGCTGTTAAGCAAGAATCCTGATATCAAAGAAGTTCCTGAAAGTTTCCTGAACGAGTTGCCCTCATTGAGGGTACTCGATCTCAGCGATACTGGCATAACTTCTTTGCCGCCTTCTATCGGAAATCTGAAACATCTTGTTTCTCTCCAGCTAAAAAATACGGGCATCCGTGAATTGCCTGAAACCATTGGCAACCTGAAGGAGCTTCAGTTCTTGAATCTCAGACACTGTGGTTAGCTGCGGTGCCTTCCAGAGAGGATAAGCGTACTCAAACGTCTGAGGGCCCTCGACATTGACAGCTGCATAGAGTTGAGCCATCTTCCTCGCATCTCAGAATTGGTGTCACTGGAAAGATTGTGGATGTGTACGAGCAATATTTCATTGAGTTTCGATGAGGACGCAAATGGAGATAGAAAGAGTGCTTGTTTAAAAGATCTGCAAAGTTTGCGTCGCCTCAGGGATTTAAAAGTGAAAATAAAATCGCCGGTAAAGGAGGGGGTTGTGGGAAATTGGTCGAAGATGGAAAGTCTGTTCCTGCAATTTGATGACGATGTAAATCAAGATGAGCTTCCGCAGGATATGCAGGCGATGAAAGATCTGTACAGGTTGGGGCTTTGGGGATGCGATGTGGAGCGACTGCCTAGTTGGCTTACTCAATTCCGAAAGCTCACACTCCTTAAGCTCCATTTGTGTAAGCAGTTGAAAGAGGTCCCCGCGGAGTTGCCATGTTTGAGATACCTAATCATACGTGAATGCGATAAGTTGGAGGAGTTGGAGTTGGGGATGGGTTTTCCAAAGCTGGAGGTGTTGACTCTTTCGAGGTTAGATTCGTTGGAGTGTGTGGGGGCAGCAGCAAGTGGAAGTGGAAGTGGAGGGTTGGGAGAGGGGGCGTCACCGTTACCCATGCTCAAGACAGTCCAGTTCTATAACTGCTACAAATTGAAGAGATTGCGTGGGGGATGGGATAAGTTAAAGTGTCTCGAGGTAATAAAAGGTGGTACTAGAGAATGGTGGGATGCAATCCAATGCGATAATCCCACCATTAAGACGTCACTTGAAAGTAAATACAGCAGTTAGTGGGAGTAAAGCTAGAAAGCGGTGTAAAGAGAGGAGAATGGGCAAAGTACAAAGAAATAGGCGGAATATATTGTAAGCACTTGGTGATTCTTATCTGTTGTGAAAATAAACGTTTCTCCGAAAACATCACATATTTTGCTGTATAGACTTATAATTTGAAATATTTAACATGATAAAATTTTGACTTGTCAACTTGTAATTTAACAGAATAAATTTTAATAAGATAGGTCGAAGTCATTGATTCAAGTCACAGAATTTTAAAAGAATCAGATTTTTTAAGCATTGTAATCCTGCTTTTTATAAATTAATAATATAATATATCGTTAACCGTAATGATTCTAATCACAATTAAACATCTTTATGTTTGTATTTGAATTTAGTGTCAAGTTATAAATTATAATTATTAAAATTATATAATTTCAAATTTGTGTTTGTTTATAAAATAATTATGTTAATAAAAGTAGTGAAATGTTGCAATTTTATTGTTTTAAATATAATATAAATTATATTTAATATTTAAATATATGTTGCAAATATATAATTTAAATTGTGTTTTTATTATCTCTCAAATAAAATATAATTGCAACATATATTTGAATTATATATTTTTGAGATAAGGTGTTGGATTTTTGCTATGTTTAAGTAATAAATTACAATATTATTATAATTGTGTAATTAGTCTAGTTATGACAAGAAAAATGTAATTCAAAGAGACTAATTCATTTTTTTTTATATATGAGAATAATCCACATAGTAAAGAGATATTCCAATGCTTTATAAGCGGATAGATAGCTTGGTTGAATCAAAGTCTCAAAGTCTCTAGACCAGCATAGATCCAAATCCCAGTCTCTATCAAGCACCGAGAGGGATCAAATATTTG
>LPNX010212121.1:132672-260532 GCA_001517045.1 Pseudotsuga menziesii | reverse complement strand
AGGCCCTCCTAAACCATGTACAATAAAACCATGGGTTTTTAAGAGGCCTTGCACATGGTTTTAAAACCATGTGCATGACCAACATTTTTTTTGGGGATAATTCAATTTTTTTTTACTATTTTTTATTATTTTGTTGAGTAGAAACATTACAACATCTCCCCTATATTGTGTTGTTTTTCTCACGGACATTTTTTTTATGGCAGATAATTAAATTTTTTATTATTTTGTTAGGTAGGAACATTACAACATCTCACCCATATTAGATTGTTTTTATGGCCAACATTTATTTTGGAAGATAATTAAAAGTTTTGTTTTTTATAGCCGACATCTATGTAACGTTACGTAAAGTTACATAACGTTACAAGATCTCCCCCATACTGGGCTGTAGAGCGCCTCTCGGCGCAGTAACTTGGTTGTAATGACTTCTCCTTATGAAGGTTCTCTCAATATGTTTACATAATATAAAACAATCAAAATCCCATTCCATTTAGTTCTCATCCTACTTATAGGTAGTCTAATTTAGTTATATGAAGTTTAACGAAGTTTAACAATTTCTTGAATTGTTTGGAATGTTGGAGTTTTGTGTAACTCCTTTTTCTTACATATGGTTACTAATAATCCCATGCTCCAAAAGTTTCATCAATGATACTGGCATAAGGGAATACATCTTGATCTATTGGATTATGAAGATCAAAGAGGTTTCACTTTAGTTTTGCAATATTTCTGTCCAATTTTCTAACAAGGACCGTTAATTAATCTTAGCTACCAAGATGGATCCTCCACATGTATTTTTAGCTCTAGGATATTGACATGAAATATTGATATGATGCATTGATCTCTAGTTGTGATGTGATCCGTTGGCGCCTTACTTACCTTGTCTTCTGGTTGAGAATGCTCTCATGTTCTCAATTTTGGCAAGTCGAATTTGTTAGTGATATGCTCTACTTACCTAGGTACACAATATTTTTCCAACTGAAAAAAATCCTCGTCTACATCTTCCTATGCATGTTGACTAGAAATTTCCCAAACATTTAATCCAATTTCAACGTGTAGAAGTTAGTTGATAGGTAGCAAAGAGATTCTTGGTGGGACATTTTGTATTTATGTTTTCCATGTATCAACTTAATTAAATTGAATTTGTAACTTTATCGATTTATTCTCCATTGACGATTCTAATTGTAGATCTTGGCAAGCTCACAACAAATATTTTGAAAGGTCTTTTCTTTTTCATACAAATCTCTTAATGAAATGTTCAACTCATTATGTGGTTCAGATGTATAAGATATAGTATCAGTTGGATTGCCCCAACTACCTTGTAATATGTCGCTCGATTGTTTAAGAGGTCTATTTACTTCTTATACTCATATGGTGAGTCCTTCAATTTTTAGATGTCCACTTTATTTGTCATCTAGAAATTGAATTAAGAAGGAAACTCCAACAGTGGTAGTAAGAACTACATCTCACTAATATCTATGATGGTTATCTCAATGGAGATGAGCAACATTATAGCTTTTCCTATCAAACTTGAGTAGTCCTAAGATGGCTACTTCTTCAAAAGGTATTTATGACTATGTGAATTGATGCAAACAACCTCACTAGATATAGTAAGCGCCCTCTAGTAAGCACTTGCATATCTAAAGGGTTCACAATATCTTCAAATATGTGCATTAACTACTCTATATCTTGAGTTGTGTGTTCTTTCGATTATGTTTTTTTATTATTCCTCTTACAACCTTCTTTGTCCATTCTCCTCTTGTTTCCTTTTCTTGTTTTTCTTCCTCAATCTTTCTATTATTTTCCTGTGTTGCTCACTTTACTCTTTCATCTTATGCTTCCTCTCTTTTTCTCTACTCTTGCTCTACCTCTTGTCTCTTTCTTCCCTCCTCTTCTAGTTCTATTTTGGCTTTGGAATATTCATTTGATTTCATTTTTCTCTCTTCGTGGGATTCCTTGTATGTAGCTCCTTGTTTTATCCTTTTGATATGTTCCTCCTTTTGTACTTTTGCTCCTGTGACCATTTCTTACCAATACTTCCTTATGGGATTTATCTATTTTGTAGATTTATTCTTCTTTCTAGACTTCGTTCTTATATAGCCACAAATACATGACCATCGAAGAATATTGGGCCACCACATTGAGGGGGCCATGACTCCTTAATATTTCTTTGTCGAAATGGTATGTTTCTAAAGTATCACCTTTACTCCTAGCAAATATGACATTGTTTATTCCATAAGAGACTATGTATGGAGGAAGAGGCGGAGACACACCTTTCTTGTCTTTATTGAGTGAGGATTTGAATCTAAACATGTAAGTTTGACAAAAAATGTCGAGGCTTGATGTCTCCAAATACTTTGATGTAAGTGGCATTTCTTTATTACATACCAATCTCTTAATGCATCGGCCTCCTGCATGGAATCATTTGTAATACATGGAGTTTTCTTGTAAAATATAAATGTGTAAGTGGGAGCTATGAAGTGGACACATATTTGTGTTAAGTTTCTTATGTGCTTGTGCTCCCATAACACCTAACAATAAACATTGATTGGTAGATTACTTGGTTTCCATCTCCATCCCATCCCTAGAATTGTTTTTGCAACACATAACACATCTAATAGATATGAGTACCCAAAGAATTTTATAGGGATTGTTGGAGCACAATATTTTTCCTTTGAAATGGCATATCTCATAGTTGTGTACAATATAGTTGTCTAGTTTAAAAACCTTATGGTTTTTTCTACATGTGATAGCTATGAGAGTTAGACTTTCTTTGAACATGGTTGCATCTTTCTCTCAATTCAATTTTTCTATTAGCATGTTTGCATACTTGCAGACGCTGAATGTTGAAGAATGGATACATGCCATTTTTTGTGATTTGAATTTATTCACTCCTACCCATCAACCTTTCATAATTTCAAGATAGTTCTTGTTCCTAGCCCAATTGTGAGAGCCACTCAACTATCATGCCAACTTCAACCTTTTCCAACTTGTAATAAACTTCAAGACTAGAAGGCTATAAGGGAAAGATAGAATTCACTTAATCATCTTTAATCAATTTATGCTCAATGTGGGCATTGTTGATTAACCAAGGAACGATATCTATGCATGGCATGATAGTTGGTCTTGTTGTGATATTATGCAAATGTGATTTTTAGATGTTGTAGAAAAATATAAGGTTAGGGTCGTGTTCTCCTTGATTCATAATAGGTGTTGGATACGTATCATCTTTGAACATATAATAATCCCCCCCCTTCCATATTATTTTATGCATCTAGATTGCATTCAATATCACCATAAATATGTCTAGGAACTTCTTTGGCTTAGAAGTTTGTGTATCTCTCTCCTTCTAAAAGATCTTCCAGAATCTATTCTTTCTTTATGGGATGATTTTGAGGAGACATTATTTAGCTTGAATTTTACCCATGTAAACAACATCAAACATTAACATTGTTAGGAATTATAAAATGAAAATTTCCCACTATTCATCTATTCAAATGTCATTGATGTTGTATTTGTAATAATGTCCCATCTATGGAAATATTTGTTAATATTTTAAAAGTTGTGATGACAAAAAAAGGACCACTGAAAGAATAACAAGCATGGAAGAGCAAAAGAGAACACAAAGATTTATCCTAGGAAACCCTCATGGGGAAGACAACCCAGTAAAAATTTCTTGATATAGACTTCAACCAAGTATAGTGTAAGACCCAAAATATAAGACTAGACTTCTTCCTCCTCCTTAGATGGATTTATCCTTCTCTCTCTAGCAAAATTGCTTGAGTGTTGAGTGTGTCCAAATGAGGGAGGTGTCACACCTATTTATACTGATCAACTGAGAATCCTAATGACCCAACATGGCCAACTTCTCCTCACTTCCAGGGCCAACTTGCCTTGGGAAACTCAAAAATACATTTTAATAATACTTTTGTGGGTGCTACTGACCCGACTTACAATGGAGGTTTTACCTCAAGACATTACATGACCAATTACATCAACGACATCCCTAATTGGAGGAACAACATATCCGAAAGGGGAAATAATAATAATAATACAAAATAGAATATCTTCCATAATTACATTTCTTTAACACTCCCTCTTAACAAGGAAGGTATTCTATAACAAAATAATACATTTGTACAACTGACTAGTAAGTCTATACATCATAGGAAGTTTTCACAACTACATCAACATCATCATCATCCGTGGAACATCATCATTACAGAGCATTGCATCTCGAGCACATAATCATGAGCATTGCATCTCGGCACATCATCATGAGCATCACATCTTGGCACATCGACATGAGCATCACATCTCGACACACAATCACAAGCATCGCATCTCAACCCATCATCACGAGCATCAGATCTCTCAAGCATCATCATCTTGAGCATCACCTACAATACCACACATGCAAACATAACACAACACAACATCCACAAATTAATGTAGAATCAACCACAACATTAAAGAATGTCAGAATCACATCGTCCACAAATGAATATAGGACGACATCGTCTGCAACTGAGTTCAAGACCACAATATCCAAAAATGAATGTAGGACCACATCATATGCAACTAAATGCAAGACTTCCCACAGTGAATGCTGGACCACAACATCTACAAATGAATATAGACCACATTTTCTGCAACTAAATGCAAGACTGTTTGTAGTGAATTCCAGACCGCAACATCTGCAAATGAGTGCAAGACCACATCGTTTGCAATTGAATGCAAGATAGTTTGCAGTGAATGTTGGACCACACATCTCTAAATGAATGCAAGACCACATCATCTGCAACTAAATGCAAGACCGTCCGTAGTGAATTCCAGATCATCCACAATGAATGCTGGAACACAACAACATCTATAGGAACTCTGATAAAATCAATTGGCATTCTTTTCACTCACATACCACTGCCATCACATCATCAATAAAAATCTCATCATCACTCCTTCTTTCCAGGGAGGTCCTTTCGGACTACATCGAGCTTGTCTAAAAAATACTCAAACTTCACATGAGACAAAGGCTTAGTCAACACATCCAACTTGTTACTCTGTAGGAACATACTAGAGCTTCACAGATCCTCTTTGCACCATATCCCAGATGTAATGATACTTTATATATATATATACTTTGACTTATCATGAAACATTGGGTTCTCTGTCAGCTTGATGCAACTCTTGTTATCATAATAAATATCAATTGCATCCATTTTGGCATCAAACAATCCTACCAACAACTCACAAATCCATACTGCTTCATTGTAGGCTGAGCATGCTACAATATATTTAGCCTCGGCTATACTGAGTGCAAAATTGGTTTGCTTTCTACTAAGCCATGAGATCACACTTGATCCCAAACTAAAACAATATCTCGAAGTGCTCTTTCTATCTTCAACACTTCTTTCCCAATCTGAATCAGTATAGCCACACAATATAAACTCACTGTCGACCACATATCTGAATCCATTGTCCAATTTTCCCTTTAGGTACATCATCACATGTTTTGCTGCAACTAAGTGAACATGTTGGGGCTCCACCATATACTGACTCAATGTGTTTACAACAAAACATATATCTGGTCTTGTATTTGTCAAATACATTAGTGACCCAATAATATATCTATATAGTGTGACATATACTCTTTCTAAAGAGTCATCATCCAATAGACCGAGGTTTATCACCATCAGAGTGTTCATTTCCTTACATTCCGACATCCCAAATCTCTTTAGGATCTCAACTGCATATTTTCCTTGGTTTAGGAAAATCTCCTCTAGGAACTATCATACTTCAAGACCTAGGAATGAATGCATCATGCCAAGGTCTTTCATCTCAAATTATGCCTCAAAATTCTTATAACATTTGTTGATAAGATTCTCCCATCCTTTAAGAAATAGATCATCCACATATAACAATAATATCATGATCCCATAATCTACAACCTTATAATAAAGGTTGGATTTTTTTGTACTTTTGGTAAATCCAAATTAGCTCATTGGGAAGCCAACAATCTCCCATACCATGCTCCGGGTGCTTGCTTCAACCCGTATAATGATTTCTTCAATATACATACATGTGTCTTCTTGTTGTGTGTCTCAAAAGCTAGAGGTTGTTCAATATAAATTTCTTCTTCTATGACACCATTTACTAAAGTTGTTTTCACATCCATTTGATGTAACTTCCATTTCATCTTGGCTACCAAGGAAAGGATAGTTTTGATTGAAGTATATCTTGCTACTGGTGCAAAAGTTTCTTCATAATCAATCCCTTCCTTCTGAGAGAGTCCTTGTGCGACAAATCTTTCTTTGAACTTTTCAATACTACCATCTGCTGAATGCTTTGTCTTGAAAATAAATTTTGAAGAGACCACTAATTTATCCTTCGGCCTTGGTACTACATATCAGACATCATTATTTATGATGGAATAGTATTCTTTGATCATGGAATCCATCAATTCCTTCTTTGAACATTTTTCAAAACATGTGGGTTCCTCATCAACAAGATTGCACATCAAGGCCACATAGTTTGAGTAGAGTCTTGGTCTCTTGCTTCCTTCTGGTGCACCATATCTTTTTTCTTCTCGTATTATATTACAAGCCCAAGTATGTCTCCTCTTTGTTGAGATCATATCATGTGGTGTCTCCATGGGTCCTTGGGTTTCTGCCATGTCATGATATTCTGCTATGGGTTCTTCTTCTTTGATATATATAACTAGTGGTCTACTGGCTTCTACAATTATGGGAGCCACTTGCTCTTCTTAATGCTCTTCATAAACCTTTTTGGATTTGTTGAAAGTTGCATCTTCATCAAATGTGACATCTTTGTTGATCTCAATCTGATGAAAACTTGGAATGTATATTTGGTAAGATTTTGACTAGTCACTGTATCCAACAAATATTCCCTTCTTTCCTGAAGGATCCAACTTTTATCTTTTCTCCTTGGGAACATGTAAGTAAATAGGACAACAAAATATCCTCAAGTGGATGAATTCATGCTTCTCACTAGTAAACATCTCTTCTGAAGTTTTGTTCCAGCCAAGAGCACTGTGGGATATTATGTTCTGCACATACATTACGGTCCTTGCTACTTCAACCCATAAATGCATATATATATCTTGATCATGTATTATGGCCCTTGATTGCTTCCATGATATATCTAACATTTCTTTCTTCTACTCCATTTTGTTGAGGATTATAGGGTGTAGTAAGCTCGCTCTTAATCCCATCTTCTTTACAAAAGTCCTTGAATTCATTTGAAGTGAATTCTCCTCCATTATCTAATCTCAAGATCTTGATCTTCTTTTTATAGATATTATCCACAAGAGTCTTGTACTCTTTGAACTTTTCAAATACTTCATATTTTCCTTTCAAAAAGTATATCTAAGTCTTATGAGAGTAGTCATCAATAAAATAGACATAATAAACATACCTACTTAAGGTTGAAGTGCCTGACATCGTCCCACACACATCTTAATGGACAATATCCAAGATTCCTTTTTCTTTACTATTATTGCTTGGACATGGATTCTTGTTATTCTTTCCTTGAGCACATCCTTTGCACACTCCTTAATGATTGATCTGGATCTCTGGTAGAACTATCACTACCTTGCTCACAATTGGTAATGCTTAATAGTTGACAAGAGAAATTATTCTATGCCATAGTTCACATGGACTAATAGTACTGGCTGTGATATTTGAATCAATGTGCCCCTTTAATTTGTATAGTCCTCCTTCAACACCAATTACAATTGCATCATCTATTGTCTTTACTTTCAGCCACATAATAACTTCACCTTCTAAAAAGGAAACTTTGAAACCTTTCTTGTCTAAAGCTGATATAGAAAGAATATTCTTCTTTAAACTTGGAACATATAAGACTTCTTTCATCTTCATGGAATTGCCGGATTTTATCTTGCAAGAGGCTTCTCGCATTCCTTTGATAGGATATTGATAATCATATCCAAGCTACACCTTGTGTGGATAGTCTTTTTTAGTAAGACATGAGAGAGAATCTTTATGGGATGTCATATTTTTGGAAGCACCACTATCTATGAGTCAAGTATCACTTCCATGAGAGATTGATCTCGTGAGAGTTGAAATTAAGACATATTCTTCATTAGAGTCTTCATTTTCTCTAGCCTTCTCTTCATATGATTGATTCTCTTCGGTTGCATAGGCATGTAACTTCCGGTTCTACTCCTTGAACTTTTATTTATTGAGTGGAAAATGTTTGGAAATGTCTCCCAACTTATGACATGTATAACATTTATAAGATGAGTAGTCCTTGTTAGGATTCTTACTTCTTTTGAAATTTTGTGATCTTCTAGGAGGTGATCCTCGATCCTTCCTTTTGTTTCTTCCATTCTTTGCATGAGAAACTAGAGCTTGATATTCATTATCATTTAGCTTCTCTTCTCTATTTGGTATCCTTCCTTCTTCTTGTACACATTTTTACCATAATTTGATAAACTTGGTTGGATTTCTTCTAGCACATATTCATTTGATGCAGAAATCACATTCTCTTGGAAGACTATTTAAAGTGGTCATCACAACTTCTGCTTCTTCCACAATATCACCAATGGCCTCTAATTGTTCTTTGATATGAGATATTATTGAAAAGTATGATTGCATGGTTTCTTCCTTATGTATCTTTACACCCTTGAGTTGGTTTCTCAAGGTCAATATTCTATTGATGTTCTTGCCTTCAAATAGACTAGTTAGTGCATTGAACATTTCCTTTGGAGCATCCTTGGAAGATACTTGAGGGATCAAATGATCCTTGATAGAATCAACTATGATCCTCTTAGCTTTGATCATATCCTTCTTGTTCTTGGCCTTTTCTTAATATCCCTTTATTTTCTCGACCTCATCTTTGATGTAGCCTTCTAGGTCATGTTATTCAAGGATAAATATGATTATATACTTCCATGCTCTGAAATTCTTTGCTCCCTCAATATATTTATCAAGCATGGTATTGTTTGTCATATTTAATGAATGAGAACCTCAAATGGAAATATAGGATATAGTACTTACCAATTTTAGGTCTGCTTCTGGAACCTGCTTTAGGATTACTTAAAGTTTGACGGGAAAACCCTAATTTTTCAACTGTGGTTAGTTGAAAAACTGATTAGAGGAAAAGTTGCACCTCCCCAAGGAGAGCTGGTATATATCTTTCTTTTCCCGTATATGTGGACATAAAATTGAAAGATATGATGCCCTAGTTTCTCCTGGTAGTAGTGGTAGGTCACAAAATGAAAATCCACATAACTAAAATCTACATCAACAGAAAGATGTGCCCTCCTAGGGTGAGTTGAATGGTCTTTATTTTATGACTGATCTATGGAGGGAGGTGTTCAAAATAGTGATTGTTACACCCAAAAGTTGTCACTGTGCTTAATTGCCTAAATTTTCTTGGCCAAACCATCTTTTGGAGGATATTTTTTCTCAACTCTAGGAGGCCTAATTCCCCTTTTCTTCTGACATAGAGAGTCATCCTTTCCTGATACCTCTTTCCTATGAAGATGTGTGCTGGTGACACTCATTTTCTGAGGACAAGGAGCGTTGACACCTCCTTCTAGTACACAAAGAGTGACAACCCTGTTAAAATTACAAAAGGAGAATATTTCGAGAATCTTCTAGATGAAATTCCTCATGGAGGATTATACCCAACTACTTGGTGTAGGTGGCATTCATTCTCCTAATCTCTAGGGATGATCCTTCACCTTCCTCCCAAATAATCTCAATCCCTTTGGTCCCTCTTTGGCTTATATATACAAGATTCATGGATTATCATGGGGGATGATCAAGAGAGTACTTTTATGTTGCTGAAATCATTACTAGTATAGGAGGCAAAGAGTGTGGCTTTGTGAGCGAGATTTGTAGTGTGTGAAAGTGAGTCAAAGACATTGCGAGAAAAAAGCTTCACCATCAAGGCTTTGGTTGTAGTTTTCTTCTCTTTACTTGTTAATACAAATGTGTTCCCCTTTCCCATGAATAGTTTTTGTTAATATTAGTTGTTGATTACTTTTATCCTTGATCATTAGTATAGATTGTTGAATTATTCTATTGCTTTCACTTTTGTATCTTGTTTTTTACATTCTTTTGAAGGTACAATTGATCGTGAGAGAATTCACAAGACAAGGATCACCTTCATTGTTAAGGTAAGCAAGATTCAAATTCAAGTAGTTTAACCATCTAGAGAGATGATGAATTGTTGTGGTCTTTTGTTCTATATTTACCCCATGTAGACTAGGGAAGCAATATTTGTCTACATTGATTGAAAATTTTCGATAACAAAACTGGCGACCATACTAGGGATCGAACCTAGAATCTTTGGTTTCACATACCTGTTTTACTCCTTTTTAATATCGTTAAAAATGAAATGGGATACCTCAAGCATAGTTATTTTCTGTTTCAAGCTTGTGTAAAAATTAAATAGGTCACCACAAGCATAGTTATTTTTTGTTTCAAGCTTGTGTAAAAATGAAACATCTCGTTATGAGCAAAGTTCTTTTTTCGTGTCAAGCTCGTTGAGAAATGAAATGAATTATTCCATTATGTAAAGTATTTTACCAAACTCAATACTTGAACCTTCATTTCATCTGCATGTATCACTTGATCCTATGTCTCCCTCTATTTCAGGCGAACATTTTCCTAGGAGTCACCCAAAATTTAGTTGTATTAAGAAAAGAGTAGGTAGACAAAACGAAGCTTGCAGGGCATGTATCCAACCTTTTTACATTATGTTGGAAGTAAGCCACTTGAAAGTTATATTGGGGGAAAGTACCAACTAATGGACATCTTATTGGGAAAACACTCGTCAATGGGACTCATTTTGAGCATACTTTATTTTTAGTTTCGAGCTCGCCAAACCATTTAACAACATACTTAGCATAACTCGTTCTCTATTGAAAGCTCATTAAAAAATGAAGCAGATACCATGAGAATTCTTTCAAATGATCTTAGATCTCCTTAAAAACAATAAGATGGTGTTGAGCTTACTTTTTTCATTTTTCATGCTCTAGATTCAAACATGAAAAAAGTTCTAAGCACGTTTTATACCCTAGTCGTGCTCATTAAAAACCTAGAGAAAAGGTATCGAGTATACTTTTATCGTTTTTTTAGACTCGTAAAACCTAACACAAAATAGGAACCCCTTGGATGCTCTTTTTAGAATCTCTAAATAGGAAAATGTCGCTAAGAGAACTTGATTCTTTCATGCTTGTAAAATTATTTGAAATGTCATCTATCCGGTTATAGTTTACCCCTTTTTCGGACCGTTTAGACTCATTTATGAAAAAGGTACACTTTAGTTCATTGCGACTAGAAGAGTTCTCCTAGGTATTGGTTTATACTTTTTTCAGACCTTGGGGACTCACTTTATGAAAAATTCCATCTTTGGAGTCTTCTTAGCCATTTTAGACTCTCTATACATGAAACGACAAATGAGTTTACCTTCTTTGGACTCATAAAATTAAACAATGAAGGACCCTTTTTTGGGAATGAACGCATCCTCTCTTAGGTTCATAAAACATATGAGCTTGGAATCATCACTTGATGAGATATATCGAGTGTTTATTACCATTTTTAAGCTCATTAAAAATAAAAGAGGCACTCATCCATCGTGATGGAGAAATTAAGGGAATGAGAAGACATTTTTTCATTTGTATTAATGGCAGCTTATAGTCACCCTTGAACATGACACCTATCTGCATTTCATGTCGAACAGTTGGGTATTAATCTTGTCCTTGGGCCAATCCACTTTCATGAATGATTTTACTCCTTTGAATCAATTCAAAGAATGCATTTTCCTATCCTTTCATTATGTCTGGTCTCTTCCTCATTGAGTCAATGTTGGAAAGTCACTTGTCGTGTCGTTCAATGTTCAAGGGGAGTCTTTATTACAGTCTAGCTATGCAGTTACCCTACCTTCCATTGAGTTGATCATATCTGAGTCAGTTCCATGGTCGTTCCATTATCAAGAATCAATTTTTTTCCAAGTTTTGTGTCGATTATGGGGGAAACATCATGGCCCTCCTTTGGCGAGTCTATTCCCATTAACACGAGCACATCATCCATGAATTTGTCTTAGAAACCATTCAAGTACCTTGAAGCATGCATGCCTTAATGGCAGGTGTTAGCACCTGGTTAGCACCAGTGCTGAATTGTTGAAGATCTCTTGCAAATGGGTTAGCTCTATTTTTGGCTGAACAGTTGACAAGGAAGTAGGCCAAATAGAAGAAGAACAAGGTCTAAAAATTCTCCATCATATGAACTTGAGGGATGGGAATAAGGTTTTGTAGGCTATCCTATGGGGAAAATGGATGGCATAGATACATCACAAGGAGAATCAATGGATGCCAAATATTTCGTGGAGCAAAGAGATGCGGATAAATAAACAGTGGAAGAATTATGGAATTTGATATACCCTCCAAATTCCAATGGCCAAGATTTGTAGATGTTTAATATCTATGGTGAAAGTGGATTTTGTGGTGAAAATGTGCTCGATAGTTAAAACACGTCAGGGCTGTGAAATTTTGTAGGACCTGCATAGTTCAACAACCAAGATCGAAGGAGGTTGACGATATACGGTTAATAGGAATTTCGCGATGGAAACTTGCACGGAGGATAGGCTATATCAGGGATACAAAATGATGGTAGACCCCACGCTTTTGATCTACAGATATTTAGGGGGGATCAGATCAACGGTCTTGATGGATTTCGCGATGAGGAGGTACACAGAGTTTAGTAGAAGGAAATGTTGTGAAATCCGATAGGACCTCACTTTGTGGACGGTGAGGATTGTGGCGCTGATTGGATCAACAACTCACATTTATTTTGCGATAAGGAGATGCATGAAGGTTAACAAGGTAAAGGATCATGAAACCATGTAAAGGGGTGCATCATGGAACGGTTGAGATTTTCCATAGCGGAGATCTATGGCTGTCGTTTATTTCACACAGCCAAAAGTGCGAGGGGGAAAAAGATCTGTGAAGGTGTGAAGTGGAGATGAAGAATAGACCAATTTGATGTTGCAGAGTTCACCTAAGAGAATAAAACCATTAGAGAAGTTCTGAGACATCACTTTCAGATAAGTGAGCCTGCATACCAGATGCCACGTTGCCATTTTGATCCAACATGTCTCTAATCCCCTATTTCCTGTTTTGTGTATGAATCATGGCGAATCTTCCACCTCAGGAGTTTGTTAGGATTTGCAAATGATGATTTGATATTGATTCCCAATTTTTTAATTGATTTTGACTCTATTTCGATTTTGGTCTTGGGAGCCCATGAAACTATAAATGTACCCTCGATAGAGGAAGAAAGGGTTGATAACTTTCATTCAGAAGCCTTAGTGCTCGAATTTTGTAGCTCTGTGTTCTAGCATAAAGGAGTAAGATACACCAGCTGCAAGTAGCCATAGAGGAAGAAAGGTGCAAGATCTTGCAGGTAGACAATTGGCTAGAAGATATTTTGGAAACCTCTTGATATTTTGTAGACAGATCGCAGGATATCTTAGAAGTCCTGACGGGAAGGATGGCAAGATTAGAAGCGAATGAAGAAACCCCTGTAGATCTTCCATCAAAAGATCAACAAGCCCTAAGACAAGACTATGATTTACTAGAGTTTTCCATAAACACAGCCTGAGAATTCAAGAAGGTTGTCAAGAAGACAAAGGGGGCTTGTGCAGAGTTCTTCAGGAGACTTTTGATTACTTATAATCGTTGCCAGGTTGAGGCTGAATAGAGAATGGATACCTTTCCAGACCACAGCTTGTTTTTGGAGATATTGCAAAGAAGATATCAGGAAGATGGACAAAGGATCCAGCACATCAAATCCTTGGACGAGCAGACCCTGTGGAATGAAGTGTCTCATTCGGCGGTTAGTGTGGAGTTGCTAGAGGACCAACTTTGCCTGAGCGCAGCCACAATAGAAGTAATAAGAAATCAGGCCACTCAATTTGAAATTAATATTTTTTTCTTAGAACCTTTCGAGTTTAAAAGCATTGCCTCAGAGGCTTCAGCATGGAAAAAGTTCTTGAATAGTCAAGCGGGATCCTCCTCATAAGCACTTTATTTGATTATTGTAATATATTAAAGAAAAGTATGGGAGGTGAAGCATTGGGGAAGCCTAAGAGTCGTTTGTGGGCAACCCAACAGTTTTTCTCTTTTTGTATAAATATAGAATATTTAGATAGGAGGAGGGGCTTTTTCCCAGAGAAACTTGTGAGCTACTTGTTGTAAGAGAACTACTTCGTTTTGCAATAATAAATTACAAATTTTTGCCTGTTGGAGAAAGTGCTGTGTGGAATGTTCGAATGTGATAAAATGAACAATGTTGAGGGGTACTATTTTGTTTTCAGCTGTGTTTCATTAACTGTGAGAGCATTCTAACTTTATTAACCTATGTTCTTATTTGAATGTTCTCTAGTTTATTCTGTGATAATTTCCACTATGAGTAATGGATGTTTTAACGGTTGACGAGCTATCTTGTCGTGTATATCTTTATGCATGTTTATGTGTTTTGATTTCAAGAACAACTATCTGTGATTTATCTTAACATGTGGATAGTATCACATTACTCATGAATTAATAATCTTTCTCCCCAGGGATAACTTAGTTAGCTTTTGTTTTTCCAATTGTGTGTGATTTAGATGTGAGTGAGTCTAAGACGAGAGGTAAGAACTCGCGCATCACATTGTGACCACTCCTCGCATTCTTTATCAATCTGCATCTTAGATAGGCACTTGCACATCATACTTAAAGTCAAAAATACAAAAATATACACGATGGACCGGGCCGCAACCGGTAAAACCCTTTTTTTTGTCACTTGACCTATGGTAGCTGGACCACAAACCAAACGGATTCCCTACACCAAACAGTCACGGGCTAGTTGGGAACATTGAATGGGGAGAATCCCTTGCTGTTGTTGCCTACGATTTTCCAGGCCTCAACAGTTTCTGGCGCTAGAAGGAGGGCCACCAGTGCATGGCTGGCCGGGGAAATCCATTTCCTCGAAATAACTCCACCAGTGATAGTTTTGAAAGTAGTTTATTCCCTGACCCAAATACTGAAGAGAATAGAGAACATTTGTTTGCTGTGGACAACCAATTAGTAAATGATTTGAGAAGACACATGTGGGCTTATGTAAAGAGTGTTGGAGTATTACCCATTATCCCTGATTTACCCTAAAGAGAATACAAGAAGAAATATCGTCCCCTCTTGAAAGATTTAGTGATGGTTGGAGATTTGGAAGAGTTAGTAGAAGTAGATTTATAGGAATTTGTTCAGCCTTTGAATCGAGTAGGCCCAAACACACCTTACTGTTCTTCTGTGCGGACTCCTGTTACTTCACCTCCTCACTCTCCACCCAGACTCATGGAAGGTGTAAATGCAAACCAGCCACCTAACCCACCAAATCCACCACTGGCTTGGAAAGCCAGATCACCCCTGAACCTAACACCTCAGTTGCATGACTTACCTCAAGCTTTTGAGAAGTTGCTGCCTAAGTTTGATCCAAATGAGAAGGTTGTAGTAGACGACCATTTGCAAAGTTTCTATTTGGCAATAGAAGGATTAAGGGATGGGGAACATGAGGATGTAGTTTGTAGACTTTTTCCACACATCTTTAAAGGAGCAACAACATCATGGTACTTTGGTTTGCTTGTAAAATCTATCCCAGATTGGGATACCTTTGAAAGGATTTTCAGAAGTAATTAGTATGCAGCCCAAAAGACGCATGCAACACTAATAAAATGTTTAGGCACTTTAAAAAAAGAAAGGAAAGAAAAGGTACACAATTTCACTCAAAGATTTTCTGCTTACCTCAAGAAATTTTCTGCAACTGATAAGCCCTCTGATAAAGTTTTGATTGAGTATTATACCTCAGCTTTAGGTCTAGACTTGGCTATGTTCACAAAAGCTCAAGTTAAGCCTACGTTAGCAGAGACTTATGAAGAAGCAGAAAGAGTAGAGGCTGAAAAGGAAAGTATAGAAGATTATCTCAAGCAATCTGGAGAAAAAACTTCCAGGAAAAGAGCCTTATTGTTGTCCAAACCTAAAGACGAGCAATCACATGATTTTGAGGGGATGTTAAAGATGATGCAAAAGCTTTCCAACAGAATAGTAGATTTGGAGAAGGAAAAAGAAGCTCAAAAAGCTTATAAGCCTTACTACAACAAAAGAGAAGATAACAACCATTTCAAAACCCCTCCGCACGGTTCAACATCAATGAATTTGATAGAGGTAGGGATGGATAATTTTTGCACTTTTCACCAAAAACCCCATTCTAAAAAGAATTGTCCTCAATGGTTAAATTCAATGACGTTGGTGATGAATCAGCTCTTGGATTCTAAATTGACTAAGGACAGTGATGAAGAGGAAAAGGGTAGTAAGACCATATAAAAACAAGAAAATGATACCATGTTTTTATGGGATTGTGTCTCACTGTTTGATACAAAAAAAAGTACTCTGAAACCTGAGAATATACCAATGACAACAAAAGACCAGGATTTGGTGAATAAAGACAAGTTAATGATCTAAAAAATTAGGAAGTTGCAAGAGAATGTCAGGAGACAACCAAAGAACAATGTTGATGACAAAATACTTGAAATCACCATCATCAGCCAAGATCCGAAGCAAATCAACAAGCCTGCTAAGCCTATGGAAGACCAAGTAGGTGTTAACAAAGAAAATACTAAAAGGCCTGAAGAACCAAAGGAAGAGATACCCATCGAAAACCAACCTGTGGAGGAAGATGTCGAATCAATTAGGGAAGGGAGAGCTAGGTTTAAAACCCCACCTTTCCTTTTGACTTTGGAAATTTTAAACCATAAGGTGCATAATTGTTTGGTAGATTTTGGATCATCAGTGAATGTTATGCCACTCGCAGTCTGCAAAAAAATTAATGGGCATCCCAAACCTACTGCTTGGGAGGTTACTCAACTAGATAGAACTAGTGTCATAGTAGTTGGGGAAATGGAAAATGTTCTCATTCGTTTATTTGCAAATGAAAAGATATGTCAATTTATTGATATTGTGGTGGCAGACATATCGGATGGGTATGGAATTATTTTGAACCGAGACTGGTCCACAAGGTTAAAGGGGTATTTTGCTTTAGATTGGTCACATTTATGGTTGCCTCATAAAGGGGTCCCAAATCGGATCAAAATTTTAAGGGAACCTTACATGAAGCACACTATCACTAAGTTGGAAGAAGGAAATGAATATGCAAATTCTATTTTAGGGAATGACCTAACGGAGCATGAACTAAGAAATCATGCATCAGAAGAAGCCAACAGTATGACTGACACTCAGCCTGATCTCCTTCAATGTTCATGGGCTGATGAGATTGATTGTAATTTGGTAGACGTAGTTTCAGTTTCAAAAATTGCAGAATTAGATCATGGTTAGGTATTTCACTCCTGCAATCAAGCCTAGCTCCTTGGATCATAAGTTGATAAAATTTTAGGGGTGGGCACAGAACTGATCAGGTAGTGGTTGGTTCTCAAAATTTACTTTGATTTTTGATTTGATGACCTTGTACATAAATAATTTGATGCATTTTACTTTGATTTACCGCTGTTGTTTATGGTTATTTTGGTTTGTTTTTTTTAATAAAAGAGGCAAAATTTTGGTTGCACGGAAAGCATCAGGGTTCCTAACTAACTGAAATCTTTGGGATAAGACTGTGCATTCTTGGTTGAACTAATAGAATCTCTTCTAGTAAGTAGTTTTCCTAAATGGCTATACGCTCATTGAAGTCCTGCTTAACCCCTGAAAATAACTCAGAATCAGAAGGTCTGGAATACTATTTCGAGGCTCCATCCACTTCACATCTAAGATGTCCTAGGGGGTGATAGCAAAGGACACATGGAAAGGAAGCAAGGTAAATAGTCTATTATATATAAATGATCCCATGCCATGATTTTAAAAGCCTAAAGGCTATTAAGAGTCAAAACTCCTGAAAGAAGCAATACATATCAAAGCAAAGTATCAGAAACATGAATATCAATCTGCCAAAAGTTCTTCTCCATCCGTGAGCTGAAAAGTAAATACATCTCTCACACGAAAGGACACTATGGATAGAATAGCCTGAATAAAATTTAGAAAGAAAGGCACATGGAGGACTCAAAAGAGCAAAAGTTCAAAAGGCACAAAAGTGCAATTGGCATGGGAATGAGGAACAAATGAATAGCTCTTTTTACCATATGCTATGATCCTATGGTGTCCAAGCTAGAAACTACCCAAAGACAGAGGTAAAATAAAACTCACCTACTAAGCCTCAAAAGAGTTATCCGGACTTTGAACATTTTGATGTTCCCATTTCCAAAGAATGGACTGTCATCAATGATTTAAATGCATGTGTTTGCCATCTTAGGAATACAAGCATCTAGAAGATTTCAACTTATGAGTTAAATGATTAAACAGTATTTTACTGGGAAGAAGTTGATTCAGAAATCTGGGGTTCACCAGGTAGTCACCAATTGTTGCAGCTGCAACATTTTCCCAAAATTCAAAAAAATTTGGGACCCTCCTTTTATTTCTTTTTGCTTAGATCCTTGGTTTTGTTTGATGTTTGCTCAAGAATTACTTTTATGCCAGCCATGTTTTACAGTTTGTGTTGGTTTTTCACTACCATCAAAAGTGTTTTAGACTATTGAGTCGGGAGTCTTGTTATCTGCACGCTCATCGTTGTGGAAAAGAATAGGACATCAAGTTTGATTCAAGTGTTATTGGTCTTCGATGCGTTTTTCTTTATCGGTAGCTGAATTAAGATCCCATCAGAACATTTGTCCCTACATTTTCCGTCATTGCGGAGGAAGTATCACAAATTTCCTCAATGGTTGTATGATCTTCTTTCGATTCTTGTCGTTTTAATTCACATATCCTTAGCCTTTTAGCTTCTGCCATTGTGGCTTTGGAAAGCACTATCCCTCCGATGTAGTTTGTTTGTTTTCTGCTTGACCGATGTTTGGTTTTCGCTGAAGTCATGTTTATTTTTTCCCCTAATTTTGATTGGTCTGTGGAAATCAATGCCTTTATAGTTTCTGCCGTTGCTGCTCTTCAACCATCTATTGATCCGAGGCCTTAGTCTTGCGAGCTTCGATGTGAGTTTTGATTTGTTTCTTTGCCGATGCCATTGCGGCTCTCCTAGCCGTTTTGTCATCCACCATTGTGGAGATGCTAATGACAGGATCGCCGACCTCATAGTTGTTTTTTCACCAAATGATCTTATTTTTCCCACCGATTATTTGTTTACTAGGGCGTATATTTTTTGGGGTTGGGGTTTATTATTTTATTGTTGTCTTTTGCCCGTGCTGTCGTTATCATCTCGAGCAGAACCACATACTCGCTGTCGGCACCTCACTCCTAGGTGGCTCCGCCGTGGAGGTTTGCAGTTTTTTCTCGACTAGTCACACATCACATTGCCAGGTAGGCCCTTATGCCTGTTTTACCTTTCTGTTCAAATGGTCAAATTGAGTTTTGTTGCCCGTGGTTAGTTCATTGCCTCTGCGGTTAGTAGATACCTAGTTTCCATTTTAGCGCATATATATATATATATATATATATATATATATATATATATAATCTATAGACGATATTGCTGCCTGGTGGGGGTTTTGTTTGCTTGATTATTGAGTCTGCAGTCGTTATGAGCTTGCAGCCCGCACTTGACTGTTTAGGGAACCGGTGCAGACGGCCGTTACACTATCCGCACCAGTTTCCCCTAGTCTGTGTTTGGTCGTCCAGGGAGGGCATTTTCTTATTTACTTCAGAGATGCTGAGGTTTTGGTTCCACAGTATAGTCGCCCTCATTTTTGTGAACCAGCGTCACGATGTTGAAGTGACACCCCACTTAGGATGAGATTCTTAAACTCGAATATGAACCCCAAACCATTTTAGGGTTCAGAATGCATTATCCATGCGGATTTTGATGCGAGTGCTTTTTGCAAGAAGCAACGTCCTCTTATTTTCCATGTCCAAGCCGAATGCAGAAGATGTTTAGAGGCACCACCCCA
Organism: Pseudotsuga menziesii; assembly: GCA_001517045.1. Taxonomy (NCBI): domain Eukaryota; kingdom Viridiplantae; phylum Streptophyta; class Pinopsida; order Pinales; family Pinaceae; genus Pseudotsuga; species Pseudotsuga menziesii. The sequence continues at coordinate 240,513 of LPNX010212121.1, read as the reverse complement.
TCACCTTATGTTCTCTTTGTTCAGTCACTTTGTTATCCCTCATTACCACCAACCTCAAGCATAAAGCGATTTAAGTGAAGTATCCTTCACTTGGGATTGGGCATCATATGTTCCATGGAACGTTTTAGTTTATAATGCCGAGAGGGGGATTTGAGACTGTTTTCTCCTTGACAGGAGGGGGGGGGGGATCTTTTTCATTTTAGAAATACCATGATATTATGAGTTGATTATGCAAATATTTAGTTATGTGTTGGTTTTAGCTCTTTTGGAAGATTGGTTTTGCGTAGGAACACTTGGTTTTGAGTATTGTTTGTTTATTTTCATAGCTGCAATCATGTTTAGCCTAAATGAGGTAAAATGCTCATACAGTTTGTATCCATTTTTTAATGTTATCTAGGAAGGGCCCAACAGAATCTAAAGGATTTTTTGTATGGCAGGAAAATTCTTTAGAATTCGAGATGTCTAAACAGCAGAAGAAGAAGGCTCCTATAGTAGAAGAGGAACCTAAGGTTGAAATTGTCACCAAATTTTAATACACTTACGAAGATACCAAATGCATAGTGGGTGTGGAACCCGAATATAAACGAGGGGAAGTCTATAGATTAATAACACACCAGGAGGTACCTGACACCAGTTTTGAGGAGGAAACCATATATGCAAATATAGAGAGATCTGCGTTGATGAGAGTTGCTACCAGACCTGAGATTTTTCCATGCTCGGAGGTGATTGGATGGATTCTACCCCGGGCAAATGTAAGCACCATGATTTTGGAAAATGTTGACAAATAGGGTTATGCTACTTATAGCCCTAGGTACGTATCACTGGCCTACCACTTACCGGAAGCACAGGTGTACTTGACTGAAGACTGGCTGAAGACAATCAATCTGGACCTAGTCGAGACACTGAAAAGAATGTTGGTGCCTGGAAAAATTTTCAGGACTAGGCCATTAGGGGAATATGATATTGCCACTTTGAGGACCCCTTACAGGTTCACTGCCCTGATGTTGAACAGGATTTTTGGGAGGGCCCACAGTAAAATATTTACGTTGGGGTGGGTGCCTATCATCTTCCATGTTGCAACCCAAGGGATAGTGTTCAACTAGGAGAACATTGTATCAAACAGCCTCTCAGCCTGCATTGCTTCAACATTAGGAGGGGTGTCCCAGAAGAAATCAGAGTTCTACATGAGCTCTATATTGATTGATTGCATACTATGCAACCAACCCTTCCCAATTCTGAGGTGTATCTGGGACCGAGAGAGAACACCAGTTTACTCAGCTTACAAGCCAATGTGGGCACACAAGTACCATAGTCACTATAGAGAAGTGTATGAGCACTTCATCATGCCATTATATACATTGATCTTCTTAAAAGAGTGCAATTGCATGTTGGAGGAAGCATTGCAGGTTATTAAAGAGTATGCAGACTACTACTTAACGGAGGATGGATTGTATTTCAGAATGTATGGATGCTCCAGAGCACCCTCACTACTGCCAAAATATGCCACTGACTATGTAGTGCACAAGGAGGCAGTTAAGCAAGTCTTATTAGATGGCATAGGGAGATTTTTATTTGAACATAAGAAAGTGGCTTATCCTCCCTTACCATTTAGGTTGGGAAGATATAAGTTCACAAGAGTGAAGAAAGCTGATGAATTTGTGGAAGAATTGGGGAAATTCCATTTTGGGGAAATAAATTTCCACAGGAACGATTCTCGGAATAAAGTGGCAGAGCACTGCAAGGAGGCAAATGTATATTTTGAATACACAAGCCACTGGGATAAAGATGAATCCATTTTATGCAGTGCAGAAAATATAATGGCCTTAAGAAGAAGATTTAAAAAGAAAATCACCACCAAAGGTGGGAAAGGACAGGATGAGCAGAAAAAGGCAGAGGAGGAAGAGGCTAGAAAAAGAGATGAAGATGTTAGGAGACTAGCACAGGAAGCCGAAAGCTAGCTCAAAGGTGAGGAGGAAGAAAAGAGAAGAGCTGAACAAGAAGCAGCTAGAAAGGTAGAAGAAGTTGCCCAAAGTGAAGAGGAGGAAAAGAAAAGGAAGATGGATGAGGAATTGAGGAAGCAGGAAGCAGAAAGACTAAAACTGACAGAGGCAGTGACAGAGCAATTAGCTTCTGATCCTTTAGACAGTTAGGCTCAGGACCTGGGTAACCTTGATATTCAATATCCCGAGGTAGCTGCTAGCAGCACAATAGGACAGGCTATGGTCCCTACCTTGAGGCTAATCCCTTTCGAGCAGAAGAAAGGGGAGGAGGTACCGGATTTCAACACTATTTTTTATGACAGGGAAAAGAAAAGAATAGTGAAGAGGACTGAGAGAAAGGTCGATATTGGGGGGCAGTTGGGAAAAATGATAAGCGATACAACCATAGCATATGGGACAGACAAGGACCCCAGATTCACCATCAGAGTTGGGGCTGCATTGATCCATGCTTCTGACGACAATGTAGATCGGATAATAACTGATCTTGAACAGTCAAAGAAGTCTGCTACCCAGCTAAAGGATACCCTGAGAAGAGAAAGGGAGGAAAGTAGTAGATTGAAAAGAAAATTTGAAGACATACAACATGAAACATGGTCTTCAAAAGCTAAGCTCCAGTTCCTACAAGTAGAGAAGAGATCTCTGGAGGCTGCTCAAGGAAGTTTGGAGGAATTGTAATAGGAATGCCAAGGGTTGAGGACAGAAAAGGATGATTGAAGACAGTATGTGAAAGTATTCACACAGAAAAGGAGCAGTTGCTAGGTAAGTTAGGGGAGTTGGAGCTACAGAAAGCTACCTTGGAGGAATCTGAGAGGCAATCTCAGGGGCAAACTACAGAGCTTAAATAACATGTTACCTAATTAACCACAGCTCTATAAGAGGCCAGGGACCAGCAATTCAATCTTCAGCCTTTCAAGGAGCATGTTCTAGCACAAAGGAGTAAGATACACCAGCTGGAAGTAGCCATAGAGGAAGAAAGGTGCAAGATCTTGCAGGTAGACAGTCGACTGGAAGAGATTTTGGAAACCTCTTCATATTTTGTAGACAGATCGAAGGATATTTTAGAAGTCCTGACGGGAAGGATGGTAAGATTAGAAGAAAATGAATAAACCCCTATAGATCTGCCATCAAAAGATAAACTAGCCCTAAGGAAAGACTATGATTTACTGGAGTTTTCCATAAACACAGCCGAAGAATTCAAGAAGGCTTTCAAGAAGACAAAGGGGGCTTGTGCAGAGTTCTTCAGGAGACTTTTGATTACTTATAATCGTTGCCATGTTGAGGCTGAACAGAGAATGGATACCTTTCCAGATCACAACCTGTTTTTGGAGATATTACAAAGAAGATATCAGGAAGATGGACAAAGGATCCAGCACATCAAATCCTTGGACGAGCAGACCCTGAGGAATGAAGTGGCTCATTTCGCGGTTAGTGTGCAGTTGCTAGAGGACCAACTTCGCATGAGCGCAGCCAGAATAGAAGTAATAATAAATCAGGCCGCTAAATTTGAAATTAATATTTGTTTCGTAGAACCTTTCGAGTTCGAAAGCATTGCCTCAGAGGCTTTAGCGTGGAAAAAGTTCTTGAATAGTCAAGCAAGACCCTCCTCATAATCACTTTATTTGTTTATTGTAATATATTAAAGAAAAGTATGGGAGGTGAAGCATTGGGGAAGCCTAAGAGTTGTTTGTGGGAAGCCCAACAATTTTGCTCTTTTTATATAAATATAGAATATTTAGATAGGAGGAGGGGCTTTTTCCCAGAGAAACTTGTGAGCTACTTGTTGTAAGAGGAAGTACTTCATTTTGCAATAATAAATTACAATTTTTTTCCTGTTGGAGAAAGTGCTGTGTGGAATGTTCAAATGTGATAAAATGAACAATGTTGAAGGGGAACTATTTTGTTTTCAGCTGTGTTTCATTAACTGTGAGAGCGTTCTAACTTTCTGAACCTATGTTCTTATTTGAATGTTCTCTGGTTTATTCTGTGATAATTTCCAATATGAGTAATGGATGTTTTAATGGTTGATGAGCTACCTTGTCGTGTATATCTTTATGCATGTTTATGTGTTTTGATTTCAAGAACAACTATTTGTGATTTATCTTAACATGTGGACAGTATCACATTACTCATGAATTAATAATCTTTCTCCCTAGGGATAACTTAGTTAGCTTTTGTTTTTCCAGTTGTGTGTGATTTATATGTGAGTGAGTCTAAGACGAGAGGTAAGAACCTACACATCACATTGTGACCACTCCTCGCATTCTTCATCAATATGCATCTTCGATAGGCACTTGCACATCATACTTAAAGTAAAAAATACAAAATTATACACGGTGGACCGGGCCACAACCAATAAAGCCATTTTTTTTGTTACTTGACCTACGGTATCTGGACCGCAAACCGAACGGATTCCCTACACCAAACAGTCACGGGCTAGTTGGGAACGTTGACTGGGGAGAATCTCTTGCTGTTGTTGTCTGCAAATTTCCAGGCCTCAACACTTTGTTATTTTATTGGAAGCTTTAATGAAAAGTGTACTCTAATTTTTCTGAGATTCATCAACATGTTTCTTGTTCAGTCTTTATTTCATGTATTTCCATTTTCATGTATGTGTTTTTTGCCAATACATTTCTAGATTGCATGCAAGGAATTCGTTGGACAACACTCTTTCCATCAGAAATCGTATTTGTTATGTGTTGGTAATGACTGTGATAGAATTCATCCACAGATAGGTGTTCTATTTCAGTTACTATCCCCTGTTATATTTCTACTAAAGGTGTGCCCATAGATTCATCCATTCATAGGTGCCTCTGGTTTTCACTGGGATTTTCCTCATTTCTGTCTTCCATCACTCGAAGATAATTTGACTGAATATAATAGCCACATTGCCTCAGATTTCATAAGAGATATCCACCTTCATTATTGTTGTAAGTCCCTTGAATATTTACTAGTTGTGACTCCATTTCCCAATGGTGTTTCTTGTTTGTCTGTTTCACCATATTTAAATATGCAAATATCCTGTTCCTACCAGAAATTTAGCCTTTTGAATGCTTGCTTAAAGCCATATGTACATGTGAATGTTTTTGTGACAAGAGAGAGCCCTCTCTGACTGTATTGGCTAGAATACAGTCTAAAGGTTGGTTTCAAATGGTTAACCCTGTGAATTCCTACCACAACCATAGGAAAATTATAGGGTGATAACATCTTGGCACCATTACCGGTGATAATCACTGTTATCTCCTTGGGAAATGACATTGTTTAGCTCTGCGACCTGGTTGAGCAGTTGGTCATAGACACAAATTGGTTGTACATGCTCTGGTGACTCCACAGAAATTTTGAAGCTGAATCCACTAGGAAAGAATGGAGGCTAGAAGAACACACATGAGGAGAAATCCTAATGTAGAACCCTTCCAATAAATCTTTGACCCAAAAATTCTGATCCGAAGGGCCAACAGGCTGCAAAGGTTAGTCAAAAATATTTCCTTCCTTGCTGAAGGTGCTATTTTAGTTAGCGATATATCTAAACATTGTAATGGGGGGTTTAAACTAACCTTCCCTAGAACTAAATCTGAGTCCAAGCTCTATGACTTGGTTTCTGATACCTCTTTGTTTGATTTTCCCTGCAATTCCTAGTCACCCTTGACCTCTGAGCCTCTAGGCAAATATTTCCAACATCTGCTTGACCCAGAGTGCCCTACATGCACTATTGATTCAACCCTATTAAATTCCACTGTCATAAGGAAATCTGCTGCCACATTTTTGTCTCCCACTGCTTCCAAGCAAAATCAGCCTTCACCTTCCAGTTTCATAACTCCCCACACTCCTACAGTTCATCACAATATACCAATTTTTGTTACGCCAGTATTAGCCCCTCTTGTAAACCCGATTATACCTCCAAGGATGGAGAATAGGTTTTCTCCTCTCCATCTTCTTTTTTCTCTTCACAAACTTCCTTTGGGTACTCCCAAAGGCTCAAACAGTTCAATGGAGAAAGGGGGTATTCAGCTGAAGAACACCTGGGATGGTTCTTAGATTGGATAGACCTAGAGGAGGTGGACTATGATGATGTCAAGGTCAGATTATTTTCCCAAAGTCTCGCTGGAGAAGCCAAAAAATGGTACAAGAACCTCCTAGATGACTCTGTCCTAAGCTATCAAGCCTTTAAAGATGCCTTCAAGGATAAGTGGGAAGACCAGAAGAACCCTAAACAATATCTCTCTCAATATCATTCCATGAGGAGGAGGGAGAGTGAATCTATCAAAGAGTTTTTTGACAGGTTTACGAAAGTATACAATGCCATCCCTGCCTAGTTTAAACCTCCTATTGGTTCCTCCTAACTCCAATATGTCGAAGCGTTTGATAATGAGTTTACCTTGTCGATAAGTAAAAGGAGATCAACCTCCTTGGAAGCTATGATGAAAGATTCCATAGAGGTGGAGGTAAACCTAACTGCTGCAAGAAAGAAGAAAAGAGACGAGGGATAATGGATAAGGGAGGATGGAGAGAGGAGAAGAGAGGAGGGAGAATGGAGAAGAGATGGAGGAGAAAGAAGAAAACACAAAGAAACTAAACAACCCTCTACATCTAGCTCACAGGAAGCCATAATAGACACAATGATGAGAACCATGGAAAGGATGATGAAGAGACTCTCTATGGATGGTAGACCACCTCCCAGGGAAAATCAAGAGCAACAAAATAGGAATCAGAATGCTAAAAGGCCACAAGTCTGCCAAAACAGGTCGAGAGACCAACGAAACGCGCCCTATCCTCCTATCAGGCCTCCATTTCAAGAGAATAATGTGGATTGGGATGGTGAAAATCAAGCTGAAAATGAAATCCATCAGTTGGACACCGACTTTCCCACCACCTTTTTTACCAAAGAAGAACACGTCAATGCTTGTATTGGAAGAGGAGAGACACCCCCAGATGAGACAGAGGACTTTAGAAGAGGATACCAACTCACTATCTTGGATGCTCAGATACAAATCAACCTAAGAAATAGAGATGTCCCTCTCATGAGAAAAAATGATGCAGGGAACAAGGCCTCTACCAGCAAGCCTAAAGGTGGCATACCCTCCAAGGAAGGCTCCAAAAGTTTTCTAGAGCCCAAAGGGAAGGAAAGGAGAGAAGACAATCCAAGAAGTGATGATCAAGGACAGACTTCTTTCAGCCTAGAGGCCAAAATTTCCAAAATCAAAATCTCTGTCCCTCTCACTGAATTATTGAAAAAATTTGAATACCACTCCAAAATTGCCACAGTATCGAAACCCCCGGGGGAAATATCTGCCATATTAGATTCCTTGAATCTTCAGGATGATAGGCCCACTATCCTATTTGGACTCCATGTTGATCAACCCTCCAATGAAGAAGTTCCCCTTTTTTATCTCATCATGAACATCCATAAAGCCATCCTGCACAACTCCATGCTTGATTCAGGAGCCTCTCACAACCTGATGCCTAGAAGACTCATGGACGAATTAGGGTTAGAAGTAACTAGACCTTAGAAATATCTGTTTTCTTTTGACTCTAATAAAGTCAAATGCCCGGGATTGATCAAATATTTGGTCATTTTCTTAGCTCAAATCCCTGCCAAAACCTTGGTCATGGATGTGGTTGTGGCTGACATCCCTCCCAAGTTTGGAATGCTACTGTCAAGATCATGGGTATCCAAAATCAAAGGTGCCCTTTAGATGGACATGTCCTACGCCACTATCCTTGTCTTCAGGATACGGAGAAGGCTCTTTATAGAGAAAAAGTTGGCATACATGGTGACCAGCACTGAGAGGCCACATAATCACCCCATATATTCATTGGACACGGAGATGGGTTCCGCCATTTTCTTCACAGAAGGGGATGAAGGAAGCTCCAGTTCATAGAACGCTGCCTTCGTTCCTACTCAAGAGGAACAGGAAGGGGTGTGGGATGCGATCTTTGATGGGGCACCGTGCAGAGAAGGGGCATGAGCTAGAGTGTGGGTGAGACTCCCAGGAGGGAGATATTTGAATTAATCTTACAATATTTCTTTCGAATGTACAAACAATAAGGCCGAGTACGAGGCTATGGTGTTAGCCATTCAGGTCCTGAAGGATTTTTAAGTCAGGAGGGTAACAATACATGGGGAGTCTGAGCTACTAATTAAACAAATGACAGGGGAGTATCAGGCCAGACATCCCAGGATGAGGAGTTACATAAATGTTTCCCAAGACCTCATAGAAGGTTTTGAAGAATGTAATTTTAATCTGATCCCCATAGCTGATTCCCTGGCCACTTCTGCGGCGGACTTCAAGGTCCCTATGCAACCTGGCGAGAAATACGAAGTTGAGGCTAGACATAGGGCCTCTGTCCCAGATAACATGAAAAGATGGAAAGTATTTGAGGATTATATTTAAATCCAAAAGTTCCTCACTCTCATTGGGGAGTTTGAGGGGTTTACTGTTGATGAAGAAAATGAGTTTCTAGAGGAGGATACTCCCACTCAAGCTCCCTTCCAAAACCAGACTACTTCTCCCGAAGAAACTCCTTGAAAAAAGGAGGTTTCTCCTATTGAAGATGTTGATGGTGGAAAAAATGAGGAAGTTTGGGATCCAGGGTTATAGGAGGTTGATGGAAAACAAGAATATGTGAACAATCTCTATGGCAAGGATATCCTACAGTTGAAAGGTAACTCCATCCCCATGGGTTTGCTTCCTTTATAAAAACTTTTTCATCCTAATGATGTGGCTAAAGAACCCTAACTCGTCCCAAGCTGTGAAGATGTGGAGGATGTAAATATTGGGAAAATAGATCATCCCAAGGTAATTAAGATACCAAGAACCCTTTCATCTAAATCCAAGCATAAATACATCTCATTGATGACTGAATACTCTGATGTGTTTGCTTGGCGATATAGTGACCTGAAGGCCTACGATACAAGCATAATCCATCATACCATACGAATCAAGAAGAACAAGATTCCTTTTAAATAGAAGCTAAGAATTATGAAACCCAAATTGCTGCCACTGATCAAGAAGTTATTTGAGGCCAAAAGCATTGTGGCCCTCAGATTTTCCCGTTGGGTGGAAAATCTGGTTCATGTTAGGAAGAAGAACGGGGAGATAAGAATATGCATTAACTTCGGGAACTTAAATAGAGTTTCTTTGAAGGACCATTACCCACTTCCAAAAATGGACCATATCTTGCAGAGAGTAGTGGGTTCATGGAGGATCTCCACTTTGGACATCTTCTTAGGTTATAACCAGATTGTGGTGCACCCTAAGGATCAAGAGAAAACATCCTTCACCACACCCTGGGGCATGTTCATCTATCCCAAAATTCCATTTGGACTTATGAATGCAGGAGCAACTTTCCAGTGGGCTATGGACATAGCCTTTGTCAATGAAAAGGACAAAATTCTGGTCATCTATCTGGACGACATCACTGCTTTTTCCAAATATGATGAAGAACACATCGTGCACCTCTTGAGAACATTTAGAAAATGTAGAAAGTTCGACATCTCCTTGAATCCGAAGAAGTCATTCTTTGCTATGAAAGAAGGGAAGCTGTTGGGACATATAATCTCCAGGAATGGATCATGATATATCCAAAGAGGGTTGAGGCAATCAACAAAATTTAGCTTCCTCAAAATAAGGTGGAGGTTCACTACTTTCTAGGAAAGGTAAACTTTCTAAGAATATTTATTGTTGCCTTTGCTGAAATAGTGAACTATATAATTGGTATGCTAGGGAAGGATAAATAAATCAAGTGGATGCCTGAAGCCAAACAATCCTTTGAAGAAATAAAGAATGCCATATCTGAAGCACATGTACTTGCAATCCCTGATTTTTATAAAGACTTCCTCATATTTTCCTTTGGCTCAGAGCACACAGTGGTAGGGGTATTGTTGTAGAATAATCATGAGGGGAATGAGCATCCCATTTCTTTTTATAGAAAGACCCTAGGAGATGCTCCCCTGGAGTATAATATCTTGGATAAACAGGATTACACTTTGTTGCAGGCCTTAAAATACTTTCGAGTATACATCCTGTATTCTCACATCATTGCTTACGTCCCCACCAGCACCGTGAAGGACATTCTGACCCATCCTGATCCTGAGGGACGAAGGGAAAAATGGATAGCAGTCTTGCTCAAGTATGACCTGAAGATCAAGGGCTAGGGACTAGCTAAAATTATGGCCCAATCCAATTGTTATGCTCTTATCCTCCACATGATTGTTCAGATGTTAGCAGAGGAGAAAAATATTTAGGGACATCCAAGGCCCCAAGTAGGTGATCACTTTCTGTCATCCCCTTGGTACAATGATATCATTTTTGTGTTACAACATCTGTAGGATCCATAGGGTATGGACATGACAAGGGCTAGGTTTCTCAAATAGAAAACATCTAGGTTCTACATCTTGGATGGAAAATTGTATTGGAAGGAGCCAAGAGGGGTGCTGTTGAGCTATGTGGATGAGCAGGAGGAAAAAAGTCTTCTTGAGGAATTCAATGCAGGGGAATGTGGAGGCCATCACTATTGGAAAGCCACTGTAAATAAAATCATGAGGGCACGGTTCTATTGGCCCACCATCTTCTCTGATACTCATAAGAAAGTTGCTTCCTGCCACAAATTTCAGATCTTTGAGGGGAGAAGTAAGCTATTACCCTTTACTCTAAAACCCATACAGGTTGAAGCCCCTTTCCAACAATGGGGGCTATATTTCATTGGAGAAATAAATCCACATTCCTCAAGGCAGCACAGGTGGATCCTGACTGCCACTGACTACTTCTCAAAATGGATCGAGGCCATCCCTAGAAGACAAGCTACCGAGACAATGATCATGTAATTTTTGGAGGAGCATATCCTGTCAATATTTGGGGTTCCCAGGAAGATAATCACTGACAATGCTCCCACTTTCAAGTGTAAGAATGTGGTGGATTTCTACTTCAAATATCACATACAGTTGGGACATTCCACAACCTATTATCCTCAGGGGAAGGGGCTAGCAGGATCTTCAAACAATAGCCTCATGATAATCATCAAGAAGCTAGTGCAGGAGAACAAGAAGGATTGGAACACAAAGCTAATCCATGCTCAGTGGGATGACAGAATTAGTGTAAAGAAGTCTATAGGAACCTCACCTTTCCAACTAGTTTATGGATCTGAAGTGATTTTTCCTAGTTCCCTGAGCTTGCCAGTGATGAAATTTCTACAGGAAGAGGAAACAGAAACACATCCAACTCATAGGAGGATGTACCAATTGATTGAACTAGAGTGGTAGATGGATAAGTTATTTGACAGAAATCAGAATTTTTAGGAAAAAATGAAAGAAATATTTGATAGAAGGACTAAGCTTACAGATTTCCAATTGGGAGATGCATTTTTTCTATGGGATGCACCACATGAGGAAAAGGGGAAGCACGACAAGTTCGATCACCTGTGGAAGGGCCCATATAAAATTGTAGCCTTTAGCGGAAATAATGCCTATGTATTGGATGAGATGGAAGGTGGTCTAGTATCTAGAGCCCCTATAAATGGGAGGCTCCTCAAACATTATTTTCTATAAAGTAAGTACAACTCTATTTCCATTGTGTATATACCGGTTCTTTTAAACATTGCAAGTGTGGATGGCTCTCTGACAGACTTGAAGCCCGAGGTGAAGGAAGTAAGGTCCCTAAGAGAAGCTTTCATTTGATGTTTTAAGCAAATTTTTAAGTTGTAGACACTAGAACAGGGCTTCAAATTATCAAGAAGGATTGGTACTAGCCCAATGGATAAGGAACTTGGTCTACAAATTTATTTTCTATCTCATAGGGAGGATAACTTCCCCAAGTTGGAGCCGATGTTAGTACCCAGTTAACACCAGTGCTAAATTGTTGAAGATCTCTTGTAAATGGGTTAGCTCTATTTTTGGCTAAACAATTGACAGGGGAGTAGGACAAATAGAAGAAGAAAAAGGTCTAAAAATTATCCATCATACGACCTTAAGGGATGGGAATAAGGTTTTGCAGGTTATCCTGTGGTGAAAATAGATGGCATAGATACATCACAGGGAGAATCAACGACTGCCAAATATTTCGTGCAGCAAATAGATGCGGATAAATAAACTGTGGAAGAATTGTGAAATTTGATATACCCTCCAAATTCCAACGACTGAGATCTGTAGATGTTTAAGATCTACGGTGAAATTGAATTTCACGATGGAAATGTGCTCAAGAGTTAAAACACATCGGGGATTTTAAATGTCATAGGACCCACCAATTCAACGACCAAGATCGAAGGAGGTTGGTGATATATGGTTGATAGGAATTTCATGGTGGAAACTTGCACAAAGGATAGGCCATATCAGGGCTACGAAATGATGATATGCCCCACACTTTTGAATGAAAAAGATCTAGCAGGGATCGAATCAATGGTCATGATGGATTTTCATGATGAGTAGGTGCATGGAGTTTAGTAGAAGGAAACACCGTGAAATCTGGTAGGACCCCACTTTGTTGATGGTGAGGATCATGGCATTGATTGGATCAACAAATCAGATTTATTTCACAATAAGGAGATGCACAAAGGTTAACAAGGTAAAGGATAATGAAACCGCATAAAGGGACGCATTTTGGAATGGTCGAGATATCCTGAAACGAAGATCTATGATCGTGGTTTATTTCGCACAACCAAAAGTGCGAGGGGGGAAAAGACATGTGCAAGTGTGAAATGGAGACAGATCATAGACCAATATCACATTACAAAGTTCGCTTAAGAGAATAAAACCTTTAGATAAGTTCTGAGCTATCACTTTCAGACAAGCGAGCCTGCATACCAGACGTCACATTGTCATTTTGATCCAACATGCCTGTGATCCCCTATTTCATGTTTTGTGTATGAATCATGCTGGATATGCCACCTCAGGAGTTTGTGAGGATTTGCAAATGATTATTTGATATTGATTCCCAATTTTGTAACCGATTTTGACTCTATTTCAAGGTTGGTATCGGGAGCTCATGAAACTATAAATGTACCCTTGATAGAGGAAGAAAGGGTTGATAACTTCATTCAAAAGCCTTAGTGCTCGAAGTTCGTAGCTATGTTATTTTATTGGAAGATTTAATGAAAAGTATTCTCTTCATTTTCTGAGATTCATCATGATGTTTCCTATTCAGTCCGTGTTTCTTGTATTTCCATTTTCATGTATGTGTTTTTTCCAATACATTTCTAGGTTGCATGCAAGGAATTCATTCGATAACTCTCCTTCCATTAGAAATCATATTTGTTATGTGTTGGTAATGACTGTGATAGATTTCATCCATAGATAGGTGCTCTATTGCAGTTATTGTCCCCTGTTATATTTCTTCTAAAGGTGTTCCTAGAGATTCATCCATTGATAGGTTCCTCTAGTTTTCACTGGGATTTTCCTCATTTCCGTCTTTCATCACTCTAAGATAATTTGACTGAATATAATAGCCACGTTTCCTCATATTTCATAAGATAAATCCACCTTCATTATTGGTGTAATCCCCTTGAGGATTTACTGGTTGTGAATCCATTTCCCAATGGTGTTTCTTGTCTGTTTGTTTCACCATCTTTAAATCTACAAATATCTTGTTCCTACCTGAAATCTAGCCTTCTGAATGCTTGCTTAAAGACATATGTACATGTGAATTTTTTTGTGACAAGAGAGATCCCTTTCTGACTGTATTGGCTAGAATACAATCTAAAGGTTGGTTTGAAATGGTTACCCCTGTGACTTCCTACCACAACCATAGGAAAATTATAGGGTGACAACAATAAGTTTCCTCGCTTTCGACAGTAGGCTTTCATCATTGGCCTATGATTGGAATATTTCTCCTATTATTTGATTGCAATTCATATATTCACATTAGGAGGAATGTACTAGGGTACCTTGGGAATCATTGAAACTAATGGTGATTTCCCTCACACTTGTTAACAATATACATCAATGACTGGTAATAAAATGGTTTCTATCATGTTTGACATCATGGAATCTATTCACATGGAAAGAATCGTACTATTTGGGATTGGAAGGAGGACCCCGAGTGGTTAGGTATTCACTTAAACATGTGCCTATACTTAGGTTGCGATGGAGTATTTCTTGAGTCATTGCATGGATCCACATTGTATGTCTCATGGCTATGCTCAAGTTTTGGGTCAGGATGACATAGATCTATAGTGTATATTTCATGGATATGTCCCAATTTGAGTCTTATGGATCATGGATCTAAATTGTACTATTGATAGCCATGAATTGGTCATCATACATGGATCTGCAATGTATTGGTCAACAACCATGATTTGAGTCCAATAGTTTTTAATATGGTACTGTGTCAAGTATTCACTAGCCACTCTTTTTCCTATGATTCTGAGTCATATCTAACAAAGTATTTAACCTATCACGTCCCTCTAGATTCATACTTTGGGGGCATTTTGTTACACCCAAAATTTATTACTATGCTTAATCTCCTAAAGTTTCCCAGCCAAACCATTTTTTTTGGAGGATCTTTTTGCTCAACTCTAGGAGGCCTGACGCCCTTTGCCTTTTGACATAGTGTTCGCCTTTCCTGATGCCTCTTACCTAATGACAAGGTGAGCCAGTGACACTCATTACCTGAGGACAAGGAGCGTCGGCACCTCCTTCTAGTACACAAAGAGTGTCATACCTGCTAAAATGGAAAAATGAGAAGATTTTGAGAACCTTCTAGATGAAATTCCTCATGGAGGCTTATCCCAACATCTTGGTGTAGGTGGAATTCATGCCACTAATCTCTAGGGATGATCCCTCTAATTCCTCCCAAAGAATCTCAACCCCTTTTGTCCCTCTTTGGACTATATATACAAGCTTCATGGATTATGATGGGGGAGGGTCAAGAGAGTACCTTTAAGCTACTGGAATCATTACTGGTATAGGAGGAAAAGAGTGCGGCTTTGTGAGCGAGATTTGTAGAGTTTGTAGAGTGTGTGAAAGTGAGTCAAAGAAATTGGGAGAACAAAGCTTCAACATTAAGGGTTTGGTTGTAGAGTTTGTATAGTGTGTGAAAGTGAGTCAAAGATATCAGTTGTTCATTACTGTTTTCCTTGATCATTAGTATAGAGCATTGAAATATCTTGTTTCTTTCACTTTTGTATATTGTTCTTCACATTCTGTTACAGGTATAATTTATCATAAGATAATTCACAAGACAAGGATCACCTTCATTGTTAAGGTGAGAAATATTTAAATTCAAGTAGTTTAACCATCTAGGGAGAGGATGCATTGTTGTGGTCTTTTGTTCTAGATTTACCCCATGTAGACTAGGGAAACAATATTTTTCCGCATTGATTGATAATTTTCGATAACAGTGATACTTAAATTGTTGAACTGTAGGAAAAGGATGTTGAACAATATATTCTTTAGGGTGGATATGATACCATGCAAATATTTTAGAAGTTGTTATGCAAAACAAAAGGATCACTGAAAGAATACCAAGCACAACAGAAAAAAAGAGAGCACAAATATTTATCCTAGGAAACCCTCATGGGGAAGAAAACCCAGAAAACTTCCTCGATAGAGACTTCAACCAAGTATAGTGTAAGACCCAAAAGATAAGACTATACTGCTTCCTCCTCCTTACATTGGCTGCTCCTTTACTCTCTAGTGAGCTTGCTTGAGTGCTGAATTTCTCCAAGTGAGGGAGGCACATCACCTATTTATATTGATTAGTTTAGAATCCTAATAACCTGACAAGTCCAATTTATCCTCACTGTCAGGGATGACTTTCCTTGGGAGTCTCAAAAATACATTTTAATAAAATTTTGTGGGTACTATTGACCCGACTTATAATAGAGGTTTTACCTTGAGATTTTACATGACCAATTACATCAATGACATCCATAATTGAAGGAAAAAATTCTCTGGAAGGGGAAATAATAATAATAATACAAAATATAATATATTCCATAGTTATATTTCTTTAACAAGATTGTTCTTAAATGGGATTTTAATTTTGGGTGAAGATTGGATTAGTAGTGCAAGAATTGATTTGCATTTATTTTATATAATAAGAAGTGTTATTATAATTTCAAATAATAATATACTTGTATTAATAACTACATGCAGATATAAAGTTTCTTTTTCCTAGAGTTTTATACAAGTAATAACAAAATCATAGATAAAAATTCGAAATTAAAGTGAGAGTTAAAAACCAAACCTAGCTTTGATTTTTCATTTGTTTGACCAAGAGAGAAATAAAATAATGGGGTTAAATGCAAAGAATGTGTATACCAAAGGAAAATAATTGTGTGATAGTTAAGTATCCAACAATAAAACTCATAAGCCTGGAAAAACTAAATAATCAAATTGAACCAATGATTTGAGATTCAAAAGAGAAGACATAACCTACCTTTGCATGGCTAGTAGGTTTCATCACGAATTTAAGGTTTTCTAGAAGGTTGGAAATGGCCTAATCTTCAATTGATGGAAATGCATTTGATAGGTGGGTAAACAACAATAGATATCTTAGCCTCTAAATGCTTGTAGTAAGTACCTAACCAAATGATGGATATGTGCGATCATGTTGTGCCTCTAAATAAATTTCAATTTATCTACATGTAATTTCAAAATAATTTTAATTCCCTTTGGATTAAGTGTATTAAAACAAAATAATATAACACACCTTTGGTTCATGGAAATGATGCTTGGGATGTTTTAAAAAGGTTGGTCCTTTCTTTTGAGACCTATGTGGATATGATTTATTGTGGAGTACTCTTCTAACAACTTGTCAAGGTTCTTGTAGTTTCATGGAGATGCTTTCTTTGAATCAACATGACATGCTCACATAGTTGTGGAGGAGGACTATAAAAAGATTGCAAAAAGGCATAAGAGACTTTGTAGACCAATATCATTTTTCTTTACCTTTGCAAAATCCTTTTGGATTTTGAAAAAATAAAATAAAATTATTTTTATGATGTCCAAAAAAGAAACCTTTTGGTGTCATTAATGATTTAAAAAAAAGTTTCTATTACTTTTAGAAATTTGATTTTTCTTTAACCCTTAATATTATAACACAATTTATATATACAAAGCTTATAAATGAACAAAAATAGATAAAAGAGACAATTGAAATGATCCAAATATAACAATTATATTCAACAAAGTAATCCTACATAACCACATATATCTTTAAATAGGATCTCAAATAGAAAAACCCTAACTACTTGTGGTCCTTGTTGAGTACACACTTGTACTGAGGGAGGGGGGTTGAATCGGTATAAGATTTTTTTTACTTTTTCAATCATTCATCAACCATAATAAAACAGTCACATATGTAGATCATGGAACACAATATTTACATGGAAACCCTTTAAGGAGAAACCACGAAACTTCTCTTTATAATTCTTTGTAGGAATCAACCGACTATTAAAAATATTTGTAGCCACCAACATACTAGATACACCAACCTTGACTGGTACAAACCTTGGTATTAACCAACTAAATCTTACATATATTTATAGACACCAATATACTAGAGGCACCAATCCCAACTGGTAGACACAAACCTACTATTACAGATCTTCATATACACCAATGTACTAGAAACACCAATCCCCACTGCTAAGCACCAACTTATAAATATACTATCATTCTCTTTGTTTGGGATACACCAACCTTCAAGTTACAATTTATTCTTTAGACATATGACTTCTTCAAAATTTTCTATCATTTTCATTTCCTTCATTGAGCCTGCTTGCTACTTGTGCATTGATAAGGTCTAACGAAAATTTGAATTCCCAAATGGTAATGTTTCAAAATCTTGTTCTTTTTGGCATCTTCCAAAGAGAGAAATTGTATAATATTCCAAGAATCCAATATTTCAAATCTGATTTTGAATTATTTACCTAAACTACTCTTGTATGTATTCTAAAATACCTACAAGTTTCACAGTATGAATATTCCCATATAAGAAGTTATAAAGAAAGTAACATGTTTGAAATTGATTTCAAGACCATCCATAATTACTAACTTACATAACATATATCATGCAAAGTATAGAGAACCAAAGTCTAAAACTTGTACAAGAGGTGATACTATATGTATTCTAATCTTCTTGTAATTTCCACAGTCTGAATACTCCCATAGAATAATTTATAAATAAAATTCCATGTGGACCTATTTGAAATTGATTTTAAGACCATTTAGAAGGAGTGACTTCCAAAACACATATATCCAAAATTATATCGCAAAAGTTTTTGAAACTTGTACCAAATGTACTTATACATTTATTATAATATCCTATAAAGTGTCACAACCTGAAAATTTTCAGAGAATAAGTTATAAATAAAATTCCAATATGACCTTTTTGAAACTGATTTCAGGGCCATTCACAAGGCCCAACTTCCACAATGCATATCTAAGAAATTATAGCAAACCAAAGTCTAAAATTTGTACCAGAGATACTTTTTTATGCGTTGTAAGTTCCCTGTAATTTTCATAGTATGAGTATTCCTAGAGAAAAAATTATAGTGAAAAATCAAATATCACCTGAAATGATTTTGCAAGCTCATCCACTTCTTCAAATGCTACTACATTTTTTCACACACACACACTTTCTCACAATACTTTCTCTTTTTATACTTTTTCATAACCATTGATGCCAGGGACATGCTCATTCAAAAAGTAACAAAACCCATTAATTAAATTATTAATTTTCCTTTTTATTTCATTTTTCCAAATACCATGGGCTTCCAACACTTTCATGTGCAAATTCCATGGGATTCCAACCCTTTCATGGGAAAATACCATGACCTTCCAACCCTCTCCAAATACCATGGGATTCCAATCCTCCAAATATCATGGGATTCCAACCCTCTCCAAATATCATAGGTCTCCACATCCATGGGTTTTACCATGGGATTCCAACACTTTCCAACTATCATGGGATTCCATATCCATGGGTTTGAAAACGCTATTTCACAGTTTACTATTTCACTGCACCCTATATAAAAAACAATTTAGAGATGAAACCCATTTCTTGCAAATGTCTTAATATGACATCAATGATAACATTAATCCTTTGAAATCAATGACAATAATTCCTATTGGGACTCATTTTGTATAAGTTCTGCAAATCTGATGGATACTCTTTTTGCTTATCTTACCTTTTATTTCCCTTCTCTTTTACTCCATACCTTTGTATTTCCTTTATATCCCATGGTTTTGTCATTGCCTATGCACTTAAGGTAACCATGCTTAAATTAAACTTAATTTGCCATGTTTTGTTGCTTATTTTCGAATACAAGGTGATTGGCCTAATCTCAATGGAATCCCAACATCCCTTTTGACTGCAAGGTTACAGGCTACTAGATTTGAGTACTCTGGTAATTTTACAGCATTAATTTGAACAACGTGTACTACCTAAATTACAAGAATTGATGCACGAAACATTTAAATGCATCCAGGAAGAATTTAAAGCCCGATTACAAAGAAAAATTCATTCCTTCATATACGCTTGATCCATGCCAAGATACGTAATGCTCCTACTAACTGGGTTCGTAAATAATAATTGAGGATTCATATGTAGTTATGATCCAGCCGCGAGTTCATGTTGTTAAAGCATGAAATCGAATACTAGAATTAACGATCTCCTTGTTTGTTTAATTAATACCTATTCATGGAGATTGAGATCCATAATTTCATCATAGTTGTAACCAATTATGTATGAACTCAAATATATTCTTGAATAGTCACGTAGGTGTGGAAATTTATCCCAAGCTAAGAACAATTGAACTCACAAAATTGCTTGAAAATATGTAGGAAACACTAAAGAAGGTGACTGAATATGCGAAAATACACAAATTGTTGATGATATTAAATTACATATTCCAACATTAAATAGATGTAGGATTCTCATAAAGTAGACACTCCGAGGATTCGAAATATTTAGGGAGCTATTCAAATTGGTACAAAAGCTGGCTTACTAAACTAGTCAAAATCCCCCATATGTGAATAAAGCTATTTCCTAATCAGTCAATATGCTCACGAATTTGATGAAGGAGAGTGTCTAGATAATAAGTGATGGAAAGTTCAATTTTTCATGATTTTATGTGAGGAAAAGAAGGGAGGTGAGTTGGTGCAAAAAACAAGGCAGTTTTCCTTAAAATAGTTTTTAGCTTTTTCCTTAAAACTGCAGAAAAGATGGAAAGACTAGAAAAAGCAGTAATGCACAGTTTCCATTCAAAAGATTGTGGGTTGTCAAGATCTTATCCAAAATCTTTCTAACTCGCTCCATGAGGCATTTTTGGCAAGTTTGACCTCAAAAATGGACTTGGGTGCAAAGTAGCTAGTGTAGGTCCTAAGAAATTAATCAAAAAGATTAATTATTTTATCCTAAGTTATGGGATGATTTTTTATTATTAAAACACCCCCTCTTAAGCATGACTTTATGTACAATATCAAAAAAATATTAGAGATATAGGGCCTAGAAACAAGGCTTAGTCACCCTTTACATACTGCTTGTCCATAGTAAACAAGGAAAGAGGAAAAACCATAAGTTGGAAAATCCTTCCTCAAACATGGACATGAACAAAATAGTATGAAGTATGGTATTGAATATATCTTCACCACATGATCAGAAATCCCAGGTAAATACTTGAGAGTATTGAAGGTCCTCTCTAAAAACACTTTGGTGAAGCTGTCTATAACTTGCTCAGTTGAAGTGCAATATTGTAGATCAATGACCCCATCATGCACAAGTCCTCTGATGTAGTGCATATGGATATGGATGTGTTTGGTTTGCTTCCTCTATAATATATCAGTTGAGATATGAATGGTACGTTGGTTGTCACAATAGATAACTGTATAAGTATTTTTCTCGATCCCAAACTCTCCAAGTATTCCCTGCAACCACAAACATTGAGTAGCTGCATTCACAACAACTCTGTACTCTGTCACTGTAGATGAAAGTGCAATTGCACTTTATTTCTTACTTGACCAACTGATTGGTCAATATGGAAGCATAAAAACATATCCAAAAGTTTATTTCCTATCAGTTTTATCACCTGCCCAATCAGAGTCAGTAAAACGTGACTAAATCTAGGCTAGATTGTGCAACATTGTGAATCACATGAGTTTTTGTTCCTTGTACAAAGTCTAGGATCCTCTTTGTTGCCCTCCAATGGATGTCATGAGGCTGATCCATATGTCTAGAATCCACACTCACTACATAAGATATATCAGGTCGAGTATGAGTCAAATAAAGAAGACAACGAACTAGTTTCCTATACAAGGTGTTGTTTTCCAATGGATTTGATTGCGCTTCTTCAAGCTTAACTCCTGAAAGAAAAGGAGTCTTTCTTGTATTGGAATTATTCATTATGAAATTATTCAGAATATATGAAGCATAATTGGATCGATTTACCTTGATTCCAAGACCTGATTGTGAAATATCAAGCCCCAAAAATTGGCTGAATAATTCCAAATCAGTCATAGAGAAGGCATGGTTCATTGCACCCTTCAAGGAGGAAATTTATTTATTGGAACTTCATGTTATCAGAAGGTCATCAACATAAAATAAAATTATGATTAAGTAACCATGAATCAAATTAAAATATACATTAGGATCATACTTGCATCTACAATAGTTGAATGATAGCAAAATTCCATCAATCTTGGCATACCAAGCTCTAGGAGCTTGTTTTAGCCCATACAATGATTTATTCAACCTGCACATAAGAGATGGATTATTCACAACACATTCTAGATGATTCATATGTATTTATTCTTTCATATCACCATATAATAAATCACTCTTCACATCCATGTGATGTACTTTCCACTACTTCGAAGCTGCAATGGCCAAAACTAGTCTTATGGAATCCATATTTGAAACTGGTGCAAAGGTCTCATTGTAGTAAATTCCTTGGAATTGGAAGAAGTCCTTGGGCACTAAAATTTCCTTATACTTCATAGGAGAACCATCAGCAGAAAATTTATCTTTGAAATCCCACTTACACTTGACTAGCTTTCTCCCTGGGGGGAGAATGACTAGATCCCATGTGTCATTCTTTTGGAGCGAATGAAATTCCTCCTTCATGGTTGTTTTACATATTGGGTATTCAAATGAATCTTCATATGTCTGTGGATCATACTGAATAATTATAAAATAGTTATCAACAAAGGAAGTATCTTTGATAGAAATGGCACTTTCAAACTGACATCTAGTTCTCCTAGAATCACTACGATTCCCAGCTAGTTCCCCAGTTGCTTGGATGGTTTTTTCTTCCCACTATGTCTTTGTGAGGTTTTTTCTATCTTCAATTAAAGCATAATTATCATAATCAGAAATATCATTAGTTTCTTCACTTACAACCAAATGTGGAAGAGTTGAGGAGGACTCTCCAAATTCCGTTGCTACCATAACCTCTTCTTCAAACCGAACACTCCTTTCAATGAAGGATTTTTGAGTGCTCATGTTGACCAGATTGTAACCTTTGGAATATTCAAAATAACCCAACAAATAGGCACTCTTATATTTGAGGCTCCAAATCCCTCCTTTTATCTAGTGGAATTCTAGCCCATGCTCTTGAGCCAAAAATCCTGAAATGAGACACATCTGGTTTCTTCCCACTCCAAGCTTCGAAAGGAGTAATTCCATCAAGGTATTTATGTGGAACATTTTTCTAGATGTAGGATGCATAGTTTATAGCTTCAACCCAAAAATTTGGTGGCAAAGTCTTAGACTCTAGCATACAAGTAGCCATCTCCTTGAGACTTCTATTCTTCCTCTCAGTCGCACCATTCTACCGAGGTGTGTAGGGAATAGAGTGCTTCATATGGATACCTGCATCTTCACAATAATTAATGAAATCAGAATTTAAATATTCACCACCATTATGAGATATGAGGATCTTGAGTCTCCTCCGAGACTGTTTCTCAACCAAGGCTTTGGAAACCTTGAAGTGGGAAAAAAATTCGGACTTGAGTTTAAGGAAGTAAACCCAATAGTACCTGGAAAAGTCATCTATGAAGGTAAGGAAATACTTGTATTGAATCATGGATATATGAGGGAAGGGACCAAAAATATCATTTTGGATGAGCTCAAGAGGTGCATAGGTTCTCTCATGACCGAATCTCTCATACTTATGCTCTGGATTTTTTCCTAGGATGAAACCCTAACAGACTCCTTTGGAAAAATTTATCTTTGGAAGACCTGAAACCATATATTTTTCACACAAATATGAAAGGTATTTGTATTTTAGGTGACCAAACCTCTCATTCCAAAGTATTCTTGCTTCATTGGCATGGGTGAGGAGAGAAGAGGGGTTAGAGAAAGGCATGAAATGTGAGAACCTATAGACTTTTGAACCATGATCCACAAGACCTTTAGCAATGACTCTACCGTTAGCAATATCAGATATTTAAACTTCATTGGGAGAGAAAACAACCTTCTTTGGAGACCCTGTGTGAGTCATCTATTAGACTGACAAGAGATTAGCAGCAAGATCTGGGACATACAAGACGTTATTGAGGGAACCATGGTCAAAATCAATGCTATCTTTAACCTTACTTTTAGTTTCTGAGTTGTCTCCCAACAAAATATTACGACCCTTCGAATCAATAAGAGATGAGAAGGCTTCCTTTGTTGAAACCATGTTCCTAGAAGCTCCAGAATCGATTATATAGGAAGGAGATATTATAGTGCTTGCAACTAGGGAACGTGCTCTCTCTTGGTCTTCGAAACTGGATCCTCCTTCCTTCTTGATTGCACCACCAAGGAGGGAGATGTTTTATTTTACAGGACTTGAGTCAGCATATCAATATTCTTCTTCGTGCAAGATCTATCAGGATGAAAGCCCTTAGCACAGTATGCACACTTGCTACCTTCACCTTTACCTTTCTTCTTCTGAAAGTTATTCTTCTTGGAGTTTGAGGATTCCTATTGAGACTTGTACTTGTATCCTTTTTTATATAGAGGATTCTTAGCCTTCTTCTTATCTTTGGAATTTCCCTTTCAATCTCCAACAACCAAAGCTTGATCTTTGGAAGGTTTGATGGTGCCCATCAAGATCAGTTTGTCTTGCTCCTAAGTCAAGGATTCCATGAAATCTGCCAGTGTAGGCATCTTCCAATTTTGAGCTGTCAATTTGGAGGCATGGAAGGTTGAAACAAATACTGAGTAATAAGGACCAAGCTTTGAGAGAATGGACAAGATTAGTTGTTCATCTTCTTTGTCAATGGCACACTGTCATAGCTGCAAAAAAAGAGATTTGAATTTTGAGAAGTAGACTTGCAAGGATTTGAAGCTGTTTGGAATTAGGTCTATCAACTCGTTTTCTAGTTGATAACCTCTCATATTATATGTCTTCACAAACAAATATTGAATTTTCTCCCATACTTCATTTGGTGATGTAAGACCATCAATATGAAATAGAAAGGTCTCTGAAAATGCTGAGACATAAGTGACCATACACCTCATCTTGTTATAAATTCTAACCGGAAAGTGAGTAATTCAAACCATAGGAGAATCTGGGAGTGTTAGTGAGGTTCACAAATCAAATTTGGGTGCAAGACTCAGCAAAAACCATCAAATTACAAATAAATTACACACAATGATAGCTAAAAACAATATAATTTTGGACTGTCTAACCATGAACTTGTTATTATCAGGTTTATAAATACATCATAAGAGTTTCGAATGGATTTGGAAGCCAATTGTGAGCAAATAACCCAAAATTGCCAAATTGGCATCAAACCCCCCTAGGTGGGCCAATCACGTCCCATATCTCTCCAAATGGACAAGAATTTCTGAAGTGGCATGCTTGATGTATTGTGGGTCAATTATTACACCTTGGATAGTGTGGGTGTGGAAAAACGGGTGGTTTAGAGTCTCAATGCAACATTAATTGCACCAAATCAAGACAAATTTGGGCAAAATCCCACTCTAGCGCTCCAAGTCAACTTGCTTGTCCACGTTCAATGAATGGGAGCGCACCAGAAATGATGGATGTGCATATGTGTCTGGTTGACTAAGCTGGAGTACCCTTGTGGGTCATGGAACCTCAAATTGACATGGCATATGTCCACCTAAGAACCCCTTGTCCACGTCATAGTGTATTAAAGCTTAAAAAGCAATAAAATTGACTAATTAGTGTAACTAAGGTACTAATAATAGATTAATGTTCTGACACCCTCCCTTAATCCAACAACTATGTTTTTTCACAAAATGTTGAAGGCCTTGGCAACAATGGCTCAAGTCACCTCAAGTACATAATCCAGAAATTACAATTTTTATTTGTCCATGTGAACCAAGGAAAGAAGGAACACCTCATGGGAAAAACCTTCCCTCAAGAATAGACATGGGGCTGGACCTGCAATAATATAACAGAAAATTATCATCCCTCACTCACCCCAATCAAATATCTCAGGTAAGTGAAGGTCTTCTTAGTGAAAGCCTCGGTAAAAATGTCAACAATTTGCTCGGTGGATGGGCAATACTGTAGTGAGATCACCCTGTCATGCACTAAGCCCTGAATGCAATGCATGTGCATCTCTATGTTTTTCTTCTTCTTCTTCTGTACTAGATCAATATATATTTTGATGGAACTATGATTATCCACCCAAATGTTGGTTGGAGAATCAATTGTGACACCAAACTCTTGGAGAATTCCCTGCAACAAAACACATTGTGTTGCAGCATTGATTGCTTCCCTGTATTTTTCCTTTGCTGATGAAAGTGAGATGGCATGCTATTTCTTACTTGGCCAGAAAATGGGACCTTCAGCAAACATCAAGAAAAAACCTGATTTTTACTTTCTGTCAATTGGATCACCGGACCAATCTGAATAAAAAAATCCAGCTAGTTGAAGTGATGAACTAGCTGTGTAGTGCACCCCGAATTTCTTAGTTCCCTGCACATACTAAATAATTATTTTTTGTAGAATTCCAATGGATCTCATGTGGCTGGTTCATATGTATTTCTACAGCACTCACAACATAAGACAAATCAGGTCTTTTATTAGTGAGGTAGAGCAATCTTCCCACTAGTTTCCTGTAGAGTGTGATACCCACCATTGGGGAGTTGCCAAATTCATGCCTTTTAATACTAGAAAGAAAGGGAGACTTGGCTGCATTACAATCATCCATATTAAACTTCTTTATCAGGTCTGAAGCATACTATGTCTGACTCAGCATGATTTCCTTACCATTATGCTCAATTTCTAAGCCCAAAAATTTCCTTAGCAATCCTAGGCCTGTCATAGCAAATTCACTGTGCAAAGAGTTCTTAATTTGGAAAATTAAATTGGTGCAGATACCTATAATAAGAATATCATCAACATAAAGAACGATGACCTGCAAATTAACATAATTTTTCTGCAAATACACATTAGGGTCTTATTTACATCTTGTGAATCCAATTGAAAGCAAGAAAGCATCCATTTTTGCATACCAAGCTCTGGGGACTTGCTTGAGTCCATACAGTGATTTTTTCAGCCTACATACCAATGAAGAATCCTCTTGGAAACCTTCAGGCTGCTGCATATAGATCTCCTCCTGTATCTCACCATGCAAGAATGCACTCTTTAGATCCATGTGGTGAACTTCCCAACACTTACTAGCTGCTAGTGCAAGAACTAGTCTAATTGAGTCCATCTTTGCAACTGGTGCAAAGGTCTCTGTGTAATCAAATCCATGGAATTGAGAATAGAACTTAGCCACCAATATAGCTTTATGTTTTATATCAGAACCATCAGCATCAATTTTGGTTCGGAAGACCCATTTGCATTGAACAACTTTCCTCTTGGGAGGAAGGGGAACCAATTCCCATGTATTGTTTTCTTGGAGGGACTAAAGCTCATCTTCCATTGCTGAATTCCATCTTGGGTCTGTACAATATTTATGATATGTATGAGGATCATAACTTATCAGCATGTCACAATGCTCAACAAGAGCACTATCACTTGCAAAAGAATCCTTATTAGTTTGTGATCTAGTTTTCCTAGGCTCTTGGGGATTGCCTGCCACTTCCCCAGCTGCTTGCACAATTGTTTCAGCCCATTTGGGCCTAGATGGTGAGTCATCTACACAAATTTCATCTTTAGAAGCATTTATATCAGAATTATCAAAAAAAATATAGCATGTGTCATCACTTACTTCTTCGAATGGTCGAGGAGAGGAGCAATCCCCCGGTGCAAGTTCGAAATCAGGAATTGGCTTTTCTTTGAATTTGACACTTATTTCAACAAAGGTTTTGCAAGTATATGTGTCAAAGATATTTTACCATTTGGTGTCCTCACCATATCCAACCATGAGACAGTCCTTTCTTTTTGGTTCCAAGGCGTTCCTCTTCTTTGAAGGGATTCTTGCCCATGCTTTTGTCCCAAATATCCTAAAATTTGAGACATTTGGTTTTTCACCAAACCATGCCTCATAAGGTGTCATTCCTTTCACTGATTTGAGGAAGGCTCTGTTTTGGATGTGAGCAGCACAACTGATGGCTTTAGCACATATCTTGGGATTAAGTTCCCTCACTTCTATCATGCAAGTTTCCATCTCTTTGAGAGATCTATTTTTCCTCTCTGCCAAACCATTTTGGTGTGGTGTGTAGGGAGTTGAGTGTTGCATTTGGATGCCACACTCCTCAAAAATTTTCTATATATTATTTTTCACATATTCCTTTCCATTATCATTCATAAGGACTTTGATCTTCTTCCCACTCTGATTCTCTACTAGTGCTTTCCAAACCTTGAGTTGCTCAAACACCTCAGATTTCAATTTTGTTAGATTTTTATCATTCAAGCTAGCATTATGATCCTAGGATATTATCTAAGAGAATGACATGAACATCAATAAAACATAAGAGACAATGAACATAAGGATTTTCCTCGAGGAAACCATAAAGGAGAAAACCCCAAAAATTCCTCAGAGATAGAATCAACACCAAAAGTAAAACCCCAAAACAGTAAGATGATCTCCCGACAGAAGTAGTCTCTCTCTTGTACCAGCAACTTCTCTCTCACTCATGCGCCCCAGTGAGTGAGTGTGTGTGTTATAAATAGAGAGTCTCACTCTCTATTTATATTCTTTCGTTCACATAACCTTTAACTCTATTATGTAGGCTCGAGTAATCCTAACTCAGTTATGTAGGCTCGAGTAACCACAACTGGGGTACTAATGACCCAACTTACATTAACTCACATAGGGCCAACTTCTCTAGGAGAGTCTAATAACCCTAGTGCCCCATAACTATGGGGACTTTAACCCTTGATCAATAGGAGGGTTACCCACAATGACTTGACATGACTTGTTTACATTATTGAATATCTCGATAGGAACATCGGGGCATGACATGACTCAAATACATTACAGACACTTCCAGGAATAAACATCGGGGTACAATACATAAGATATACAAGTGAATACATACCGAAGTTACAAATACATCAACACTTCCTCTTAACTAGGAAGTTATTCTCTCGACACAATTTGTCAGCACTGATCTTCTTCTCTGTATCAACTGGATCATCTCATCATCTTCATCTTCAAGTTATCTTCATCTTGGATCTGGATCATCACTGGATTTGGATCATCATCACTAGATCTAGATCATCACTCAATCTGGATCATCATCACTGGATCTGGATCATCATGGGAACATCATTACTGGATCTGGATCATCATGGGGACATCATCACTGGATCTGGATCATCACTTGATATGGATCATCATTGCTAGATCATCATCACTAGATCTGGATCATCACTCAATCTAGATCATCACTACTGGATCATCATCACTCGATCTAGATCATCATCACTGGATCTGGATCATCACGGGGACATCATCATTGGATCTAGATCATCACTGCTGGATCATCATCACTGGATCTATCTCATGATTCTTCTCGTCACAGGAAGTTCTACAGAGCCAACCATTTTTCATGCTGGTTGTAGGCCTAGCCTCCATGTAGGTCTTCTTCAGCGCTTATATCTGACCCTAAGCTAGAATGGCCAGCACTCACATCTGACCATGAGAGGAACACATCTAACACCATGTTAGAAACACATAGCACTTACATTCACCAGCATGATAGGACACAACTACTATAATCTGTGAAAAGGCACATCACTCACATCCACCAGCATGGTAGGACACACCTACTACCATATGTGGAAAGTCACAGCACTTACAATCACCAGCATGGTAGGACACACCTACTACTATCTGTGAAAAGGCTCAGCACTCACATCCACCAGCATGATAGGACAGAACTACTATCATATGTGGAAAGGAACATCACTCACATCCACTGGCATGATAGGAAACACCATCTATCATCCATGGAAGGGCTCAACACTTATATTCGACCATGCAAGGAACCAATCCATCGTACATGTTGAAAGGGCTCTCAACCCCAGGTTGAGGATTCTTGGTAACTGACTAGGTGCCTCCATTCTCCCATAGAATGGCATCAACCCTTATATCTGATCAAGTGGGAACACATCCCTCAATCACATCAGAATGGCCCTGCACTTATATCTGATCATGTGACAACACATCCCACAGTCATATCAGAATGGCCCTCAGCCCCAGACCGAGTATTCCTGGTAACTGACCAGGTGCCTCCATTCAGAGAATGACATTCAACACTTATATCTGATCATGTAGGAACCAATCCTATAGTCACATCAGAATGGCCCTCAGCTCTAGGATGAGTATTCCTGGTAACTGACCAGGTGCCTCCATTCAGAGAATGGAATTCAACACTTATATCTAATCATGTAGGAACCAATCCTATAGTCACATCAGAATGGTGCAACACTCATATCTGACATGGAAAGAACCAATCCTCTCACCATGACAAAATGGCTCAGCCCTTACATCTGACCATGGAAGGAACCAATCCTCTCACCATTTCAGAATGGCTCATAGACTCTTCACTTCCCCTTGGAGGGAACCTCGATCTGGAGAACACCAAGCTTCTCCCTGAAGTACTCAAACTTCACTCTGGCTAATGGCTTCATCAACACTTCAGCTATCTGTTCGCCTGTCGCAACATACTGGATCTTCACTGATCCTCTCTGCACCATATCCCTGATATAGTGATATTTTATCTTGATGTGCTTTGACTTGTCATGGAACACCAGGTTCTCCGACAACTTCACAAAACTCTAGTTGTCACAATATATACAAGTAGCATCCAATTGGAGATCAAATAAATCATATAGTAGCTTCCTTAGCCATACTACCTCGCAACTAGCTAAACAAGCCGCAACATACTCTGCTTTAGCTGTACTCAGTGCCACACAGGACTGCTTCCTGCTAAACCAAGAGATCACACCTGATCCCATACTGAAGCAACACCCTGAAGTGCTCTTCCTATCGATGGCAATGCCTGCCCAATCTGAATCAACATAACCCTCCAGGTTAATGTTCTGATTCGCCTAATACTTGAGCCCATAATCAACTGTACCCCTCAAGTACCTCAGAATATGCTTTGTAACAATCAAGTGAACATGTCTCGGATCTGTCAGGAACTGGCTCAAGGTGTTCATAGAAAAGCAAATATCTGGTCTCGTATTCGTCAGGTACATCAAGGACCCAATCATCTGACAATACATCGTAGCATCAACCGATTCTGATGAAGCATTGCTCAATAGCTTCATGTTCAATGCCATAGGTGTGGTCATGGCCTTGCAATCCATCATCCCGAATCTCTTCATGATCTCTACAATATGCTTTCCTTGTCCCAGGGAAATTCCATCTACATTCTGCCACACCTCCATGCCTAGAAAATAGTGCATCATATCCAAGTCCTTCATCTTGAATTCGACATCAAGTCTCCTTCTTGCAACTTTAATGAGTTCCTCTTTTCTATCAGGAACACATCATCGACATATAATAGGAGCATCACTAGTATTTGGTCTTCAACCTTGAAGAAAAGGTTGGAATCCACTTTACTCTTAGTAAAGCCTAGAGCCATTAGCAAGCTGTCCATCCTGTCATACCATGTCGAATCTTAGGATCTTCTACAGTCACTCCCTCTGAAGTGAAGCATCGTTCTCCCTCTATCTTTCGTACTCTATGCACTGAAACATTTTGTACCGGAGTGACAAGTAGCTTCCTCTTCTACTAATATTCTATGTATCCATCTAGGATCACTGGATACTAAGATCCTCTATCTTGAAATTTTTTCAAAAGTTCTTCTCGCACCCATCTTTAAGCTTGTCATCCTCTATAGACTTTCATCTTCAACCTTGTAGCAAAGGTTCATATCTTCATTAAGCTCCTCATGTATGTGTTATCCCATGGGTGTCTTCTGAGTTCATACAAGGCCTTCTTTCATTTGCACACATGATTTTGCTTGTCATGTGTCTCAACTCCCACGCACTACAAATGTCTCTTCATAGTCTATGCCTTCTTTTTGTGAGAAGCCTCGTGCTATGAATCTTGCCTTGTATCCCGCGATGTCTCCATTTACTGCATTATGGAACTACAAACTTCCCTTCATGTATCAATACTACATCCTAGACATCATTCTTCTTGAACTGGTCTTCCCTTTCTTCTTGGTTACTTCTTCATGGCTGGAAGGTTTTGCATCAATGATGTTGCTACATTCATCATATTATTCTTCATCTTGAATTGTCGTCACTTGTTCTTCGGAACAAGTCTCATCCTTCTTTTCTTGTAGGCGATTTTATGCGATCTTTCCTACAAGTCAAATGCTTTAGTTGTATGGTTAGAAACATTTCATAAGGTATATTCATAATGAAAATTTATTTTTCATCAAGATATATGATTATGCAACTATTTTAGCCAATACAACATTCATCCATATCTCACGGAAACTTTCTAGATGCCTTCCATCTCTACCAGGACAACATTGAGATTGTGCACTAATCCAATATGTCAGCAAAGAGGTTTCATTCTAGTTAAGCAACAATGGAGAGTTGTATAGCACCATGAGCTACTTACCTATCACATGCATATTAGTAGTATACTGTCATTAATGCAAACATTCTATCGTGCATAATACATTAACTGAATATAAACAAATGCATAACAAAACAATATCATGAAATGACAATTGAATACTTATCTTTATGTGTTTCGTGGGTAGACTCCTTCTTGAGCCTTCAGCTTCATCATCTTCTTCATTCATAATAGCATCATTTCTTATCCAAATGATAAGACTCAGATAAGAGGTTCTTCAAGAGTTGATTTCTTCATATTCCTCATCAATTGAGGTATCTTCTTTGAATCGTGAAACCTTTATCTTCAGTTGCTTCCATCTTCTTTTCTCTTATTATGAGTTGAGAATCTTCTTATGTCTGCTCTTCCCGGAGTAAGTCTCTAAAAGTAATCACATCCTTCTAGCACACATTCCTTGAATGAATGAATCCCATGATCCTGGGAGGTCATTCAAGGTGGTTATCACAACTTTTGCATTCTCCACTTCTTCTTCTGCCGCTTCAAGTTGTTCTTTGATTTCAGAGACCCTTGTAAAGTATGACTGTATGGTCTCTACATTCTGGATCTTCACATTATTCAACTGGTTTCTTAAGGTCATCTTCTAATTTATGTTCTCCCCTTCAAATAGCTTGGTCAAGGAATCAAACATCCCTTTCAGTGTCTTTAGGGAAGACACTTTTGGTATTATGTGATCCGTGATTGAATCAACAATGATCTTCTTGGCCTTGACCAAGTTCTTTTGGTGTAAGGCTTTTAATCTCATCTCCTTCTGGAACTGGAACCTTTCTTCTTATGTAGGTGTCCAATTCATTTTCTTCAGAGAGATCATATACTTCCATGCTTGGAAGCTGTCAACTTCAACAAGCTTATTATCAAGCTGATGTGATAGATCACTTGAAATGAGAACCTCAACAGAAAATAGAAAAAGATTAGATCTTACCGATTTGAGGTGTCCGTCTTGGTTCTGGAGCTGGCTGATATAGGGTTTTTCAGAGAAACCCTAATTTTCAAAACTTAGAATCTTTTAGATCTGATTGGCTAGAAATATAGACCTCTTCAAGGTGAGCTTTCCAATGTACTTCTTGCCTGAAAACAGTGGAGGGAAGCTCCCGGAATAGGAAGCCCTAGTTTACTAATTTCTTTTGCAGAAATGCCTGCTACTATTTATGTGGTATCTCAAAAATTACTACTCCTCTATGTCTGAAATATTTGCACTAAGGTATCCTCTCCTATCCTTGTTCCAACACCATAGGTTTCATTAGAATTGGTTTCACCAATTGGGACTTATGGTCGTTTTCCCAAGGTGACCTGTTACAGGAATGTTCAGCATAGCGAAGTTGTATGGACTACTACATGTCATTGTTTCATATTAGAGAAGTAAGTATAGTTTGTGCCCTTTATGAAACATCTTAATAAATTTCATTTGGACCTTGGTATCCCTAGATATGGCCATTCCCCCCAGGTGTCCTCTTTAGGGATGAATCTTGGAAGAGGATGGAACCCTAACGTGGAGGGATCATATCTCCTAGAATATAGCGAATCTAAGGCTGAAAATTGGAAACACTGTAAAGCTGGATTTTATCTTTGGCCTATGAAAGTTTCAGCTCCTGATCCTTCTGCAATCCCAAGATATAGCAAATGTACCAAAACTTACTAGTTTTAGTATTTTAGGGTTTTTTCGGCTCGGGGTCAAACTAGGGTTTGACTCTCTTGGATTTATACCCAACCAAAAATATCAAGCGAGGTCTCTAAACTTTGATTTTTATGAGGAGAGAAATCCTGTGCTAGACTCACTAAAAAATTCTTCTTCTGTAAGAAGCCTTAATTTCCCGCACCGAAAACTGAAAATACCCGGAATCAAATTCTGCTTCGACAGAAAGATGTGCCCTTCAATGGAGAGTCAGCCTAGCATACTTTTGCTAATGGATTGTGGAGAGAGACCCAAAAAGTAAGAATACCTAGCTTCTATAGTTGCACAATGTCTTCTTCTCAGGTTATCTCTGATACCAGGTTAGAATTTTATCATTCAAGCTAGCATTATGATCCTAGGATCTTATATGAGAGAATAACATGCACATCAATAAAACACAAGAGACAATGAACACAAAGATTTTCCTCGAGGAAACCATAAAGGAGAAAACCCTGCAACTTTCTCAGAGATAGAATCAGCACCAAAAGTAAAACCCCAAAATAGGAAGATGATCTCCCGACAGCAATAGTCTCTCTCTTGTCCCATCAACTTCTCTCTCACTTATGCGCCCCAATGAGTGAGTGTGTGTGTTATAAATAGAGAGTCTCACTCTCTATTTATATTCTTTCATTCACATAACCTTTAACTTTGTTATGTAGGCTTGAGTAATCCTAACTCAGTTATGTAGGCTTGAGTAACCACAACTGGGGTACTAATGAACCGACTTACATTAACTCACCTAGGGCCGACTTCTTTAGGAGAGTCTAATAACCCTAGTGCTCCACAACTGTGGGGACTTTAACCCTTGATCAATAGGAGGGCTACCCACAATGACTTGACATGACTTGTTTACATTATTGAATCTCCCGATAGGAACATTGGGGCATGACATGACTCAAATAAATTACAGACACTTCTTGGAATAAACATTGGGGCACAATACATAATATATACAAGTGAATACATTCTAAAGTTACAAATACATCAACAAATTTTAGAAAATACACCCAACAAAATTGAGAGTAGTCATGAATGAATGTAAGCACATACCAAGATCTACCATATGAGGGAGTGGGTAGTGGACCAATCAAATCAGAATGCACCAACCCAAGTGGTTTTGTTGCTCTCCTTTCCTTCCCCTTCTCGTAGCTCTGCTTAGGATGCGTCCCAATCACACATTCAATACATGCTCCAATAGATGGCTGAATTTGTGGAATAAATTCCACCATTTCTTCTCTGTGCAATGTTTGGATATATATGCAATTCATGTGGCCAAACCATTCATGCCATAGTTTGGAAACCTCATTGGCATGTGAGTGAAGTTCTTGATCACTTGAAGTAGGGAGGAAATTAGATAACTTGAACATTCTCTTATGATGATCAGCATAACCAACTACAATAACTTGGTCTTTTGAGATTTCAAAAATCTCTACAGAGTTAGGAGTAAAGATCGCTCTTTTTGGCTCTCCTATATGGGTAATCTGGTAGACTGATAGCAAGTTTGCTACAAGGTATAGTACATATAGTACATCATTGAAGAACCCATGGTCTAAATCAATTCTCCCAATCCCTCTGGTCTGGAGTTCAAAATCATCTCCCATTTGAACTACTAGGCCAGCATTTGAACTCATGGAGGAGAAAAGTTCTCTCCTAGACACCATATGACTGGAAGCACCTGAATCAATAATAAAGGATGAAGAGTTAGAAGTACCTGCCACCAATGCCTGACATTTCTCCTTGCCTTCACTTGAACTAGAGTTGCCAACTTTCTTCCTTGCGCTGTGAGGGATTGGAATGTTGTTCTTCTCTAATAGCTGTGCCATGGTGTCTATGGTGTTTTTCATGCATGCGCTCTCTAGATGCCATCCCTTGTGGCAGTAAGTGCATTTGGAATTCTCTTTTCCCTTCTTCTCCTTTTCTTTGTGTGGATTCGAAGCTCCCTCACTGGATTTGGGTTTCTTTGATTTCTTCTTTTCTAGCATCTTCAAATTGTTGGACTTGGGCTTGCCCTTTGCTGAATTCAAAACCCCCACTGCTAGTGCTTGATCTTTGGTCTTGATGGAACCCATTTGGACCAATTTATCCTACTCTTGAGTGAGTGACTCCATGAAGTTTTCCAGGCTTTGGCATTTTCCAGTTTTGAAGGGTGAGTTTTCCTGCGTGAAATTTTCTCACAAAGAATGAGAAATCTGGCCCCAACTTCGAAAGTATAGAAAAGATCAATTGATTTTCCTTCTTCTAAATCCCACATTGTTTTAACTACAATACAAGTGATTTTAACTTGGTGAAGAATTCTTGGATTGTATCATAGTGAGTTGGGCTCAAGATTATCAACTCGTTCTCAAGCTAGTGACCACGTAGCTCATCGGTTTTTCCAAATAGAGACTCAAGCTTCTCCCAAACCTCCTTTGGTGATGTCAAATTGTCAAGGTGGAACAAAAAATATTCTGAGATGCTCAGACATAGAAAACCATATGCTTCATTCAATTTGTTAAAATACTTGGCTTTCTCTATAGCATAATTTGGTTCCACTTCAGTGCCCATGGTAACTCTGAAAATCCCCTTGGCTCTCAATTGAACCACCATCTCTTCCTTCCATTCAAAGAATTTGAAAGTTGTTATCAGGACATGGGTAGCCTCCATTACTTCCTGCGCTGATTGTAGTGAAATTGCTAACTGGTTTACACACAACAATTCGATTTTATTTGGAATTCACTAACAAATCAAATCAAATCCACTAAGAATTTGGTTTGCAACTCGAAAATATCCAACCCGCTCTGATACCATGTGAGAAATTTGAACCACAGGAGAATCTAGGATCATTAGTGAGGTTCACAAATCAAATTTGGGTGCAAGATTCAGCAAAAACCATCAAATTACAGATAAATTACACACAATGATAGTTGGAAAAAATATAATTTTGGAATTTCTAACCATGAAATTTTTATTAATAGGTTTATAAATACATCATAATAGTTTCAAATGGATTTGGAAGCCAATTGTGAGCAAATAACCCAAAATTGCCAAATTGGCATCAAACCCCCTTAGGTGGGCCAATCATGTCCCAAATCTCTCCAAATGGCCACAAATCGATGAAGTGGCATGGATGATGTGTTGTGGGTCAATGATTACACCTTGTAAAGCATGGGTGTGGAAAAATGGGGGTTTAGTGTTTCAATGCAACATTAATTGCACCAAATCAAGCCAAATTTGGGCAAAATCCCACTCTAGCGCTTTAAGTCAACTTGCATGTCCACATTCGATAAATGGGAGTGCACCAGCAATGATTGATGTGCATATGTGGTTTGTTGAATAATTTGGATTACCCATGTGGGTCATGGAACCTCAAATTTACATGGCATATGTCCACCTAAGCACCCCTAGTCCACCTCATAGTGTATTAAAGCTTAAAAAGCAATTAAATTGACTAATTAGTGTAACTAAGGTACTAATGATGGATTAATTTTCTAACACATCTATCCTATTATTCCATTTGATATTCAACATTACTACATTGGCCTCAACTTCAGTTCCCATGGTGACTCTGTAGAAACCTTTACTCCTCATCAGAATCTCCATCATCGCCTTCCATTTGAAATAATCCGATGGAGTCAAGATGATTGTTTGAGATTGATCCATCCTATGAAACTGCGCCCTTTGACTAGGAATTCTATGCTCCCAGTGAATGATGTCGACCCTACAAAATAAAATTGAAGAGGAGAACAATCGAGCTACTAAGGCTCTGATACCATGTGGAAATTTAGCCTTAGCTAAGAACAATTGAACTCACAAAATTGATTGAAAACATGCAAGAAACACTCAAGGAGAATGTATATGTGAAAATACAAAAACTGTTGATGATATTAAATTACATCATCCATCATTAAATAGATGTAGGATTCTCATAAAGTAGATACTCCAAGGATTCAAAATCTTTAGGGAGCTATTCGAATTGGTACAAAAGCAGGCTTACCAAACTAGTCAAAATCCCCCATAGGTGAATAAATCTCTTTCCTAATCAGTCAAGATGCTCATGAATTTGATGAAGGAGAGTGTACAGCTCATAATTTATGTAAAGTTGACTTTATAATTCTTTTGGATGAGGAAAAGAAGGGAGGTGAGTTGGTGTAAAAAACAAGGCAGTTTTCCTTAAACTAGCTTTTAGTTGTTGCCTTAAAACTGCAGAAAAGATGGAAAGACTGGGAAAAGTAGTAATGCATAGTTTCCATTCTAGGAAGTCTGTGTGTTGGAAGGATCTTATCCATAATCTTTCTAATCACTCCATGAGGAAATTTTGGCAAGTTTGACCTCAAAAATGGACTTTGGCGCAAACTAGCTAGTGTAGGTCTTAGGAAATTAATAAAAAAGATTAATTATTTTATCCTAAGTTATGGGATGGGTTTTGATTATTCCAATAGTAGGAAGGTTATCTAAGTATTTATTTGTGTGCATACAAGGTATTGGAGACTCCAGACTCTTTTACTATGATGTACCTTTCAATTGATTGATGAGTACTCTATTGTTTTGATTATTTCTTGAGCTCTCACTTTGTTGAAATGCACTCAGTCAGGAGGGCCCACTATGTAGGGTATCAGTTGCATCATTAGAATTGTAGGTAAGGTATGTGTATGTATTTTGATTTAGGCTCATATTGTTAGCAGTGATTCCAGCATTGAGCGGTGAGCTGTGTGTTGTGTCATGATTTTCAGGTATGTCGCAGACCATATATCATTAATTCTATTGATTGTACAACATCAAGAGCCATTATCCATACCTATGAGTAATATCAAGTCAAACTTGTGAGTCATATCAAGTCCTAAGTATCCTTGTATGACTGAGGTAGTGATGTTATCTTGTAGAGCTTGTGAGTAATATTAAGCTAAGTCTTGTGAGTTATATCAACACTAGACCTGTGAGTAATATCAAGTCAAGTATTCTCATAGAAGGTACCTTTTGATGCCTAGTAAATTCCCAGGTACCGATAGTAGGGATTCTCCCCAGTAAGTGATCCCAACTAGACCGTTCACCGTTTAGTGTGGAGAACCCATATGGTTAACTATCTGGCTACCGTAGAATTAAAGTGTTGAAGTCTGTTTTACTGGTTGCGTCCCGGTCCACTGTTTATGTAATTTTATGGTTTAAGGATGAAATGAAAGTGCCTAAACTAAATGCAAGTGACCAGTGAACAAGAAACTCTCTAGATATGTGTAGGTTCTTACCTCCCATCTTACCTCTCTTGCTCCTCAATCACTTCTATAAAAAAAAAATGCCTATGATCTAGTTGAGTCTAAGATAATCTATCATATCCCCTAGGGGAGAAAAATTTAAATATAAAAGAGTAATGTATTGTAATGCTGCATATTGAATGTTAAAACATTCATTACTCAATATATGCACAAGATTTCAAATAGAAAGAAAAATCATTCATCATTCCAAAAATAATTAATTAGGCCAGAACAATCTCACTATTGCACGGAAACTAAATAGGAAGTAATTTAACATTGGCACTCCATACAATCCACGTAAAAAAATGTGAAGTCTTTATCCAACAAAATTTGTTCTTCTTTATTCATAGAAAAAGTAGTTCTTCATACAAATAACTCAGCATGATTATGCTAGTGAAAAGTCCATTTACTCTATATTCTACTCCTATTTATAATACTATTACAAATGACTCTTTGATTACCTTGACCTTCCGACTTCCCTGACTCTTCGACTTCAAAATTTGTCGTCTAGTGCCTTGCACTAGGAAAATTGAAATAAAATAAAACAAATTACATAAAGTGCCAAAATATAGAAAATACAAAGTCTCAAGTAGGCCTAGCTGGCCTTTCAATGAATTCACCCCATGCATTAGATCCTTCAATGATAGTTCTGTAGTATACTGGCTCCATTAATCTTACAGTCACTTCATGCACAACCACCTCTGATTCCATTTCTGCCATTTTGGGTGGGGTTACCTTGTATAGGTTTTTCAATAGGCAATTAATAACCGAGGCCTATACAATCCAGTTTTTTACCACTTCTTCAGTGATGCCTTCAATTTTCTGAATGCTTTTCTCATCTTCATGTAATGTATCCTAGAGATCCTTCAGATGACGATCTTTGTCTGGAAACTCCTTGATATTTGCTATTGAAGAAGTCTGGAATTTATTATGCACTATGCACATTTTCTTGTAGAATTTCGTGCATCTTTCCAAAGTATTTTCGATTGCATTGGTCAATATCAAAGCAAATTTGTTGCAGAAATCTAGGAGTGCTATATCTATATCCAATCCTTCTACTGTCTTTTGAAGTAAGTGTTCAGGAAATGATGAATTGGATTCCACCCAAGTCAGCTGACCTTGAACCTTTTCTGCAAATTTTAATAGCCCTTGTCTAAAATCAATCGACATTGCAAAAAAAAAAATCATCCTTGTCTTTGCTTGCTTGATTTTATATATTTCCTCTCCAAGTTTTAATTGGACTTGATGAATATTCTCTGGATCAAGCAAGCTTGATCACAGAGAGGAGTTATGTAATGTTGTCTTTAACTGAGTTTGCAATGATTGGTTATGTACCTCTATCTCCTCTTCATAGGTTCTCAGCTCCTTTGCTTGTTTATTTATTGCAGATTTCTGTTCTTCTAACTCCAAAACCTTGTTTTCAAGATTTTTCTTCTCTCCTTCTGTGATTGTAACTGAAAGCGCCACTGCATCCTTTTCTGATTCTAAATATTGGTAAGCCTTTTGAATATTTTCAAATTCTGATATTGTAGCGTCGTGCTTTCTCTTTGACTCTCGTCCTTATCATCTTTCCTTTACCAGAGTGTCCTTCATCTTAAGTATCCTTTCTTTGTAATGTTCAACATATTCTACCAACTTGTTAACATTATCCGCATTAGCTTGCGAAGCTTCTATGATTACTGTTTCTAGGAATTGAGGATTCTCATTCCTACCTTGCATAACAGTCTTCTTAGTCACCGTGACCACATTGGGTTGATCACCATTTTTTAATCTCTTTTCTGATCTTATAACAATGGTTTTCTTATTCTTGTCAAAGAATATCATGTCTAGGCTGGCCATTGCATGTTTCTTGGATGGAGTAAAAGGTACCAATCCAAGCTCTGCAAGAGGGAGGTGGCCTCCTGTTATTGTGGCACTTCATGGGGTAGGAGGATCTGTTGTATTATTTTGGGCCATGTCTTGCTCCAAACTCTATTTTCCTTTGTCTTCTTATTCGTCCCTTTTCAACTCTTCAAATGCTTACTTAGCTTCTTGCCGTGCTCTTTCTTCTAGTTCTTGTTGTATTCTTTCCCCCTCTTCCTTTTGTATTTTTTCTTCTGCTACTTTTTTCCTTTGAGCCTCTTCGGCTAGTTGTTTCTCAGCTTCTTCTAGTAGCTTTCGGGCATCTTCTTCATGTTTTCTAGTAGCTTCTTCTTGCTGCTTCTGCTGTTTCGTGGTGCTACTGTTGCTTTTGCCACCAGTGCTGTTGATATTATTTTTGAACTGCGTACCCAAGGTAGTCAAATTGTAGGCATTCCTGTATATCTCCTTATCTTTGTCAAAATTATGGGAGTATTCAAAATTCTCTCCTACAAACACAAAGTGTTTCTCTACCTTGTCATAGGCGTCATTCTTGCAAAAAAAATTTTCCATGAAATGGAAACCTTCTAGATCCCTTACAAAATATGGTGCACTTTTTACCTTTGTAATTTATAGCTACCAATGTAGAATGGTAGTGGCGGGAAAACTACTTTCTTCATGTCAAATAAGAATTTCTGAACCCATCTATAAACAATTGTCTCACTGCATCCTTACGGACTACATAGTCCATACATCCTTAGATACATACCCTCCTTGGAGAAATAGTAATCTCCATATGAACATACCATATCCATTGCACCTTCAAACATGCAATTGCACTCTTTGAGAAAAATCATCTCATCCAGTGGCATCATAAATTCTTTGTAGATGAGCTTGTAGAAATTAGAGTACTTGTGTGCCCAAATAAATTGGTAAGTCGCATAGATGGGGGTCTTAGTTCAATCCCAATCACAAATGAGCTTTGGGAATTTATGTAGGAATAGAACGCAATCAATCAGGTAAGATCCCATGTAGAACTATGATTTTCTTTGATTCAGACCTCCCTGTGCAACAGCTATACATGATGATAGACTGTTTGCTAAAATATCCACCTAGTTAAAAATGGTGCCTTGCATAGCTACATGGTATATCAATGGGATACAACTCATCTTATAGAATTTCCCATTCACTCGATCAAATATTCTATTTAACATTAGGGATATAATCCTATAGGGAGTGCATAAATTGGTAGTTTCGTACTCGTTGGGGGATTTCTGCCATAGCTTCTTTCCTACTACCATCATCTACTTAGCAGATTCAAAGGCATCTAAATTTACATTTTTCACCCATTCATCCGTCATTAGAGTCTATGGAGTGGGTAGTTTGCAAGCCTTGGTTATATATGCAGTGGTGAAGGAAGCAAAGGCTTGTCCTTCTATGTTGGAAATGATCATAGTGGATGGGTATTCTTGAGATAGGATCCAACCGATCACCTCAACACAAGGGAAGAGCTTGGAGCACATGGCTGCCTTTGTGATACCTGATTTTATTATGTTTACATATAAAGGTATATCTTCTAGGCATGCATCCAAGACATTTTGGTCCTTGATCATATGATATATATGTCCCCATTTAAACTATTGCTCGACTCCTATGACAGCTTTCATGTCTTCATAATAATTTCCATTCTGGGCATAACCTCCACATTTGATTCCTCCTGTGTGACCTTAGCCTTCTTCTTTACACCTTTCTTTGGCATGTTGTGATGCGAAGACTAAAACTGCAGCAAGACCACAACAAGAAATGTCTTAGCCAGAGAAATATGCATTTTTATCAACATGAAATAAATAACTAAAATGAAAATCTAAGATATCAATGTTAGGACTACAAAATATTAATGAAGAGCTCAGGTACAAATCATGGTTTCTTTGTAAAAGTAAGATTGCAGTTGTTTATTACAATGGAGGATAACAAAGATGTATTTACCAGTTCATCCATGGACAATGAAAAGTAACTCTATGATGTAGAGAAATCATTCCCACGGGTTTTCTAGACATTTTATAGTTGCAACCAAGGTGTATATGAGGTTAAAACTTAAATGAAATCAACAGTACAGGTGCAGGTACTATTTTGGGAGTTACCTAACTATTATAATACATTTATTTTATGCTTCTAATCAGGTCAAGATACAAGAGGATACAAAAATATAGTTTTAAAACCTATACATTGACTTCCCTGTGCTTTTGTTTACAAATTTTTTCAAGCCTATTTCTACCTTTTATTCATTTGGCTCTGAACCTCAAAATGATGAGACTTCCTCAACTGAATTCCAAGAGTAAGAAAATCAACCAGTAAACGCGACGAAGGATTGGTGATTCAAAACCGGGAGCATCAATGGGAAACTAGAAACCCTAGTCTTAACTTGAATAACCGTAAAAGCTTCTCAAACCACAGTGTCGACCACAAGAAAAAAACATGCCACCTGAAAAGAAAAACCGTAGTCCAAACTTTGAAATGTGATGGTCCTATAAGTGTGAATCCACCAACCATTTCCCTATCACCGCATATAAAATAAAATAGACAAGGCGTAGCCAGTGAAACACTTGACCTGTCGCAACTCCATCAGCAAAACCCCAGAGGTTTGACAGACCCATATCTATGTATTAAAAGACTAAATGAAATGCAGCAGTGAAGGGAGATAAAATCAATCATGGCTGAGCTAGAAAGCTAGGTAAAAAAACGCAACGATGCCAAGGGTTCTATTGCAACCCAACTTAGGAAACTTAGGCAATTGGTAGGTCAAAACAAAACCCTATGGGCTGGGTTGGATTTTAAAACCATGGCCGCAGACAGGAATGGAAAAAACCTTATCACCATAACCCTAAACCTTCTAAAATGTTGTTCTCTTATGATTTTAAAAACAACAAAGCATGCAGATAAGTTTTAGGCCTACCTAGCGAATGTGGATGCATGTACGGTGCTTGGCTTAAACAATCTATTTGCTCCAAGTGGAAAAAAAACAAATAGATGTGTCCAAAACGAAGTAAAATTGTAACAAACCATAAAAGCAATCACGCAATATATAAAAAATGTTGAAATGACGATAAATGCAGTCACTGGGGTAATAAATCCACATCGGTGAAATTGACATTTTGGTGCCTAAACCATACACCCCATTGGAAATGTTTTTTAAGGTTTTCCAAACACATCGGCACTAAATTCTTAGTTTCTTGTGATAGTGTTGGATGAAATGTGTGAGTTTCGCTGACACCATCAGTAGGAACTCTCCAAATGACTTCGATAACGACTTTCATAAAATCTTGCAAAAGAGCTTCAATGAAAAGACATCGGTTACAAACTCTAAGTTCTATCGAACACATTGGCTAAAAACCCGGATTTCTGCTGAAAAAAAGACGTTGAAAAAAATCAAAGAAAGGCTCTGTAGACCAACTGTTGGAAAGGAAAATTAATTTTTCGCCAATGGTGTCGATGCAAAATGCTGAGTCTTGCCAATACTGTTGGCTAAACTTGGCAAGATCTTTTGACAAGATTAAAATATTTATCCGATGACAAATGTCGGTAAGGAAATGCAAGTATCGTTGATAGTGTCGACTCCAAATCGTGAGTTTTGTCGACACTGTAGGCAAAGAATCTTCAAAGGTTTCTGATAAATACTCGCCAAACAAACAGAATCGGTTCAAGAAGCATCGGGCGTAAAATCCGAGTTCTGTCGATAACTTCGGCGCTAAAGTATGAGTTTTACCGACGCTGTTGGCCGAAACTCGCCAAAAAGTTTCGATAAAATATAATGCTGCGGGAAAAAAAAATCAGCTAGAAATAATCATACATAAATACTGAGTTCTTCCAATGTGTTGGCTCAACTCGATGAGTTGTTTCGATGTGTTGGCTCAACTCGACAAGTTCTTTCGACGCGTTGGAAGAAAGAACCGAGTTTTAACTTAGTGAAAAAATGACTTTTTTGGCTTGTAAAAAGAAACTAAGTCATGGGATGAGAAAAACGAAGAGCAGAACTATTCTAAGGCTAAAAACTAAAATTATAAGGAAGGGCCCCAAAATGCAAAAAAAATTGGGAAAGTGGTTGTAGTAGCAATAGTACCCTATGAGATGGACCTCCAAGTAATGGAGATGAGCTTGTGAGGAGTATCAAGCTGAGTCTTGTGAGTAATATCAAGACT
Organism: Pseudotsuga menziesii; assembly: GCA_001517045.1. Taxonomy (NCBI): domain Eukaryota; kingdom Viridiplantae; phylum Streptophyta; class Pinopsida; order Pinales; family Pinaceae; genus Pseudotsuga; species Pseudotsuga menziesii. The sequence goes on along the minus strand of LPNX010212121.1, from coordinate 195,634 downwards.
AGTATTGTGAGTAAAAACAAGACTGTAGACTTGTGAGTAATATCAAGTCCTACCAATATCCTCATTTATTGAGTTGGCATACTTTACTTGGTAAAGTGGTTATACTATGTGATGTATTACTAACCATGGTCATTCAAGATGGATAAAGCTATTAAGTCTCTTCTAGAGATTGATAACCCCTAGAGTCAATTAGTTTAACATATGACTATATGGTCTAGGGTAATATATATGATCATCAATATGTGTGACAATTATTTTGAGTATGATATGATAAGATGGATAAATAAATACACATTTAGACCATGTATAAATGATAAATGATAAAGAGATAAATAATACAGAAAGAGAATTTGAACTGCCCATACAAATGACTAAATGAACTCAAGTTATAAAGATTCATTTAAATATGAATTCCTCAAACAATGCCTCAGTAAAAAAAACAATTGAACTATTAAAGCATGTAATCAATTAATTAAAGAAGAGCTCAAAGTTTATCAATCAACATGTATCTATTAACTAAGAATATCCATGCAAAAGTTAATAATATAAATTGATCAGCATGGATGGAACTAAATGTGAAGAACTATTACATTTAGTTAGCCTCCTAAATTTATGGTTATGCACTTAGTTGAAGATTGAGTTCAGTTTAGTTCACAATTATTTCACATTCAATTCAAGAATCTCACATTCAGTTCATGTTAGTTAGCATCCAGTTAAAGATAAATAAATAAGGAGGGAACATATATTGTGCATGAAAGAGTAACTCAAGTGTTACTTTGACACTGGATCTTAGAAGGGCTGCTAATGATTTCATGCGAGGAGTTCAGTGCATGCTACTCCTAGTGAAGGTGCCATATATTGATCTCAGTGTGTTTACTAAGCCTCCTATTTTCCCCCTTCAGGATGCTAGGTGTTTTGGCTTGTTATTAATATGCAAGGAATATGGAAAGTTCAATATAGTTGCATACAGTTATTTTTTGTTAGGTTGCATTGGATATCTCTTCTCTATTGTTGTGGTGATATATCGTATCAGGCAATTTGCTTATGTGTTGTGAACCATTCTATGCAAATCTATCTATCATACTTAAAGAATTACTAGTTTTTTCATCCTTTGTGTTTGGAGGGTTTTCCCAGGGTATATATGGTCTCTTATGGTTGATTATTTTAGGTGGATGATTTATTCATGAGATTCATATGTTTCCGATATAAAGATTCATATGTGACTGATATTATAAATTTTATTATGTGGATGATATAAAGTTTCATAAGTGCAGAAATTGTCTGATAAAAGTTTTAAAGTTCAAGCAGCTCTGATTTTGCTCAAACATTAACAAATTATGTTGCAGATTCATCTCATGAAAAGTTATTTAGTTTGACTTTGATCTTGTTATGGATTAATTATTAATTTATGACAGTGGTGCTATGAATGAATGGAATCCTGTAGGTTAATTGTGGATCTTTAATTTATTTGCATTCTCTTTGGATCATTAGGAGAAGTATGTTTACTTGATGGCACTATATGCCCATAATAGTTAATATGAACTCTTGTTTCCAGTAATTGATTGTTGATTGTTTTCAAGACATCTTGATAACTCTGGTAATTGTTGGAAGTATTGGATTTAATTGGATTGTGATTGTTTGGGTATACTGGATGAATTTACATAGTCTGGTGATTATTGTCTTGAGATATTATAGCTCACTTGCTGAAGTGTTTTAATATAGGAACATATCATTTCCTGAGCATTGTGGAAATAATTAATAGATTCTAATTCCTTATGGTGAAGGGTGAATGTTAGATATATGCACAGTTAATTCATTTGATCTTCTTAGGATTTCTATTAATAGTATGATAGGATACTTAGTGGCTTGGTTTTTCATATATTTTGCGAACATCTCACAAGTTTGTGCACAACCATGGTTGATGATTTATGCGAGGTAAAATTAAGCATTTATTTTTCCCAACATTTTGGTGTCATTGTTGGGGAGGTGACAAAGAACTAGGGCTTAGTTGTTTTGATTTGATTAGTATGAATAAGAGTTTCTCTTTTATGTTGAAAGTCTGTTGTCCTAGAACACAACAAGCCAGTTAGGTAAGATGAAAGGTAAGAAAATGTGTGTCATCTTGCTTTGGTGAGTATACCATTTTTTGAATCTAGATGACGTTGTTATTGTAGGAATCGAGAAAGAGATAGTAAGGGGAAATTTCTTAAGAGTAAAATTCCTACCACTATTGCTTTTGGTGGCACTATTAGAACCCCTCCATCTACTAACACGTTAGTAGGAAGAAATACAAAAGTGTATGCAGGAAAGAATCCACTAAGAAGAATGGAACGTCATCCTACAAAAAATGCTTCTACTATGAATATTAGACAAGAATTTATAGATTTTATGGAGGATCCTACAGGCAAGGAAATAATTTCTAGTGATACTAATGAGGATAATATTGAGATAGGTCCCCCCTATAATGAGACGTAGTTTAGTATATTTGGGTAAGAACAAATGGTTTTAGGAAAAGGAGAGACACATAATTGTCATGAGGAGGTGCATACTAAAAATGATTAGGTAACCTTTTCCTGTCATATCACTAATCCTAATGTTAATGTGCAAATGAAGAAAATCCTCCCGCTATAGTCGCTCACTTTCACGATTGGGTAAGTGATGACACTGAATCATTCCTATTCGAATTTGATATCCTATTCAGAAGATATGATTATTCCAGTAATTCATAGAAGTTGAAATTGTTTCCTCCCATCCTCAAGGATTTAACATTACGATAGTTCATGGAGTTGGGGGGCGATACAATAAAAACTTGGGAAGAGATGGGAAATCCTTTATGCAAAAGTACCAGGAATATTGCAAGGCAAGGGAGATGAGGGAGGGAATATTTCAGATGATGCAAGTAGAGCATGAGATCCTATAGGATTATCTTAAACGATTCAAATACAACCTCCAACATTAAAAACAACACAAGATGTACCAAGAAACAATAAAGGTCATTTTTCCTTAGAGTCATCTTCGATGCATATATGAACGTACTTAACCTCATGGGGGATGGGGATATTTCTCGATTGCATCTTAAAAATATCAGTGATTTATGCATGAAATAATAAAGGGGATATGAAATAACAAGTAATGGAATTCGATACCTCCTCCCTAAGAATATTAAGAGTACATTTGCGAGAGTCACTAAAACATAACTAGGAAACCGTTTAGAGAGTTTCAAGACTGACATTCTCAGAACTCTTACTATGTAGTTAGATGCATTTCGGGACAATAAAAGACATGGTGAAGAGAATGAAAGCCTGGATATATTTTTTTAAGCCTGGATATATTTTTTTCTAAGTGTTGTAAGAAAAATATCATAAATAAATGTCCTCTGAATAAGGTCTAGGTTTATGGCATTTTTGTAAATGATCATCCTACAAATCAGTGTGCATCACTTCCCTGATTGAAAGGAATGTATAAAGGGGAAGAGGAGTTCATGGGGAAAGTATGCACATTAGCATCCAAAAATCCATGGTAGCCTTGACCACCAGGTATGCCCATTGATTCCACTAATTTTAATTCTGCATATTTCCTTTTATAGAAACATGTTTGGAATTAAACAACTTCATGAAAGACATGGCCCTAACAACCGATTCAACACCAACCTTTGAAATAGGGATGGATGGGATACGGTTTTTGGAATATGCCTTTGTATCCTTATCTTATGCCAAATCAACCTGTTGTGCAACCTCCACCCCCTCCACCTTTTGCACACCCATCCTAGCAGTATCCACCGTGATCATTTATACAGATGCCTATGCAACAACAAATACCAACCATGTAACCTCAGCAGCTTCAATTTCCTGCCCCTCAACTACCTAGGCCACACAAAATCCTTGCTCAATCATTAATTAACCCAAATAATAAGACAACATAGCTTTTCCTTCAAGATGAGTTGCATTTCTTCCCAACATACACAGTCACTCCTATAGGGATACAGGTTATTCATTTACGATCTGGGAAGGTGCTTCAAAATTTAGACCCTATCATTATAGAATAAGAAAATGAATAATTAGGTCATGATGTGGTTATTGATAAAGAATCCATAGTTGGAAATAGGAAAACAATTAATTTACTAGAGCAACCCTGTTCCTCGGGAGAACCACCCTATCCATAAATGGTACAATTGAAGAAGCTAGTGAGTTCTCCAGACTATGATCTGCTTATGGAGATTAACAATGTCTGCATTAAAATCCCTTTGATATGGGATTTAAAATATGTACTGATCTATGCAAGAATAATAAAGAAAATATGTGTAAAGTAACCAAGGAGGAAGCGAAAACACCCACCAACCATCAACTTCGTTGGAGATACAAGTGAATTAATAAGCGGTAAGAACCTCATTGAAAATTACTTAGCTCCTGGAAACCCTTTTGTCTCCATGCAAATTAATGGAATATTCCTTCCTAACCGCTTTATGGACTTGGGAGTGGTAATTAACATTATGACAGTGGGAACTATGAAATGTTTAAACTTGATGCATATTCGTCCCACTCCTACTATACTGGAACTTGTTGATCTCTCCAAGATCAAGCAAGAAGGGATTTTAGAATATGTGATCGTGACTTTTTATTCATTGACAAATCTTATAGATTCCATGGTCCTGTAGCTGAAGTCTTCCTCAGGAGGAAATCCTGTCATTCTTGGGAGACTGTGGCTTTCTATTGCCAATGCATTTATAGGGTGTAGATCGAGTAAGATGATCATCTCTTGAGGATATTTAGTAAAATAGATTTCGTTATTTCCAAGATGATCTGAAATGTTTTTGTAATCTCATCCACTTCTTCAAATGCTACTACATTTTTGCACACATACACACACACTTTCTCACAATACTTTCTCTTTTTATACTTTTTCCATAATCATTGATGAGGGGAAATGTTCATTAAAAAGGGCACAAATACCATTAATTAAATAATTAATTTCCCTTTTTATTTCATTTTTCAAAGACCATGGGATCCCAACCCATTCATGTTAAAATTCCATGGGATTCCAACCCTTTCATGGGAAAATACCATGAGCTTCCAACCCTCTCCAAATACCATGGTAATCCAATCCTCTCCAAATATCATGGGATTCCAACCCTCTCCAAATATCACAGGTCTCCATAAGCATAGGTTTTTTCCATGGGATTCCAAACCTATCCAAATGTCATAGGATTCCATATCCATGGATTTGAAACCACCATTTCATAGTTTACTTTTTCACTGCACCACTATATAAAAATGAATTTGTAGATAAACTCCCTTTCTTGCAAATGTCTTAATATGAGATCAATGATAACATTAATCCTTTGACATCAATGACAATAATTCTTGTTGGGCCTCATTTTCTATTAGTTCTGCACATATGATGGCTAGTCTTTTTGCATATCTTACTTTCTATTTCCTTGCTCTTTTACTACATACCTCTATATTTCCTTTATATCCCATGGTTTTGTGATCACCTATGCACTTAAGGTAACCATGCTTAAATTTAGACTTAATTTTCCATGTTTTGTTTCTTATTTATGAATACACGATGACTGTCCTAATCTCTATGGAATCACAACATCCCTTTTGTTTGTAGGGTTACGTGATACCGGATTTGAGTACTCCGGTAATATTGCACCGACAATTTGAACAACGTATACTACCAAAATTATAGGAATCGATGCACGACACATTTAAATGCATCCAGGGAGAATCTAAATGCCGAGTACAAAGTGAAAGTCATTCCTTCATATATGCCCAATCAATGCTTAGATCCATAACGCTCCTACTAATTGGGTTCATAAATAATAATTGAGGAGTCATATGTAATTAAGATCCAACCACGATTTCATGTTGTTAAAGCATGAAATAAAAAAAATAGAATTAACTATCTCCTTGTTTGTTTAATTCATACCAATTCATGGAGATTGAGATCTGTAATTTTATCACAGTTGTAACCAATTATGTATGAGCTCATATATATTCTTGAATAGTCATGTAGGAAGGTCAACTCAATAGTTATTTGTGTGTATACATGGTATTGGAGATTCCATACTCTTTTACTATGATGTACCTTTTAGTTGATTTATGAATACTCTGTTGTTTTTATCATTTCCTAAGCTCTCATTTTGTTGTAGTGCACTCAGTTAGGAGGTACCCTCTATTGGGTCGCACTTGCAGTATTAAAATTGTAGGTAAGGTGTGTTATGCATTTTAATTTATGATCAGATTGTTAGTAGTGATTCCATCATTGAGTGGTGAATCGTGTGTTGTGTCAGGATTCTCAGGTAAGTCGTGGATCATATATCATTAATTCTGTTGATTGTACAACATCAAGAGTCATTCTCCAGACTTGTGAGTAATATCAAGTCATACTTGTGAGTCATATCAAGTCCTAACTATCCTCATATGACTAATACAATGATGTTGTATTATAGATATTGTGAGTAATATCAAGCTGAGTGTTGTGAGTAATATCAAGACTAGACTTGTGAGTAATATGAATTCAAGTATTCTCATACAAGGTACCCTATGAGATGGACCTCCAAGTTATGGATATGATATTGTGAGTAATATCAATTTGATTCTTGTGAGTAAAATCAAGACTATAGACTTGTTAGTAATATCAAGTCCTACCAACATCATCATTTATTGAGGTGGCATACTTTACTTGGTGAAGTGGCTATACTATGTGATGGATTGCTAACCATGGTCATTCAAGATGGATAAAGCTATTAAGTCTCCTCTAGAGACTGATGACCTCTAGAGTGAGTTACTTTAGCATATGACTATATGGTCTATGGCAATATATATGATCATCAATATATGTGACAATTATTTTGAGTATGACATGATAAGATGGATAAATAATTACACATGTGGACCCTACAATAAATGATAAATGGTAAGGAGATAAATCATAGAGAAAGAGAATTTGAATTTCCAATACAAATGACTAAGTTAACTCTATTTATAAAGCTTCCATTAAATATGAATGTTTCAATCGGTGCCTAATTCAAAGAAACAAATGAACGATTAATGAATGTAATCAGTTAAGTAAAGAAGAGCTCAAAGTTCATTAATAAACATGCTTCAGTTATGTAAGAATATCGATGCAAAAGTTAATAATAAAAATTGAGCATGGAAGGCACTAATTGTGAAGAACCATGACATTCAATTAGCCTCCTAAATTTAATGTCATGCACTCAGTTGAATATTGAGTTTAGTCCAGTTCAATTCAATTCACATTCAGTTCAAGAAGCTCACATTCGGCTCAAGTCATTTAGCATCTAGTTAAAGCTAAATAAAGAAGGAGGGAATGCATCTTGTGCATGAAAGAGTAACTGAAGTGTTAGTTTGATACAAGAGCTTAGGAGGGCATCAATGATTGCATGAGGAGTTCTAGTGCATGATACTCCTAGTGAAGGTGCCATATGTTGATCTCAATGTGTTTATTGAGCCTCCTATTTTCCCCCTTTTTCATTCTAGGTGTTTTGTCTTGTTATTAATATTCAAGGCATATGGAAAGTTCAATACAGTTGCATACAATTGTTTTTTGTAGGGCTGCATTGGATATCTCTTCTCTACTGCTATGGTGATATCTCTTATCGGGAAATATGCTCATGTGTTGTGAACCATTCTCTGCAAATATATCTATCATACTCAAATAATTGATAGGTTTTTTATCATCTGTGTTTGGAGGGTTTTCCCAAGGTACATCTCGTCTCTTATGGTTGTTTATTTTATATGGTTGATTTATTCATGAGATTCATATGTTGCTGATATAAAGATTCATATGTGGATTATTAAAGTTTATTATGTGGATGATATAAAGTTTATTATGTGGCTGATATAAAGTTTCATAAGTGTTGAAATTGTTTGATAAAATTTTTAAAGTTCAAGCAACTTTGAGTTTGCTCAAACATTAACAAATTATGTTGCAGATTCATCTCATGAAAGTTATTTAGTTATTTAGCACACCCATCTTAGCAATATTCACCCCAATCATTTATACATATACCTATGCAACAACAAGTACCAACCATGTGACCTTAGCAGCTTCAGGTGTTTGCCTCACAAACCCCTAGGCCACACCAATTTCCTTTCCAACCAATAGCTAACCCAAATAATAAAACAACATATCCTATCCTTCAAGATGAGTTGTATCCCTTCCCAACATACACCGTCACTCCTATAGGGCTACAAGATATTCATTTACGATCTGGGAAGGTCCTTCATAATTTAGACCCTATCATTATAGAAGAAGAAGAGTAATAATTAGATCCTGATGTGGTCATTGATAAAGAATCCCTAGTTGAAAATAGATAAATAATTACTTTACTGGAGAAACCATCTTCCTTGGGAGAACCACCCTATCCATAAAGGTTACAATTGAAGAAGCCAATGAGTTCTCCTAACTATGATATGCTTACAGAGATTAAGAATGTTTTCATTAAAATATCTTTAATATAGGATTTAAAATATATACCCATATATTCTAAGACAATAAAGAAGATACATGTAAATAAACTAGGGAGGAAACACACCCACCATCGACTTCGTTGGAGAGACAACTTCATTAATAAGCGATAAGATCCTCGTTGAAAAATACTTAATTCCTGGAAATCATGTTGTCTCCATGCAAATTAATGGAATCTTTCTTCCTAACAACTCGATTGAATTGGGAGTGGAAATTAACATTATGACGGTGGGAAATACAAAATGTTTAAACTTGGTGAATATTCATCCCACCCCTACTATCCTAGAACTTGTTGATCACTCCAAGATCAAGCCAGAAGGGATTTTAGAATATGTGTTCATGTATATTTTATTCAAGGACATATCCTTAATATTTCATGGTATTGTAGCCCAAGTATTCCTCAAGAGGACATCTTGTCATTCTTGGGAGACCATGGATTTCTACTGCCAATGCATTTATAGGGTGTAGATCCGGTAACATGATCATCTCTCAAGGATATGTAGTAAAACATGTTTCATTATTTCCACCATCAAAAACTTTGGCTGAGATGGAAGATATTCCATGTATGGATAATAAAACCAATGATGAGGAGATAATTCATCCTATTTGCACGGTACACCATGTAAAAAAAATTCAAGATGAAATAGAGGGTAACTAGGTGCATGCCTTTCTGTGTTGCTTTGATTTTTCACAGCCAACTTAGTCATTTTTATTTCCTTTAAATCAAATTATGGAAGAAAATATTCAGGAGAATAGTGATATAATGACATTGTCTTCATTTTTCATTGTGCCTTCCATAAAAGAATAAAATTGTTATAGCATTCCGGTAGAGATTCAACCAGGTAAGGTGTTGAATATTAGTAATCAACTATCTAAGTTTCAACGAGTAAAACTGATCCAGATTTTGTGCGAATATTCAAATGAATTTTCTTGGGATTATCACAATATTAGGGGAATCAACACTAGATATTTATCTCATCACATTTATATCCAAGCTGATTCCCAACCTTTTAGGAAATCCCAATGAAGGATGAACCCAACGCTTAAGGAAGTGGTTAGAGAGGAACTACAAAAATGGTTAGATTCCAACTTTATTTATCCCATATTAGATAGTAAGTGGGTTTCACCTTTAGTTGTAGTCCCTATAAAAATGGAAAATGGCGTATTTGCATAGATGATCAAGAATTGAACAAGGCTATTATGAAAGACTATTTTCCTTTACCTTTTATTGATCAAGTTTTAGACACCTTATCTTGAAAGAAATATTTTTCATTCTTAGATGGGTATAGAGGGTACAACCAAATCCAAATCTCACTATAATTCCAGGAGAATACCACATTCACTTATCCATGGGGAACATTCACCTATCGTATTCTTCCTTTTATCCCTATGTAACGCTCTCACCACCTTTCAAAAAGCAGTCTTAGGGATATTCTTAGACCTTATTCATGATTGTGTAGAGGTATATATGGATGATTTAACCATCTATGGAAATACATTTAAAAAATCCTTGGGAAATCTCAATAAATTTTTGGTTAACTACCAAGAAACGAATCTTTCTCTGAGTGATGAAAAGTATAAAATACAGTTAAAAAAGGGGTTAGTATTAGGACATGTTATTTTTTATGCATGGATTGAAGTGTACCTTGGTAAAATTGAAGTCCTTACTAAACTCACAGTCCCTAGAAATAAAAAAGATGTAATAATTTTTCTTGGCCACACCGGGTACTACAGGAAGTTCATTGAGAAATTCGCTCAAATTGTTTCTCCTCTATTTAAATTATTGTCCAATGATGCAAATTTTTGTTGGGATTCTACCCATCAGTTTTATTTTGAGACCTTGAAGGGAAGGAAATCTTCCACTCCTATGTTGAGGGGACCTAATTTCTCCCTTAGATTTCATATATCCACATATGCCTCAGAATTTTCCTTAGGGTCCATCCCTAGGAAGAAGGAAAACCAAATCTAGTATTCCATTTATTACTTTAGCAAAAATATTACACCTATCAAATTAATCTATACTATTGTACATAAATAATTTTTGGTAGAAGTATATGCTATTAACAAATTTAAGTATTACATTATAGGATGTGAGGTTTATGCATATACTAGACACTCTGTTATATGTTACTTGATGAACAAACCTATAACAAATGGAAGGGTCACTCGATGGCTCTTTTGCTGCAGGAATTCAACATTACTGTTGTTGACATACCAGGTAAGGAAAATTTTTGAGTATTGGAAACTGATATGGCATAATATTGGAAACTGAAATTTTCGAGTATTGAAAACTGATATTCATAATAAATCTATGTTCTCTTATATTGATATTAGTCCAATTTTAATGAAATTGGGGTTTAATATCTAAATATTTAGAATGTGCTAAAATTCCTCATTTCCGAATCATGGTTTAATGATGGCTTAGCTCCCATATCGCATAGCAATAAGTATCCTCATATACCAGCTTCTAAATAGCTCGAGTCTCTTCGTGAATTTAGTATAAATATGTTGTGTTACAATACAATGGAATAGAAGGTATTCCACTGTTCCAAATGCATTTTAACAAGGAGGAAAACATATGGGAACAAATCCACCTCCTTTTAAAAAATTATCCCCAGTCATGATCTTACTCTCCAATGCTATCCAACAAAAACATTTTACTTTCACGGAAGCATTCCATTTCCAAAGTTGTTGAAACCACCATTTAAGCCTTGGATCTAGCCTGGAGAAAGAGATAGCTTCATAAACCTTCTTATCATTGACTCATCCAATTTCTTCGTTCCAAGTCCAAGCTATCTCATCATTTGAATGGTTCAACCCAATTCCACTATGTTTAATAATTTTAATATATACATCCTATTCTTCTTCACATTCGGTATTTAGTACCAAGTACTCTATTGAAATCCAATACTAATTACCAAAAATACCCTAAGCCAACCTCTTATCATGCTTAAAAAATAAAATCCCTATGTTATGCAACCCTTGAACCATTGTAAATGATAGCTTGAAGACCCCATCTCCACCAAGAAAAGGATCCACTCCCAACCTCATTTGACATCAATTTCCATTCATCCACACTAGCCAGTTTCCCAAATTTGGGTAACCCTCTTTCATCCCACTCCACATTATGGAAATTGAATGGCCATTTTTGTTTCTCATTCTAATCCATTCAATTAAAGGAATATTTTGTTCGATATTTATCCATTATGATTTCACTCCAAAGACCTTTGCTTGTCAAAAAAATCCGAAGTTTTTTCATTGCCAATGCTTTTCCAAACTAGAGAAATATATTCTATGCCCAACCCACCACATTTCTTGGGTATTGATACCTTTTCCCAACTAGAAACATGTACCCCTTCCTTAGTACTGCTTCCTAACCACAATATGTTGAACAGTTTATGTATGATCTTATTAAGGATGGATGAAGGCACTTTCGATAAGGAGAGTCAATACACATGAGTATTACTAAGAAAAACTTCAACAAAATCAACCATTCCCCCAAAGAGAGCCATTTAAAGCACAATTCATCAGTTCTCTCCTCAATATTCCTTACAAGCCTACATCCAATCCTATATCTTGTAGTTAGTAGGATTCAAAAAGTAGCGTAAACACATAAATATATCATTAATGGAATTCAAAGGGTAAGGAAGACAAATATACACCTGATCCAATACAAACTCATCTATCTCATACCAAAGAAATTTTGGTTTTTGGGGGATTACTTCCATTCCTAACACTTCACAAAATATAAGAATAATATACATGTAGAATCTCCATTTATCCTCATGTTTGATGCCGAATAGAAACACATCATCTACAAACAAGATATGTGTGATAGAGTATAGAGAAAAACTTTTAAATCCCTTGACCTTTCCATCCCTCTTTTCCAGAAGAATCTGTCTTTCAAACCTTTAACAACTAACAAAACCAAACAGGGATGCAAAGGGCATCCTTGTCTAGTATCCCTTGATCTCTTGAAAAATATAGAAGGGACCCATTAATGAGAACAACAAAATTTGTAGAGGTCACACAAACCATGATTCGGTTTGTCATCTGTAAACTTAATCCAATTTGAAGTAGAATCAACCTCAACATGAATATGGGTTTTGAAAAGCCTTATATCAAAGGATGATTTGATAATATTGAAAGGATTTACTACTTCAACAACATTCCCTCAACATAAAGTAATATTTCATGGATTCAATGAAATAGGATAAGAGGTCAAGTATAAAAATCCTTCAATTTTTTTAAATGCAGGTCTTGATAGGATGAATATTAGCAACTTTTGTGAAGAAAACCTAGAAATGGCCCATAAGTTTTTCAAAGTTGCTTAAAGGAAACTTTATATGTGACCATGAATTGATATCAAGGGTTGGGAAGATACAATATATTTGAAATCATGTAGTGTCTACAGGTCCGAAGAGGAACAAACTTATTTCAAAACACTTTGAAGACTTCACATCATGGTGAAAGAATATTATTTGATTATTTTCAGTAAGGGATAAGGTATTTAAAAAAATCACTTTAAAGTGAAAATTACCAAATTCAAGCATCATGGAGGATTAACAAAAGTAATTACGGATTATCTTTATTTTACAACAACAACCCTTATTTTTGGTTGGAGTCAAGGAAATATATTTTATCACTCCTAGGGCATATCACTCTGAGGACTCCCAGTTATGATGATAGCACCGTCACTCTGAGAAAACACATGTCAATTTACCACTTCACCACATCTGAGACCAACAAACTTTGCGAATCCATAATTTTCACATCTAGATTCCAATATATATATATATATATATATGTGTGTGTGTGTGTGTGTGTGTGTGTGTGGTGTGTAAAGGAGAAGAAATGATTCCACATGAATAGTTGTTAAAGGAAACTTTGTGTCATTAATTACTGATGAAGTTTCGAATAACTTATTTGTGAGAATAATGCATTAATGTCAACATCACCAGATACCCAACACTTGGCAAAAATTCCAATTATGTTGAAACAGAATAAGCTAGCTATGGAGCAAACCTCCCTCCATCGGACGGAGGAGGAGCAAAGTCATCGTTGACTTTGCTCCTCCTCCGTCCGATGGAGGGAGGTTTGCTCCATAGCTATCCCACGCCCGTTGAAAATTTGTTTAGAGACAAATAATGATGCATACACATTTATATGAGATTAAATGAAGATATATAACAATTATCATAGGTATTGGCCATCCAAATCGAAGAGGCGCAAGTACAAATTCTATGATACGTGTAATGTGATGAATTCACGAACAACAAATTTTTGATGTAAATTAATTTGACGATGCAAATGCCACATATTATGATTATTATAGTTTGAAAATAAACAAGTAGACATGCATTTACAAGAATTATTATAGTCAATCAACAAGTAGTCATCAGTCAAAGTCAAAATTCTAAGGCCAAAGAAAATAAAGAAAACTGACAAGACTTTATTTTAAAAAATGGGGGTCCTAAATTATTAGTTTTTTTTTATAATCGGGGGGAGGTAATTGAGGGCCCAACACAACCCAATGATGCCACAAATTTATGTTCTACCATATATCCTAAAAAATGGCATACTACTAGGGCCCATTGTAAACATAATTGTTTCTCCCACCTATGAATCCACAAAATACTAATGGGAAAATAAACACATCTTGTCGGTAGCACCTCATCATTCATATGAGATTCTACTCATGCTTTAAACATCATGGAATATTGGTAGGATGAGGAGGATTATTTATTAATCAGCATCGATGTATTCTCTCTTCTCAAATATTTCAAACAACAAAGCTATGGAGGTTATAATAAATCCTTAGACCAAGAAACTACGATTTTTGCAAAAATCTACTTCAAATTGACATACTTCAATTTTCACAGGGAAATCTATAAGCAAATAGAGGGTGTCACAATGTGTTTTCCTCTTTCACGTATTTTCACTAGCCTCTCTATGGAGTATGGGGATATTCTTAGACCTTATTCATGATTGTGTAGAGGTATACATGGATTATTTAACCATCTATGGAAATACATTTAAAAAATCCTTGGGAAATCTCAATAAAGTTTTGGTTAGGTGCTAGGAAACAAATCTTGCTCTGAGCGATGAAAAGTATAAAATGCGGTTAACAAAGGGGGTAGTCTTAGGACATGTTATTTTTGCTGCATGGATTGAAGTGTGCCTTGGTAAAATTGAAGTACTTACTAAACTCCTAGTCCCTAAAACTCCAAAATATGTAAGAATTTTTCTTGGCCACATGGGTACTACAGGAAGTTCATTGAAAAATTTGCTCAAATTGTTTCTCCTATATTTAAATTATTGTCCAATGATGCTAATTTTGGTTGGGATTCTAACCATCAGTTTTGTTTTGAGACCTTGAAGGGAAGACAATCTTCCACTCCTATGTTGAGGGGACCTAATTGCCCCCTTAGTTTTCATATATCCACAGATGCCTCAGAATTTTCCTTAGAGTCCATCCTTGGGAAGAAGGAAAACCAAATCTAGTATTCCATTTATTACTTTAGCAAAAATATTACACCTATGAAATTAATCTATACTATTGTAGAGAAATAATTTTTGGCAGAAGTATATGCTATTAACAAATTTAAGCATTACATTACAGGATGTGAGGTTTATGTGCATACTGACCACTTTGTTATATGTTGATGAAAAAACCTATAACAAATGGAAGGGTCACCCTATGGCTCTTTTGCTGCAGGAATTCAACATTACTATTGTTGACATACCAGGTAGGGAAAATTTTTGAGTATTGGAAACTGATAGTCATAATATTGGAAACATAAATTTTTGAGTATTGAAAACTGATATTCATAATAAATCTATGTTCTCTTATATTGATATTAGTCCAATTTTAATGAAATTGGGGTTTAATATCTAAATATTTAGAATGTGCTAAAATTTCTCATTTCAAAATCATGGTTTAATGATGGCTTAGCTCCCATATCACATAGCAATAAGTATTCTCATATCCTAGCTTCTAAATAGCTTGAGTCTCTTCATGAATTCAGTATAAATATGTTGTGTTACAGTACAATGGAATAGAAAGTAGTCAACTGTTCCAAATTCATTTTTATAGGGAGGAAAACATATGGGACCAAATCCACCTCTTTTTACAAAATTATCCCCAGTCATGATCTTACTCTCCAATGCTATCCAACAAAAACATTTTACTTTCACGGAAGCATTCCATTTCCAAAGTTGTTGAAACCACCATTTAAACCTTGGATCTATTTTAGAGAAAGAGATAGCTTCATAAACCTTCTTATCATTGACTCATCCAATTGCTTCATTCCAAGTCCAAGCTATCTCATCGTCTGAATTGTTTAACCTAATTCCACTACGATTAAGAATTTAATATATACATCCTATTCTTATTCACATTTGGTATTTAGTACCAAGTACTCTATTGAAATCCAATACTAATTACCAACAAGACCCTAAGCCAACCTCTTATCATGCTTCAAAAAGAAAATCCCTATGTTATGCAACCCCTGAACCATTGTAAGTCACAGCTTGAAGACCCCATCTCCACCAAGAAAAGGATCCACTTCCAACCTCATTTGACATCCATTTCCATTCCTCCACACTAGCCATTTTCACAAATTTGGGTAACCCTCTATCATCCCACTCCACATTATGGAAATTGAATGACCATTTTTGTTTCTCATTCTAATCTATTCAATTAAAGGCATACTTTTTAGATATTTATCCATTATGATTTCACTCCAAACACCTTTCCCTGTAAAAAAAATCCAAAGTTTTTTCATTGCCAATGCTTTGCCAAACTAGAGAAATATCTTCTATGCCCAAACCACCACATTTATTGGGTATTGATACCTTTTCCCAACCAGCAACATGTACCCATTCCTTAGTACTTCTTCCTAACCACATTATGTTGAACATTTTATGTATGATCTTATTAAGAATGGATGAAGGCACTTTAGATAACGAGAGTCAATACACATGAGTATTTACTAAGAAAAAATTCAACAAAATCAACCATTCCCCCAAAGAGAGCCATTTAAAGCACAATTCACCAATTCTCTCCTCAATCTTCCTTACAAGCCACATCCAATCCTATATCATGTAGTTAGTAAGCTTCAAAAATTAACCTAAATACGTAAAGATATTGTCAATGGAATTCAAAGGGTAAGGAAGAAAAATCTACACCTGATCCAATACAAACTCATCTATCTCATACCAAAGAAAGTTTGGTTTTTGGGGGCTTACCTCCATTCCTGATACTTCAAAAAACATAAGAATAATGTCCAGGTAGAATCTCCATTCATCCTCATGTTCGATGCCAAATATAAATACATCATCTACAAACAAGATATGTGTGATAGAGTGTAGAGAAAAACATTTAAATCCCTTGGCTTTGCCATCCCTCTTTTCCCAAAGAATTTGTCTTTCAAACCTTCAACAACCAACAAAACCAAGAAAGGATACATGGGGCATCCTTGTCTAATATCTCTTGATCTCTTGAAAAATATAGAAGGGACCCATTAATGAGAACAACAAAATTTGTAGAGGTCACATAAGCCGTCTGTAGTATAAGTTGTAAGAATTCGATTGCAAGAAAGCCGAAAAGTAGAATTATGGAAATGAGCCCAGCAGGCCATGTGACAACAGGAGAAATGCATGAGCATAGTCATCGACGCTATAAGGAATAATGGTCTAACACTTACAGCCCCATCCCTAGTTAGTCCTTGCTAAAACAAAATAAATATTTGTTATTCTCTGAAGGATAAAACTTTTGTTGTGTGTTTCTAGCATATATTTTTGTAGAGCAAATCAAAATTGTAGTGAGCTGTAAAATGAGCAAAATGACTATGAGGCTAAGGATGACACCATGAACCATAGACAAATGAAAATGACTATCTTTGATGTCTCCAATAGCAGTAAGAAGCTGCATTAAATGAGCAATTTTATCCCAAAGAGAATCAAGCAATGATAAGACTTATGCTTAGAATAACAGGCTGTCCAGCAAGAGAATGTTGTCATGCGAGATCTACAAATTCCTTCAGGAGTAGGCATTGAAAATACTTTTATTTATGTGAATCAAAACAAACATTGGGACAATGCCAATTTTGAGGTCAGAGTCGTTTTCACAAAGCAAATAATAATATCGGAGCATATTAAATAATATTAGAGTGAGTAAGGATTATTTTTATCATTGTCCACCAATTGTTCAGTTCAGGGAAGGACAGGTAATTAGTTAGGCGGCTATCACGTATATAATATGGCCCTTACTTACGTAACATTGAACACCCCGTCTCATTAGGCTCCATCCTCCACTCGCAGGGTATTTTAGTTGGGAGCCGAACAATCAATATTATTTCTTTTATGGGTGGCAGGGTACTCCAACAGTTTAGGATGGAACTGAACGAGGACCTGGTAATGCTTTGTTAACTACAATGATGATTGAGGTTTTTTGTGACACAAGTGGAAAAAGAAAATGAGTCCTACAAAAGATTTTTTCCATTACTCAAATCCTTCAAGATAACACAGAGATCAAGTCCAATGACAATGGGATGTTCATTCTAATGACTATAAGAAAGAGATGAAAGTGATGTAAGAGACGTAAGTGAAAAAGATGTCCACACTTTTGATAATTTAGTTGTTGCAATATCTTTATCTGATTATATATGCAATCAAGTGGAGGTCAATGCATGTATTAGTTATTTTAATTAACTCTCAACATCCATTGATTTGTCATCCACACAAAACTCGAGGAACTCGTTTTTTTAAGTGTTGATATTCACAAACAAATTACTGTGAATATATCATAGTCATAAATCAACTTTATTGTGGACCTGGGTGCTCATTTTCAAAAATAGGTGTTGATATGTTACCGACCACGACTAATGAGCATGTATATACATCTACATGGCCAAAAACAACCCGCACGAAAATAAATAAGACTATCTCAGTAATAACTTAAAATAAAATAAATAAGACTATCTCAGCAATAACTCAAAATAATTAAGACTATCTCAATAATAAATAAATAAATAAATAAGACTATCTCAGTAATCCAGACTACTAAAATTAAAATTAATAAGACTATGAGCAGTAAAACTGCATAGGTACGAGCTGGATTGTGTACTCAATACAATCTTTAATTAAGGTACAAGCTGGATTGTGTACTCAATACAATTTTTAATTAATACCTTCAAGCATAAGTCGAACTGCCATAAACCACTCAATTTTGCTGCAAAGCATTACAAATTGCAGCAAAAATCCATTTTAATGAGAAACAAAAATCCTTATCGATAAGAAGCTATGGATGTAAATGGGGGTTATATGTAGATTGGTTTCCAGAGTAGATTCGTTATATGTTTTAATTTGATAATGCATATGCCTGTATGTATTTTAATTTGAAATCATTATAGATTTTAGATTCTCATAACACATAGTTAAATCTGTCATTGGATAGCTAACAATCAATTATAAGAGGGTTCTAATTGCTTATGTCTAGGACTAATTCAACAATATGCAACAATGATTATCCATTATTTGGATGATATTATCATTGCAGCAGCCATCTTTTCAACAAAGAACCAGTCAAGGATTCACTAGGTAGCGACTATTATTTTTTAATGATTGATTATTTTATAGAATTTCTCACATTTTTCTCTCAAATCAATTCCACAAACTTTTGAATTTGCTTTGAACAAATAAATTTAATAGGATTTATACATTGAAATGTGATTCACAATAGCATTAAGATTGTATAGAGGGAAAATACATTACAACAAAGGGCACACTAACTATTCCATTTTCTGAAAAAGGGTTGCAAATAAAGTCATAAATGGAATTTTATTATTTTTTTGGTTGGTTTTCAGAATGAAATACTTTTCTTATATTGGGAATTTCCACACCCCATGCGACATAGTTGCGAAATGAAAGATGCAATTCTGGATGACTTTGTTGAAGTCAACAAATTTTTTTTGGTATTTCATCAAATGAGAAAGTTTGATGAAGCCTTAACATATCGATATACATGATTTTATTTTGGTTGGTTTTTAGAATGAAATACTTTTATTATATTTTGGTTGGTTTTCATAATGAAATACTTTTATTATATTGGGCATTTCCCCACCCGAGGTGACATAGTTGCGACATGAAAGATGCAATTCTGGATGACTTTGTTGAATTCAACAATTTTTTTTGGGTATTTCATAAAATGAGAAGGTTTGATAAATCCTTAACATATCAATATACATGATTTTATTTTGAAAAATCGATGAATAATGTTACGGAGAGAAATACCTATGGCTTGGGGTACCACAACAGACAGATTGACTCCAAAAACCAATCCTTTCCTATATGTAAGAGAAACTAAATATCTAACACTAAAGAATCTCGATTCGTACCTTATTCCGGACGGTTGATGTAGATCCCCGTTGAGCTTTCCAATTCAAGCTTGTATTGATAAATTGCTTCCTCAACACTCAACAAACAAGACAAGCATGCTATATACAATTGTGTTAGACCTACTCTAGCATATATAATCAATAACATATAAGCATTTAAAAGCATCCATGGATCAAATACTCATTCAAACACACATTATTGGACAGGAAAAGATATTTCTATTAATATAAAGCAGAGATTACAATAGTGACAACCTCTGTCAGCATGTCTACGAATCGAAGAAACTGAGTCCCCCACTTAGGCCTCCACCACTTCAATCCTCCATCTCTCGATAGCAAGCTCACAAGCAAAAGGAAAGCTTGGGAAGAACACAAAAGTGCTCCAAGGGACAAAGGGATGCAGACTCAAGTATAAGCTCTGGCAACAATGGACTATAGTTTTCTTGCTCTTCAATTCCTCCCCTTTCAATGTATCCAAAGGGTTCCTTATATAGCTCTTCAATGGGGTAATGAAAGGTCAAATCCAAGTGATCTCAAGGCATATGGAAGGCTAAGAGACAAGTGAATCAGATCCACATCAAGGAAAACTCCAAAAGAATTTGGTCTTTTGCACACATCCCAATGTATGCGGGTTTAAGGGTCAAATCCACGTATATACACGAGAAAGGGATTAAAAGTCGTGTATGGCAATTGTTGCATGATTTTAGGGATGACCTTGGAAACATAAAAGGTACAAAAATGGTACATGGGGTCTAAAGAGTCTGCAGAGGGACAAGGAAGGCCATAAAAGTGTGATTCACCATGTGTGGTAAAATCAGTTGTAACAGATGCCCCCTAATGTGTGAGGTTAGATGGGTCATACGATGGCTGAAATACATTATAAGTCCATCCTAGGAGTGATGAAGAACCCAGTGGAAAAACCAACCATCCAATCAGTACAATACAATGATAAAACTCTACACATAACTGCAAGTAGATGTAGCATTCCTGGATACATAAGAGTACAATGGCCATGAATAGGAATGATACAAAATATGACATGTGTGGTCATCACCATGTACAATATAAATAGATCAGAATCTCCATGATGAAGATATATAAAGGATCATGATCTCCATGAAGGCTGAAGCTATATAGTGGATCAAGATCTCCATAATGGCTGGAAATATCTGATATATATTGGAATCAAGTCACGAGAGCTGAAATGTCATGAACACTCGCACGATCAAGGAGGTAGCATATAAGAGTTGCCACCAATCTAGAAGGTCTTCTACACAAACCACTATGAGTACATGTCATACTATGTGAATAGAGGTGTCGAGGTTGAACATAGTAGTCCATCATTTGATTACCGGTCATTGATGTATACCGTTAATAGACGCGAGATCACCCACCGATTATGAAAATGGGAATCAAGGTACTAGAGTGCAAACTAAAAACTGTGAATAAATGTGTTCAGGTCGAACACTTGGGAGAATCCATCGATCAGGGGACATTGATGTATTCCCAAAAACCTATCGATGGTAAGAGAACCTGCCACTAATGACTGCAAGTCTCAAGGCACTCAAAAATCCGCTGGAAGGAGGGCATTAAGGCATCCCCCATCATCCAACACGAGGTACTCAACAAAGCTGTATAATGTGGAAGGACTCGATCATAAGGTGCACGAACCAGTAACTGTATTGGGAATGACCAACATGCAAAGTCAAGATAACTGAGGAATGGTCGACTCAGGTTTCAACTTCCTTCAAACAAGAGCATAAAGTCAAATGGTGACTGAATGTAGGAAACATAGACTCGATATACAAAACTGGGACATCTATGCGACACAGGAGGCATCGATAGAGGCTCCATAGGGACTGGAAGCTTAACCAGTCGGTGGAGATAAACTCAGAGAAACAAGTACAGCTCCTAAATTCAAACTATTAACCCAACCAACGGATGTGATATACAGTGCTCTGTTCGAAGGCGACACGACTCGATTGCTACCAAAGATAACATCTTTTCTTGTCTGGATTTTTGGTTTTTTAATTTTTTTGGACTTTTTCAAATAATTGAAAAGTGACACGACTCGACTGCTGCCAAAGATAACATCTTTTCTTGTCCGGCTTTTTGGATTTTTAATTTTTTTGGACTTTTTCAAATATTTGAAAAGCTTGAAAAAGAATAAAATTGCTTTAAAGTTACAGACTAGGAGGAGATGAGTGTCAAATGGGAAAACAAACTAGTTCCAAGCAACGAAACATACCTATACTCAATGCAAGGACACATGTGTAGGATAGCGACACTCGGGGGAAAGTTGTCACATACCCCATTTTTGTAAATTATATAATTTGTTTTATTATATTTCTGAGACATTATGTTAAACT
The DNA here is from genome assembly GCA_001517045.1 of Pseudotsuga menziesii. Taxonomy (NCBI): domain Eukaryota; kingdom Viridiplantae; phylum Streptophyta; class Pinopsida; order Pinales; family Pinaceae; genus Pseudotsuga; species Pseudotsuga menziesii. Next base: position 173,370 of record LPNX010212121.1, on the reverse strand, counting down.
TAATCCTAAGTAGGGATTGATGACTCAGCAGAGTCAACAGTTATGGAGTGTAATTCAGAATATTTTATTATTAATAAATAAATTATGGAGACAACAGCATGGGAGAGCTGTTAAAAGAGGTTACTGGTCAAACTGGTGGATGGAACTAGGTGGAAAGGCAAAAGGACAAGTGGAAGCATCCTCAAACACTTCCTAAGTTGCAGGTGGCAACTTCCCTATATTTGGGGTCATGATTCCCCAAGAAAGTGGAATCTGAGCAGGTGGCTCATTAAATGAAAGTTAACCCAACCAAGACCTAGGCAATCTTTTAAAAGTACTCAATGAAGAAAGCTAAGGCTGCTCAGATTTTATTCCAGAGAGAATTCATTCAGGTGAATGTTATTCAGGAATTTCATTGAGGAAAGAGGAAAAGACAGTAAGGAAGTGTTTTGAGTGGATAGCTGCAGTAACTTGATTTTTATTACAGCTATTTGGGCTGAGAGAACTGACTGATAGTTCCGAGTTAATACGGAGTTAAAGACTGGTATCAGATTTGCTGCACCTAGTTCCATCCAGGGAGACCAGAGCAAGCTCGGGGGTCCTAAGAAGTCACTGTCTGAGCGCTCTCCAGGAGTTGGTAGGGAGGAACGGCCTCCCATTGCTGTTGTTGTCCACAGTTTAAACAGGTTCTGTCATTCAATTCTTTATGTTTTTTGAGTATAAATGGGTGCATGAAATGTTTTCTATATGTCTGAGTAGTCAGTTAAATTCAGTACAGTTAGTATCTCAGAATATCAGTAGTTAAAATTGTTAGTAATTACTGTGTTTCTCCACATCTGGTATCACCAGACCATACTCTAGCACAGTATCTCGGTATGTGAAGTAGAACCCTTCTGAACCAAGTACCTATTTCAATCCTTTCATTACTTACAAGCATTTTATAAATTTCCTAAGTTGTTTGTTACAGTCTTTAAAACTACTTCATGATACTGCATCCTTATTTACAGTAAATGCTAGCTGAAAGAAAGGAATAGATAGACTAAAGTAATGCTGCTGTTTAAGCTTATAACTGTTGTCTGCTAGCTTTCAGGAATTTAACCCTCTAACTATGGAAAGAGACAATGTTGGAAGTAGAATGTAGTTTACCTAATGGTTTGATTTTGCAATTAAAGCATAGTATTGTTAGGCTGCATATAGGTTAAGAATGTAGGCATATTTTTACTGAATCTTCTTGTATTTACAGATAAAGCTTAAACAGATTTAAAATTGTTCTATACTTTCTTGTATGATTAAGGAATATGTCAGTACACAAAAGAGTTTTATCTATATAAACTAATAACAAAAATTAAATATTAAATAAATATTACGAGTTATACATAGTCTTCATAGTTAAATAAATAAACCATTCACTGGATAATAACAGTATTAATGATTATAAAAACATTAGAAGTAACATCCTTGTTACTTTACTAATAATGTATTTTTTTATTAATTACACGTATAACAATAATACTTAAATATATATCGTATTATTTCAAATACCAACCTAATTATTTATACTCAGTGTATAATCGAATAAAGTCTATGAATAAACTATTTACATTCTATGTATTATAAAAATGATTTATTAATATTTAGAACGATTGTAAAATATAATAAAAATACAATAGGTTTTATAAATTAAAAAGTATGCACCTTGCTTTTATAACTTTCTAATAAATATAAGTTAAGGTGTAAATCAATACAAAAACTTAATAATAAATCTCTTTTACTATAAGATGAAGGTAATACTAACAGGTAAATCTGTGGTAAGGGTATACACCCTGTACTTTAAATATTAAATCAAGAATTTAACTCTACAGTAAGTTTTATAGAGAGTATATCAACAACATAATGATTTTGTTCTTCTTTAAAGAAGCTAAGCTGTCATCATAAAAGCGCAAAGGTAAACGGGAACTAGTATAATACTTGAACAACGAGCTTAATATTTATTTTATAAACCAGTTAATTTACTCACAGAACCGACAGAGTTTATACTCTTTACATTTTTATAAACTGAATTAAACCTAAATCGTGGAATCAGGGTTAAACCCTATAAACTTCTATTTTAATAACAAGTAAAGTAATTAATAATAATTTTACTCACAGTTGCAGGTTTAATAACCAAAGATCAATACCAAATCTATACAAAATACACAATAGTAATAATCGTTATAAAAAAACTGGTATCGAGTTATAATCACATCAGAAATATGCAGAGGCTTATAGCCTGTCCCAGTTTTAGAAAAGACAGAAATAACGAAGAAAAACTACAGCTAGATCAGCCTCGTAACACAGCAAGTTAAATACAGACAAGGTTTTGTACTCATGGCCAAGCCGTAAGGCTCTATATACAAGCTAGGGTATAAACCCTGGTACATTTTTTTTATGTTAAAAACAAACAAAAACCCTGAAGGTTAAACAGAGCCGAAACGACGAAACCAACGCTATTCTCAAAGGACTCACACAAGGTGAACAAGCCGTGGAGAGACCAGGGCTTACCATGGCTGTAAGTGCTGTAACCTTCATGTAATTGCCAGGCTGAGAGAGGTAGCAGGTCCACCTGCTTTGGCATGAAGACAGTCGAGTGTTAGCATTTATTTAATAACCTGTGAATATTACTTTAACGCTTAAGTAAACATTTTAGTAGTTACCCAGTAAATTTAGCAAACCCTCGCAGTGCTTGACACGGGCAGTTCAAGCAAGGAGCATGTCAATTCACTGGCAACCAGTTTGGAGTTATATCGGTCAATTTCTTCAGCAAATGAAAACCCAGCAAATTGATGGATAAGGGAACCTCATAACAGCAACGTATTCTTCATCAGCTACCACACAGTCGACAGGGAGTACAAGCCACGCCTGGAGGAAGATATTTTTACACTCACTGGAGCAGGAAGAAGTATAACTGTAAACAAATCTAGCCAAGTCAAACAATGGCGGAATTTTACAGAGATAAGCCACGATTTTGAAACACTCAAACTCCCTCGCAATACAATAGCAGAGCTCACGAAGAGCTGGAGTAACCAGAGGTCAAATGCAGATAGAACAACGATAATCTGGTCAGGAAGGGTTTGCAGAGCGGCGGCCAAAGGCCCGAGAACGAAGGGAGAATGACAAATCTTAGGGTTTGGTCAATGTTTTATATTGCCAATGCATGGCCCCAGTGTGACCACGTCAGTACAAATCGAATCTGCATGCGAGTGGGTCAATGTCTATAGTTCTTCGTTGATCATTGCAAATCATTTGTTTCCAAACCTTTTCTTGCATGGATATCTCCTATGGTCGAAACCCTATGTTTGCACCTATATTTAAATCATAATGATGGTGTTAGAATAAAACATATGTAAATACTATGTTTTAACAATTTAAATTATGCAATATAATTCATAGGAATTATGCTATATTGACTTTAACCTATGTATCATATGCTTTGAACAACCATGGTGTAAGAACAATGTTGTTACACTTACTTTGTAAGTATATCAAAGCCTTGCCATTTACATATTATAAGAATTCCATCAAGATTAAGTCTCGAAGGGTTTAGAAGACTAAAAGGGTTTGAAGTCTATTATTAAAGGATATATTATTAAGAGCATATGTAAGTTATAAACTATTCGTTAAAACTTACCACTTGGATGCTATTTACCCTAGTCACAAGTAAGGCTAGATATAGTTGTTTGCAAAACTACTACTCAACATCATTTGTTATAGATTTGCATAGATGGTTTAAGAACTTATTATTCCTTCTTTAAATAATTTTAAGAGGTGACTTAACCTGTAGAGTTAAAGATTATACTCTACAAAATTGGAGAAGTTTACTCTAATCCATGTTCACACATTTATACCAATGCAATAATAATCTTTGCTAGTCTTAGATTATTTATGACAACATTTAAGCTTTTGCTGTCTCCCTTACTTAAAGATTTCAAGGTATGGAAAGTGCATGTCAAACTAGTCGTTTATATAATTTACTCTCACCATCCTTACTAATAGTGAAGTCTGAAAACTCATAATAGTTTAAATTATGATCTTCTAGAACTAACTCTAAAGGTACTTATGGTTTTTGTTTCCTTTACTGTTTGATGGAGAAAGAGGTGGTTTCCATATAATTGCAAACTCTAAAAAGGTAACATAATACTTATACCAAACAGTAAACCAGGTGTTTAAGAATCAAAATATTTCTGAATTGGAACTTAGTATGATGCAGTAACATCAAGTAAATAGGAGTAGGCCTGCTTATGATAATTCAATTATACTTATCATGCTAGATATTAAATGTTATCTACTTCCTTATTTGCATTTCAGAAATTCATAAATGATTCAGTACTCTATAGAAAATATTAAAGAGATTAAAAGGAAAAGCTTTACCTTCAGAGGCTTGATAAACTGGCTTGTATGCATTTAAATTTTACTGAATGTTATAGTACAGCAAATTAAGAAGTATTACTTTAAAGATTTGTTAGCAGTAACTCGAACATTACCTGTCATCTGTAAGAACAAAAGGAACTTTATGCGTTAGCTTAACGCTAAGTAAGCCCCATCTTTTCACGAAAAACCCACCTTGTGTCACAAACAGAAAAGTATTCAGTAACTGAAAATGAATTATTCTTTAAAGCGAAGTATAAATAAAAGGTCATTCATTTACAGTACTAGAAGCATAAACTAACCAACCAGCTAATGACCGTTCTTAATGCAATAATATGCTATTTAAAAAGTTTGAAATTTTTCAAAAATTATGGGGTTTGACATTAGATGAGTGTCAAATGGGAAAATAAACTAGTTCCAAGCAACGAAACATACCTATACTCAATGCAAGGACACATGTGTAGGATAGCGACACTCGGGGGAAAGTCCCCTCTTGGTAAAAATAGGGAATCAAGCTGCAAAGGATATATATAAAATGGCTCTGCATGGATAGACATGAGACAAGCTCAGGCTATATGGCTGATAATCAAAGTCATGGAAGCCGGCATAAGGCTCAATGAGGCAGGAAAAGCTCATGATAATGCAATTACAACTTGACATAAGGGAGTCCTGGGGAGACAGGCCAGCAAAAGATCAAGAGGAGTATGAGGCTCTTGCGAAATGTCATGGCGATACTACACAACAAACTCCCACACCCTAAAGGACAAACTGTCAGCATGGGAACCAAATGAAAACAAGGAGCTAACTAGGGTACCCATGTAAGGTCAAGCTCTACCATTCTCATCATGTCACTTCTAAAACAACAAGAAGGTTCTGTGACAGGATAGAATGGGTTCATACCTAAGGTTATAATGAAATGGTCATAAGGTCATGCAAAATGAAAACGAAGGTGAAATCTAACCTATATGCTAGTTAAAACATCATACCTAAAATCAACACAAATGGGTCAAAACAATGGTCGAAACGACGCTCAAAACAGTCTCCTACATCATCATATTAGTCAAAAATATTCCAAAAGGGTCAGAAATGGTCCAAAACTATAGAAAGGGGGTAAAAATTTGAAAAAAATCTATAAATAGTAAAAAATTCAAAACATTATATATCATTTGAAATTTTTACCCAACTGAGCTCAAAACTTCAAACGTGAATTCCGGGAGTTTCAGCCGGCGGAATCCGACACCGTTTTTTCCAGGTAACTTCCCATGCCCTGCTCTTTCATTTGCATGTAAAATTTTCAAATTTCCATGGTCAAAATTGATTTCTAGGCCACTCTAAGATATCCACCTTGTCCCATGCAGAAATCAAGGATTTTCCCGCGTATAAGGTTGGCTATACACAAAAAAATGGCTCAAAGTCACGTACATACGCGACTGTTTTGCAAGCAGTCGTGTATGCGGCTGCGTTTAAGTTTTTCTAAGACATGTAATGACCAAAAATTAAATTTAATGTGCAGGATGGTTCTAGAATGGAGGGAAAGAGAACACGGGGATGCAGAAGAAGCAGTACGGGGTGATCTAATGGCTCAACAAGCTCTTCGTGCAAGCGGTCTCTACAAGTTTTGGTGTCTTGGTGGCATAAGGGCCAAACCAAGACTGCTGTAGATGCTAGTAGACTACTAGGATCCTGACTAAGAGTCTTTCTAGATCGACGGGATGTCCCTCACCATAGAAGTGGAGGACATATACTTAACTACAGGATTGTCTCGACGGGGGGAAGTGGTGAACCTACATTCTCGTAGGCCTGGAGGTGGCCTCACCATTGATGAGTATATTGTTGTATACTATTATCCAGACACAGAGAAGGTTGGGAGTCAGATCCCAACAAACTCCATACAGGTACTGGGCCTGAAGGCCATACTACTGACACTCAGTAGGATAATAGGGCTAGCCTCACTCCACCGGGCCTCACAACCCTTGATGTTCTATGCAGTGGAGTGCATGAGACCCATAGTTTATGATTGGAGTACTGTGCTGTTGAGTAACATGAAGCAACAGCTCAACGACTGCAAGATGGGTAGGGTATGAAACTTCGGTTTCAGTAGTATACTAAGCACGTTATTCTTTGAGCATGTTCTGGGACTTAGCCCTAGAGTTGACGTTCCTCTTCATGGGGTTCAAGATCCGTCCCAACGACATTGGGCAGATGTGATGTGCAGACTGGGTGGGGGTAGGGTGTCTAACCCCTATCCAACTGATTTCTTTCCATGGTGGCAGTGGTAGATAGTTTCCATCGATGATTACCCCTATGCGGGGATAGATTTTCAGGGAGATCTCAACATGCCTCTACCACCAGGATCAGCATGCGGTGACATTGGTAACAAATCCCAACCCTCTTTTTAAGTTTTTTGAATTATTTAATTTTTTGTGTTTTTTGATATATAGACTCAAAAGACATGTTTTTGCGTGACAACACATAGTGACATCCTGTCATATGTATGCAGATGTAGGACCACTGTGGCCTGATGGTTTCCCTCATCATAGATGGAGGGGAAGAGGAGATGAAATCATGGGTGTGGATGTGGAGTGGACGCTCCAAAGCATCCATACAAACTTTGTGCGGCTGACACATAGGGTACCCATGGCGCAAGTCGAGGACTTGTCTGAGGCCATGCAACGTCAAGTGGTAGGTGTACCAAGAGCATGGGTGTGGTTATTTCGATGGCTAGCTAGAGCCATGGTGACTTTCCACGATCAGAAACCCCCTCTGCCTCCCCAGGATTAGATACCTGGGAGTGACACATTTTTGTACTAATGTGTATTTATATTTTGGTGGCTCGGAAGCCCCATTTTTGTATTATGACACTTATGTATTATCACATTTTTGGATTTTTAATGGAAAATTTTTATGATGATCGATTTGTTTATTTACATGTGTAAAAATGTATGTTTGTGATGAGCTTATTGTCTATGAAACAAATTCCAATCTAACACATAGTTAGCATATGAGTCAGCAACTTGATTATAAATTCTTGGAACATGTATGTATTATATTGTCAAATTTCCATTCTAATAATCTCACATGTAAGAATCTTCGTAATAATGTCAGTTCCCGAACATGATACAAGCCATTAAGCTGTGACACTACTAACTGTGAATCAAGACGTACCTCAAGAGAGAGAACACCATGTGAAATGGAATCCTGTAAAAGCTCGATAATGGCACTATACTCAGCAACATTGTTTGAAGAGGGCCATAAACATACGCCTCCTGAAGACAATACCTGACCCGTAGGAGTATAAATCACCCAAGCAATAGAGGTTGAGTGTTGAGTGTGACGGCTAGCACCATCATCGAATCCTATGTAGATGGAAGACTCCATTGACATATGCCATAAGAAACGAAAGCTAATCACAAACTCGATCACCATAAGAAAAACCTAACTATGAAAAATACTGTACAATAATATACAATAATCAGCCCTAGCTAAGAATCTTGCATACTATTTTTTACGATAGATCCCATTTCTAGGCTCTGCCAAGGCTGTCCCCTCATAATCTACTAGCTCATAGGCGCCCTTCTCTAACACGCATTTAACAACGTAAGGACCATGCCACATGGGATTAAACTTTCCTACCCCATGGTTCTTTATCTTGATCCCACAAAAGGACCAAATCGCCTTCACTAAATCTCCTTGGACGGACATATTTATCATACTGGACCTTAATGCGATGCTTATTCACTTCTAGAGCCACCAAGGCATCTCGGCGCTGCTCATCAAGCTGCTTTAAGTGGACCAAATGTTCCTCCAATGGGAAAGTGTTTGGTAAGAGCTCTATGGCTAGCTTCAATGAAGGGATTTCACATTCAACCGGCAAGATAGACCCCACTCCATGTACAAGTTGATATGGAGAAAAATCGGTGGCAGTCTTAACCGCGGTCCTATAAGCCCAGAAAGCAAGATATAACATGATATGCCAATTGGTCTTGCTTTGTGCGATGGTTCATTGGAGAATGGACTTAAGTGATTTGTTCACTGCTTCAACCTGTCCATTCACCTGAGGGTAATAAGAAAAGGAATTCTCCTTCTTATACCCTAACTTTGAGGCCAACTCTTCCATCATCCGATTCTGAAAGTGCCTACCACGGTTAGTGACAAGCTCCTTCGGCATATCGAACTGAATAATGATCTAGTTGAATACGAAATGTGTGGTTGTCTCACTGTCGGATTTAACCATGGGCATAGCCTTAGTCTATTTCATGAAATAGTCAACAGCCACGATAATATGATGATGCCCCCTAGCTGAAGCTGGGTTGTAATCCATGAAATCAAGCCCCCACTTATTGAAGGGATCGACGGTGATAATTGGATGTAACAGGGCAGGACGTGAGTGCATATTACGTGTGAACACCTAGCAAGAGTGGCACTTCTTGACCGTGTTGACACAATCTTTAAAGATCAACAGCCAGAAATAACCCGCTCTCAAGATTTTTTGGGCTGTAGAAATCCTAGATAAATGACCATCACACGCCCCTCCATGGCAATCATTCAGCACAAGATCAGCCTCCTCATGAGTTAAACAACGACGTAAAATGGAATCTACCCCATGGCTGTATAATGTGTTATCCACTATGAGGTAATTCTTCGATACGTGATGTAACCGTCGTCGTTCATCCCGTGAAAGGTGAGTAGGGACCTTCAATGTTTGTAAATATATGATAATATCCTGATACCATGGATCCAAAGTTGAGATCAGGAAAATGTGCTCATCGACAAACATATCTTCACAAACTTCCTCCTCCTCGCTTGGGAAATCAGATATAAGCTCCGCAAAAATCAACGATTTTTTCGATTTTGCCGAAACAAAATCGAGATCAAATTCTTGCAGGATGACAATCCACTTATTATACTTTCCCTCGATCATCATTCTAGTGAGGATGAACTAAAATGGATTGACATGGGCTACCACTAAGGTCTGGCGGAGGAGAATATAGTGTCTCAATCTTTGAACCGCATGAACAGTAGCTAAGGCAAGTTTCTCCACATGGGAATAACGTATCTCCACATCTATAAGGTTTCGGCTCAAATAATATATGACATGCTCCTGGAGCTCCTCATCCTCCTGAACCAAAACCATACCAATCGTCTCCATGGACGCGGCCACATAAAGTAAAAAGTCACAGCTATAGTCGAGTGGACTAATCACTGGGGACGATGCTAAGGCTTGCTTAAGTGCATCACAGGACTCCTGGGCTTGCTCATCCCAGCAAAAGGTAGTGTCCTTCTTCAAAAGATGCATAAAGCCTCTAGTGAAAATGGCAAATTTAACGACGAATCTCTACAAGAAATTTGCCATGCCTTGCAAACATTGAAGATGTCTAATGTTTCTTGAGGGAGACAATTGAAGTATTGCTTCAACCTTTAAAGGGTCGCCTCTTATACCCTCCTTACAAACAATGAACCCTAACAAGCGACCAGATTTCATGCAAAAGATGCACTTATGAATATTTAACCTAACCAAGTAATGGAGGCATCTTTCGAACACTAATCTCAAATGGTAGGAATGACGCATCCTCTGATGAGAATGAGCAGCAAGGTCATCCAAAAAGACTTCAATAATCGATTTGAGATCATGGAAGATCAAGGTCATAGCCCACTGAAATGTCAATATACATTATTTTATTTTGGTTGGTTTTCAAAATGAAATACTTTTATTATATTTTGTTTGCTTTTCAGAATGAAAGTGACTTTTATTATATTGGGCATTTCCCCACCCGAGGCGACATAGTTGCGACATGAAAGATGCAATTCTGGATGACTTTGTTGAAGTCAACAATTTTTTTTTGGGTATTTCATAAAATGAGAAGGTTTGATAAAGCCTTAACATATCGATATACATGATTTTCTTTAAAAAAATCGATGAATAGTGTTACAAAGAGAAATTCCTATGGATTGGGGTACCACAACAGACAGCTTGCCTCCAGAAATCAATCCTTTCCTATATGCAAGAGAAACCAAATATCTAACACTAAAGGATCTCGATTCATACCTTATTCAAGATAGTTGATGTAGATCCCCGTTGAGCTTTCCAACTCTAGCTTGTATTGATAAATTGCTTCCTCAACACTCAGCAAACAAGACAAGCATGTTATATATAATTGTGTTAGACCTACTCTAGCATATATAATAAATAACAAATAAGCATTTAAAAGCATCCATGGATCAAATACTCATTTAAACACACATTATTGGATAGGAAAAGATATTTCTATTAATATAAAATAGAGATTACAATAGTGACAACCTATGTCGGTACGTCTGCGAATCGGAGAAACAAAGTCCCCCACTTGGGCCTCCACCACTTCAATCCTCCATCTCTCGATAGAAAGCTCACAAGCAAAAGGAAAGCTTGGGAAGAACAAAAAAGTGCTCTAAGGGACAAAGGGATGCAAACTCAAGTATAAGCTCCATCAACAATGGACTATAGTTTTCTTGCTCTTCAATTCCTCCCCTTCCAATGTATCCAAAGGGTTCCTTATATAGCTCTTCAATGGGGTAATGAAAGGTTGAATCCAAGTGATCTCAAGGCATATGGAAGGCCAAGAAACAAGTGAGTCGAATCCACATCAAGGAAAACTCCAAAAGAATTTAGCCTTTTGCACACATCCCAATGTACATGGGTTTAAGGGTCAAATCCATGTATATACACGAGAAAGGGATTAAAAGTTGTGTATGGCAATTATTGCATGTTTTTAGGGATGTGCTTGGAAACATCAAAGGTACAAAAATGGTCCATGGGGTTTAAAGAGTCTGCAGAGGGACAGGGAAGGCCTTGAAAGTGTGATTCACCATATGTGGTAAAATCAACTGTAACAAATAGAGAAACAATATATTGGCTCTAGTTCATAACACATTGTTATATTTTATAAATTTTAATAGATCGACCAATATAAGGTTATTTTTGGAGTGTATGCAAAATATCATAGAAAATCAATTATTTTATGATTTTAAAGAAGATATGTAATATAAAACCAAACAAGATTTACTTAAATTCTTGGTTTATTCTCCCCCTACAAAGATATCAACTAGCTTTCCCATCTGATCACTGAGGCTTGTAGATTGTATCTATAATATTCTAAAGAGTAACATCTGTTGTAACTCCACGAAGGAGGAAGGATTCTCTTCGAATGTTTGTGTTTGCCATTGATTATATAAAATAGCTGGGCCACTCTGCCATTCTACTTCATTCTCCACTTCCTGCAATAGATCACTACACGTCACTGCTCTACAATGCAGAGTCTTCCGAAACTTCAGAGAAAACCCCAAGTCTAAATATGCAAACTATCATTTTCCCAAAAATAGAAACTCACATAATCACACACCCTTACCCAGAGAAGATGAAGGGCATCTTGAGTTCAAGGCCATTGATACAACCAACGACAAATTCCCATATTGTAGCTGGGTATCATAGCAATGTGATTGTACAACCAAAATTGTAATTGGGTTTTCTTTAATGCACATCCCCTATGAAGTATAGAGCATGTAGTTGGTTCATGATTGAAATCGAATGCATTTTATTATTAGCAACGAGAATTGCACAACAACATGCATTCATAGAAAGAAGATGGGTAAAATCCCACAAGATCCATAATATGGAAATTGCATCCAGGAAACAACATAGGAAAGAGAAAAAAGGTTAGCTTTTTGCTTAATAGGAAAAGATTATATCGGGAACCCTCTCCACATTCTGCAAACCAGCACCTCAACCAACAACAAAACCCTCACTGCATTGCAAAATAGAATGACTGTTAGCAAAAGAACAGAGAAACCCACCCCCCAAAAAAATATCCATACTCACAGAAAAGAACAAAAAAAATACCTTCTGAGCTTCAATTTCCTGTCTCGCTTCGCGCACCAACTTGAATCCTACACCTACAAATCCAAGCACTGCTGCTAGGCCCTGATAAAAAATGAGAAGGAACAAGAGAACTCCTGTGCCCACCAAAAAACAAGTGAACAAAGCACACTACAACTATGCGAGAATTCTCCCTCCGCACAATAGAAACAAGCAAGAACACCCTCAGTGGTTAAACCCTCATTGATTAAAGGAAGAAGTTGAATACAACTGAATTAACATTAGAATTAAAGTGCTTCTGGTTTAGTGGGACAAATGAGACTTATTAGATTGTAGGAGGCTGCGGTAGCAGCAGCTCCTACTGGTGATGCGACTACAGAGGAGGAAGGGATAATTATCGCTTGGTGCTGCTAGTGCAACTGCAGCGGAGGAGGGGAGGATTATCAACTGAAGGTACAAAATAAAAAGACTTAATAACAGAATTTTCTACTACATTTAATACCTTTGATCTGATTGGTGTCTTTGTAGTAGTCTATTCGATTCGATAGGGCTTCCACCACCCAAGTCTGTGTACTTCTGCGCTTAATATCCACCATTCTTTACTGTGGATTCAATAGGGAGACCACCACCCAGCTCTGTGCGCTTTATATCCACCATGCTTCTGTTTGAGGACATGCAGGTTGATAGACTGTTCATGCTACAACTGGAGGATGTTCATAGCATAGTTCAAGGATTCACCAGGAACAAGACAAGTGGAGGGTTGCATGTTCCATTTGGAGTGTGGTGCTCTATAGACTGTAGATACATGCCAATGATGTCAGACCTCGAATGCATGCATTCTGATTGTCAGATTTCGACTGTATGAACCTCGGCATCCTAAATACAATTCATAAAAATGTTTTTTTGACAATAAGAGGTTGGCCATCTAAAAGCTTAGAAAATGTGAGAAAAGCATTAACATAAAAGACTGAAAAAGTTATTGCCCTATTACCAAAACCATGCCGATTACATAATTCCTTGCTTGCAGGGAATAATAACGAATTAATTAACACAAAACTTTGCAAGAATAATAAAGGATTAATTGACACGAAACTTCATAAAGTTATATGTCAAACTTTTGCATTAGAGAAATAGTTTGCTTGATAGAAACTAGGATGAAAGAACATAACTTTGATATAATCCCTCTCCTCCAAACTCATTAAAAAAATGTGTTAAGACTCAATAAAGGATTAATTGACACGAAACTTTATAAAGGGTATATGTGATTCCATGTTCTTAGGAAAACTTTTGCATTAGAGAAATAGTTTGCTTGATAGAAACTAGGATGAAAGAACATAACTTTGATATAACATATGAAAGGGTTTATTACGGAGCACTACAATACTTCCAAGCACATAACATATGAAAGGGTTTAAATTGTGTTATTACGAAGCACTACAATACTTCCAAGAACCATATTTGGATGGAAGATTCAAGTGTTAGCAAATTTCCTCATTACTACAAAGTAAATATTAGAGAGTCTTTATAAAATGAGAAATGTGAACGAAATTAATCAAGATGATGTCTTACATGAAAAAGAAGCATGAAAGCATGTATTTCAACGCCTCAAATCTTATATTTCATCAATTTCTCCATATTAAGAATTTCAACGATGAATTTAAGGCCTACATTCCTCATTGATAATCTCCATGTGAATGAATGTTATTAATATATCATTCATGGCCATTTTATTGTGACTGTTCCCCCTCCCCATAAAGATGAACTTATTTGAAGGTTTAAAAGGTTGAAATGCATTTACCAAACTCAACGCAGGTTTCCATATTTTATATATCTTTACATTGTTTCTATCTTAATAAAGGAAAAAATATTGCAAAATAAGAGCAATTCTGCATGAGCTTCATAATGAAATTGAAAGTTGGGTATGGGACAAGATGATGTAGATAGATTGTGGGAACATTTAAATAGTATGATGGGTCACCATTCTCTAAGAGGTAGTTAGATTATTTAATATTTAAATAATGCAGGTTGAGAATATTTATGCACCTTTAGCTAGCATTAAAGTTTATTATGTCCCGAGGACATTTTTATATTTCATATACTAACGTTATTTGGCCTTCATAAGAAAAAAACAAACTTATTATGACTTTTCTTATTTTTCTTTTGTGTTAATGATTTTGGGCTCATACTTAGATACTTTTATGTATCTATTATTTTTAGGTTAAATATAATCTATAATTGTTATTAGATATCGATGTGAGAATCTTTAAGCCTCACCTTAGAAGATACATCTATTGGTATCCGAGCATGGTTTTGAATCTTGCTTGCCCACCTTCCCACCCATTGATCATGGTTTCCAATAGATTTAGTTCCAAATTTGGTTCTCACTCTTTCAAGTTTCGTTTCACTCTTCTTGGGAGTTCTTAGATCTAGATCTCTAGCTAAGCCAACACAACACCTTTCTACTCAAGGTTTCTAATTCCAGTGTTTGGATCCAAGGATATTCATGGTTATTTGTTGTATTGTTTTGAAATTTTCTATATTTCTCCCTTTGTGGACCCCTTAATCTCTCAAACTGCAAATCCATCACTCCCTCTTTTCAAATATGTGTTTGATATCTCCTACACATTTTTTTCTCAGTTGTAACACTTGATCCGCTTGTGTATTTCTGATCCCATTAACTACTTCTAAGGTTTCCTAGAAGCCCAAGGAAAGTGACTATAGTACAAAATAATATTTCATCCACACATTTTTAATTAGCATGTCGTAATTAGAAATAATATTTCCACCACCACTCAGAACACTAATCTTTAGTTGGATTCCTCAAGTTTTGGATGGCACAACAACAATTATTGTGAATATTTCTTGCATAGGATTTCACGCTTGGTATGTTACTGATTTATTTAATAATAACACTTAGATGTTGCTTTTGTATGGTTTTAACCTATCATTGATGTGCTAGTTTTCTTTCACAACCATCTTCCAACAAACAAACTATTTCTTTCAAGCTACTTACCTAGCATCATGCCATCATCACTCATCTCTCTTTCATGCTCTCCTTAATAGATAGAAGACAATAGTTCAGAAGAACATGGAATAATCCACCCACATCGCAATATCCCAATTAGAAATATTTTGAACATACATTTTGGATCATTTTTAAACACACTATAAGGATGGATTATCTCTCTTTCTATCGTCTTCACTACCTATTATTTTTTACCTTGTATAAAATCTAGTCATAGTGAGTAGCTGTAGTTCTTTGGATTTCCACCCCACTTAATATACTCTTCACTAGAAGTTTAGATTGGGGTTCCCCCTCCCACCTTGATCTATTTTTCCAACTTCTTACAACTCAAACCTTGCTTATCTCCTAACATGGAGTGGAAATATTGATTTGATAGGAAGTTATTGACGAATCTAGTTCTTTGAGCTCAACTGATCAAGATATTAGTGGTCACCTACCTATTCGACTAGCTCAAAACAATTTTTCCAATTTGGTATTTTTTTTTTTTAGGTTGGAGGACTACCTTAGATGGATATCTATGGTCACCCACCTATTCCATGAGCTCAAGACAATTTATCTAGTTTGGCAATTTATACTCATTTTTTTGTCCAAAAATTCTAGGGTTGTTTTGAGGCACTAAACAATTTTTTTTGGAGATTACATAATCTATATATAGTTAAAGGTAGGTATAGAGGGGGAAAATATGTACTTATTTCCAATACAATAGGGTACTGAGCACCCTAAATGGACATCATATGCAAAAGTTATGCCTTGAGAAGTTGGAACCTCAACTAACCACCTCGAGGACCCCAAACCTTTTTATGGTTCATTTCCTAGGGTTAAGTTTTTTATTTTTAGGGGTTTTCCCTCACATTTATGATAAAAAGGCCCTTTATCCTCCTTTTTTAATCAGCTTGTGACAAACGAGCGTAGTCATCACGTCTGTTCTAAGAGATAAAGCTACAACTATTCTAGCTTCTTTTATTTTATAGTCTATACTATTTCATTCAATTAATAGAATTTGAGTATGTTGTATCATTGTGTTCCTTGGAATATTTTAGTGTATGTGGTTGTATATATGCTCTTTCATTTCATTCTCACGTAAATCCATATCAGTGGTATCAAAATGAACTGCTCTTGCATTATTTCTCTATGCATGTACCCAACGAGGTTGGATATACATTAGAGGAAATTTGGGGTCTAAAATGGGCCTTATAAGAAAACGTGCCAAAATACGTTTTTGTGAGTTGGAATTCAAGAACCAATAGAATTTCAATAAAATAAGTCAACCATAATGGTTGAATTGACATATTTGTCATTAAAAAAAACTACTTTTTTTGTTCGTATTTTCGACATATCTCATTGTGTTTTTACTCAAATTTCGATCGGGAGAGCTCGTTGGATGCGGAATTTGATTCTGCATCCAACGAGTACCCACACTGCATACTTTTGAAGGACCCCGCTACCCCAAAAACAAGAAATAATTGACATCGTCATCACATTTTTTCAGGTATTTCTTGTTTTTGGGGTAGAGGGGTCCGTCAAAAGTATGCAGTGTGGGTACTCGTTGGATGTAGAATCAAATTCCGCATCCAACAAGCTCTCCCGATCGAAATTTGAGTAAAAACACAGGGAGATATGTCGAAAATACGAACAGAAAAAGTAGTTTTCTTCTTTCTTCCTCCAAAATTAATCAATATTATTTTATTATTTTAACTATTATTTTATTATTTTAACTATTATTTTATTATTTTCCTTAGGAGGCCCATTTTAGACCCCAAAATTCCTCTAATGAATAGTTGGGTCTTAAACAAGTTGATATTGAGAAAAAATTTACTCATTATAATATATTTCTTATACCCTCTCGTATACACTTACCCAATCGATTGCTTCTTTGGTTCTTAAGCTTCCCTCATATGTAGCCCCTGTGTCCTTTTCCTTAACCTTTGTTCCTTAGTGTCCCAAAGTACCTTCCATGTCCAAGGAAAATATAGAAGGAAGAGTAGGAGATCCTATAAAATTGTTGCTTAAGGAATCCCTCATGTGATAAAGGAACGAGATGATGCACAATTCCCCCCAAATCCTTCGACAGCTGCCAACAACAACAAAGGGATCATTAAGCAGTCACTTTGGAGGAGCCACACCCTTGAAGGTACAAGTTAAATTTGATATTCCTTAATTTGAAGGCCAAAATAGATTTGTATTCCCTAGATAAGTGGTTGAGTCTTCTAGAAGGGTATTTTTTGTCAAAAAAAATTTCAACAGGGAAAATATCACCTTTGCGCTCCTTAATATTGTCCCCCATGTGAAAAATTGGTGGGAAGCTTATTTTGAAAAAAACTTAACAGAGGATTCTAAAATGTTTGAGCCCAATCCCACTTAAGAAAACCCATTCAAGAAGGGTATTGGGAACGTTATGAAGGATACTAGAAAGTGGTGAAAATTCCACAAAATCCCATGGCACAATATTGATGAATGTAGATCACAATAATCATTGGTAGTCGAGATCAAAGCTTCAAGATCATATCGCGATTCTAATTTTTATTCAAAACCCAATGTCATAGTCATAGAAAAGGGGATGCATATCATTGATGTAGAAACCAATCTCACCATTTCTACCACATGGATTCACCAAAAGAACCAAAAGGGTCATAGAAAGATGAGTTCCTTTTGCACTCACAAATTTGGGTGAAGGGAATCCCCCTACATTTTGTTGTCAATAGCAACAACCAAAAGAACCTAATCTTAGTAGAATTCATTAAGAGATTGGAGCTACCAAGAACACCACACCCAAAACCATACACCATCGGTTGGCTAAGCCAAGGACAATATATTCATGTTGATCATCACTCTCATTTAGCATACAACATCAAGCCCTTCAAATACAAGGTACTATGTGATGTGGCCTCACTTCAAGTTTGTGATGTTCTTTTAGGACAACCATATATGTGGAAGCATCATGTTATGTATGAGTCATGACCTCGTAGTGTCATTATCACTTTGGGAGGACGATTCTATCAGTTACCTGAGATAGTTGCACCTATCATGGTCTCTTTGACCTCAATCCAGTAGTGTAGGAAGATAATTTCCCACATTGGGAAATTTTCACTCTTTACAATCAACCCTGAAAGTGAACATCAAATCACAAAGGCCTCCACAACCTCTGCACAGGGTCCCTCTACTTAGTAGAAACAAGAAGAACAAAAAGGCATTATTGTCTCTCCTATTCAGGTGCCTCTATGGTGTAAGGCCACACATTCAAGGTGCTCCTTAAAAAAAAAACAATCCACATATTTTTAGACGGAGGATAATAAGGAAACCAAAATTGTTGAACGAGTTCAACACATCCATCAAGAATAATTACAACTCTCTCAGGTTGTCATAGCAAGGAATCTTCTTCACCTCAGCAAATGTCTCACCAAGAACTCAAATGAACACATTGTTCACCATATGATGAGGGACTTAATGTAATGGAGACCATTGCTTCTTAAGTGGGAGGACTAATCTAGATGGATATCAATGGACATCCCACTAACTCCAAAACATTTTTTCCATTTTGGCAGTTTTTTGGGTCGAAGGACTGCTCCAGATGGATATTGGTGGCCACCCACCTATTCCATGAGCTCAAGATAATTTTTCAGTTTGATCGTTTTTATGTAGTTTTATGTCCAAAACTTATGAGGTTGTTTGAGTCCCTAAACACCTTTTTTCGGTGATGCCATAGTCTACACATAGCTAAATGTAGGTCTGGATGGGTGAAATGTGTACTTCTTGACTATACGTTTCCAACAGGCTACCGAGCACCCTACATAGAGAATGTATGCAAAATGTATGCCCTTGAGAAGTTGACACCTCAACTAACCACCTTGAGGCCTGCAAAACAAATTATGGTTAATCTCTTGGTTAGGTTTTTTATGTTTGGGGTTTTCCCTTCATGTTTATGATAAAAATTTCCTTTGGACTCCTTTTGTAATTAGTTTGTGATGAATTCTTGTAGCCTCCACATCTCTTCTCAAAGATAAAGCTAGCACCATTCTAGCCACTTTTATTTTATAGCATGTTCTATTTCATTCAATTAATGGAATTTGAGTTTATTGCATCACTATGTTCACTGCAATATATCGGTGTATTTGGTTCTATATATTCTCTTTCATTTTGTTCTCACATAAATCCATCTCATCAACCCTCTCACCCAAATATCCTTTGACATTTTACATCAGATACATGCTTCCTAGATTAATTCAAAATATAAATAATGTTCTAACACCATACTTCAATGGTATCCTCCTCCTACCAGAATTACAAATCCATATATACATATTAAAATAAATTTTCAGTCATCACTTGAGCTCTTTGCTCACTCAAAATCAACATTCTCTTCAACCATGGCCTCCAACACTTTCTTCTACAATGTATTTGCTCCTAAACATGGAGGAAAGAAGGGACACCTTTTTACTAAACTGGGATGAACTGATGTAGATAAATCATGGGTGCATCTCTTTAGTTCTAAAGGGGAACCCTTCTCTAGGAAGTGCTTAGATAATTTAATATTGAAATGATGCATGTTGATAATTTATGTGCACTTTTGGTTAGGGTTAAAGTTGACTCTCTCCTTGAGGATGCTTTTGTATTTACTTTATAGAGGCTAGTTGGCCTTCATAATAAAAAGCAATCTTGTTGTGATTTTTCTAATTTATCTCTAAGTCCCTTGGTCTTTGATTTTGCAATAATACATCTAGGTTAATACTTGGATTCTTTTATTAGTCTCTTATTTTATAAGTTGAAGATAATCTATGGTTATTTTTGGCTTCCAATGTGAGGCTCTTAGAGACTCTCCTTGGAAGATACATCACAAGACCTAAGAACCTTGGCACGAAAAAATCTATAAAAATCTATAAAATTTGTGAGATGAATGAAGTAAAGGATGAAAAACACTTTGTTGGAATTCCCATCCTACAAAGATATTAGATTCAATTTTCAAAACATTTGTATTAAAATTAAATTGCATACCTTATGAACACATAAAGATCAAAGGGAACATGAGAATTTCATTTCCAAGTTATTCAATCATAATCATAGAACAACACTTAATTACATTTATAGGTTCGATATAAAATAGGTGTTCGTGTATACTAATGATCATGACATCATCTTAAAACTTTATAAAAAAAAACTTTAAATACGTACATATTTTATTAATGATAAAAAAATGCATAACCCCTAAAATGTACATGCTAGAACCTTTAGATAGAAAAAAACTCCAAATAATATAGTATTGGGACATCACCCTCGTCCAAATCCCCATTTGGGAATTATTTGGATACTTTTGTGTAAATAAAATTTACAATAATTTATGTGAAATTTACGTCAAATAATTTATTTAAAATTCATAGTGCATATATGTGTGATACATGTATTTTTTTTTAATGATGGGATTGTGTAATCTATATATCTCTGGTCTCACCAAGCCACCACCCTAAACATGAAAAAATGTTATATATTACATGTACATGTACATTCTAATAAGTAAAAAAATAAACAAGGCTATATATTACATGTACATGCACACTTCATTTGAATATAATAATACATTTCATCTCTAAAATGAAATCAAAGTTGTATTTGAAAATTGTTTCAAAACATGTACTTGATTAATAAAAACATTGTCCGCCTATTGACACAAGCAAATGTCTTGAAAAGGTTCACTTGGTGAACGTTTCATTTAATATAACCTTCCTCCATTGAAATGGATAACCCTCTCATTCTGGCTCCACTGTCATAATTAGGGTCTATGAATTTAAAATAAGTTGCAACTATGAATGAAAATGTAGATGGCAACTAAGACAATATTTTAAGAACCACAGGGGAATAATCAATATGATATGAAAACACAAGCTACATGGGAATAATCTATAAACTATGCACAACCCAAAGCAACTATGAGAAACTAATAATGGTCTAATAGTCATCGAGAGATAAACTTTTTTACATCAATTTGTTAGCAATGAAGGTAAGTTTTTAACAAAGATGAGTTGTTATCTAATTGTTTTTTCGTATACCATATGTTACATCAAGTACAACCACCCACACATCAAATGAAATATATTCAAGGTGTATGCTATCTACTATGGTATTGGCATTGCCATTATGATTTCACTTGACTTGTGTTAACTAAAGGTTAGATAAGGACTTAGAGTAGATTTTTATCTAGTTTTATTTTCCTTTATGTTTCATAGATACTTTGGTTGCTTGTTTTTGTTTAAGTTTTCAATTTTTAATGCATCTCGAATGTCATGGTTTCTATTTTCTCCTATCGAAAAATCTTCGAGAAGATGGGTGAATGTTATTTTCCTATACTAATATAAGAGTGAAGGAAAAATCTTCAAGGAAAAATTCAATATTAGTATAATATATTATTAATCAAATAAATTTAGGGTTAGAGACCATTTAAGAAAGTTTTTGAAGTTGGTCATGACCATTACAACTAAAAAGATTGTATCTTGAATTTGATAAGATTTGTAGAGAAAACCAAGATTTAATTGAAGAATTTAATACGAGGTTTTGATAGATATATTATTGGCCTCACAAAAGGCATAGTCTTTTTTACAAAAACACGTGTGAATGGTACTTGTATGATCTCTCCATTTAAGAAGTGAAATACCTACTATTAGCATTTGAGGAAAATCAATAAATTCAACAATATCCATAAGTAGATCTCTCATCCTCACATTTATCACAAAATTCCACTAGTAATAGAAAATATAAAGCTAACTCATCAGAATTAATATTAAATGAGTTGGGTTATGTGGTTGAGTAAGTTTTAATGCAAGATAGAATTGATAATATAAATGGAAATGATTTGTGGGATAATCCTATACAAATCCTTGATAATAGTGAGTATGCCAGAGAAGTGGAATGTGTTTCAAATGGTGAACGTTTCATTAAATTAGGAACCAAAGGCCTGGCATATAAAGCATGAATTTTTTATCCAGATAAAAGGAGATGCATGATTGATACAACATAATCTCTTATATGAGAATATAATTATTAGGACACCACTAGTACAAAATGAGAGATAAGTGACTAAGAGACCAAAAAATTTTGTCACCGTCGTTTTTTCAAGGGATAAATGACCAAAATTGAGAAATTTTAAGTGAGCTAACTAAAAATGACCAAGATAAATGACCAATTTGGTCATAGGATAAGAACTAAACTAAAACTGACCAGATAAATGACCAATTTGGTCATGGGATAAGAACTAAACTAAAAAAAACCACATAGCAATTGGCCATTTATTTGGTCATTTTTAGTGGTGTCACTTCGACAATGAAAAGATACAATTGCGACAATGAATTTGTACAATTTACTAAATTTTACATTGCAGATGGATTCAGATATCCCTTTGAATCCATCTACAATGTTAAAATTTAGTAAATTGTAACATTGTAGATGGATTTAGAGACATGAGCTAGTGTCGAAACACGACGCCAGATGTGAACCTAGAAATTTTTTTTGCAAGATCATTTCATTTGTATTGCCACATCCAGTTCGATGTGCTTATCAATTCCATATCATCATTTCCATGTCATGAATTTAGTGGCATCATTGTGTTTGACTCGTCATACTGGTCACATTCATATTTTGTTTGAACAAAACCATTGTTGTTTGACCCTCTCGACAATCTGCTAAAGTTTCGGCAACATCATGTATTTTGTGTTTTATTAGCTAAAATTTGTGAGTTTCACAACCTCTATTAATTCTCCATATGCATCCATTAATCATGGTTCTCCTCATGCCTTATTTTGTAAAGTTCCAAGGTTCCCGTTGGGTTTCTACCCTACAAAAAATCGCCAATATCCTTCATTTTGAAAAGGAAAAAAAACTTTATTTTTGTAAAATTCTTAAAAAAAAGTTACCATGATTCTAATATTTCCTCACACTGCGATGCTATACCCTCATAAAGAATTTCCTTACTTCACCTAAATATTTTCACTGTCATTTCTTCCATTAACAGTTGTATCTCTCCCACTTGTCTCATTAACTCTTTAGCTTGCAGACCTCATCGATGACCCTTCTTTTCTATGGATAAAATTTGTTCAAGGTCTCATCATAATGACTCCTACAGCTTTGTAAACGTATGGATCCAGTCCATTAGGTGGGTCCAACCCCACAAACATAAGCGCACCAGTAACCTCATCAATCTATCATTCGTTGCATTTATCTCGACCATGAATCCACCTTTACATGTCGCCTCCTTCGTTCCCACGCATGTGACAACCATGTAGAATTGTGTGGGGATAAGCAGTTAATGTCAGCCACATCCAATAAATAATATATATTATAGTTATTATATATATTATAGTTAATATGTATACTTAATAATATATAATTGTTATATATTTTAAATGTTATAATATTATACTATTATATATTTATATATTAATATGTTAGACTTATATAATTTTTAATATTAATATAATATGTTTTTAATGTATAAATATTTTATATATAATATGATATTGTATAATGTATAATATATAATGATATGAACAAATTTTAAAAACTCAAATTAACATGGAGGGAAACAAAATTTGGGGGGAGAAATTTGTGGAAACTTTATTCTATGCCAAGAATGAATGAGAAAATTAGGAATGATGGCACATTAGATAATCCTACTAGCCAATAATATGAGGCTTATAAATGATGTGTTCAGGTAATTGACATGTTTTTCTTGGTGTTTATATATGAAATTTTTATTTACTCTCAGAATGAGGAGGAATATGAAGAGCATCTTAATATAGTTTTGCAAACATTGCAGGAGCAGAAGTTGTATGCGAAGGTTATCCTTTTCTGAGAACTAAGCTTGTATTAGGATCACTTGACCTTATAATCCTATAGCATAGGCACCACCGGTAGTTGGAACTATTGACTTAATTGTAGTGAAGGGGAGACTCACTAAACTCGATCTATAACTGGAGGATCTTTAAGTGAATCTGGGATGAGAATTGGGTGAAGGAGAGTTGGAACTTTAACTCAATCTAAATCTATCATTTGGAAGGAATCCTAGGTGGCGGTGGTGATGCTTTCTATTCTTTGACATGTCTCCCATTGTTTCTTGGTGAAATGTAAGTATATGGATTCAATTCTTGTATTGGATCATTTATATTGTTTGCGGTGATGTTTTCAAAAATCAAATTGATTAATATAGGGTTTTTATTGTGATTTTGTGTGTTCACAATGATGAATTTTACAATCTAGGGTTTTTATTGCAATTTTGTGTGTTTACAATGATGCATTTTAAAGGAAAAGGCCCAGTCCAACGTATACAACCAGTAGTCATTCTACCAGTTTATTATACTAGTTCATTCTATTATCGAACACCCAATCCATCTGCATTGTGACTTTCTTGCATTACTGCACCGCTTACCATACCACCTTCAATACACATGACCAAGAAGGACACCATCCACCCGGGATGGGTTTCCCAATATGCGTAAGCAAGGATAATAACACCCAAGACACAGGTGAAGCAATGATTTTATTACATCAATGCCATGCAATTATAAGAATACAATCAAATTGAAATCCTATTTGTAAGGGAGAGAGTATTACCACCATTTCCCTAATCATACTAAGACTATATAAATTCCCAACATATACGGGCATATGTAATATGTTTACATATTAATATGTATCATAGACATTATGCAACAATAATTAACATATAAAATAATGATGTATAAATTTTTTAGTGCCAATGTTGAGTTTAAAAAGACCTTATATATATAAGCACATTACTAAAACACTAAACTATATCCATCGCTATTATTTACAAATGGTTTAACAATACCAAACGACTAATGTTAAGCAATTGCAAAATTAGAATAATAGGATAGCAAGGAACAAAAAAAAAATACAAATCGCAATATGCCATTTGACCCAACAATAAAAGAAGTAAACAATTAGCCACACATACATCCTTGGCTGATCTACACAGGGCTCGCGATTCTTACGTTTGACCAGGAAGGACATCATCCACCCGGGATGGGTTGTCCAGTATGTGTAAGAACAGATAATATCACCCAAGACATAGATTCGTAGCTTGAGGTGGGAAAATGCTTTGCTTATTTTGTTCTTGTGTTTTCACATATATAATTTATTAGAATTTTGTGATCTAGGGTTTCGATTGTGATTTGTAAAATGATGTCTATTCCATTTCTTTTCTATTTACAAGTACCAGTACCATTATTCGAATCTTGTAAAAATTTCATCAAACTACGAGTGATGTCATGGTTAAGTAATAGAGAAAATGCCTCTATCTCAGCGCATTTAGACCTCTGATTATGTACTTTGTGTAGTATATACCAGGGCATATCAAGCACTGTGATACAAGTTTATTGACACATTATCCATACAAATGTACTATGTTTCTATTTATTTCTTCTATCTTCTACAAATGATTTGTTTTTTTTACGATTATGTCAAGGTAAAGTTGATCTCTGCATCCATTTTCATAGGTATAGGTTCTTGTGGAAATATTTGAACCTTTGAAATCCATATATCATATCTACAGACATTTGAAGCTATTGTATTACCACATTATGGAATTATATGTTATCAAAGAATTTAATTTCATAAAAAATATTTGTTCTAACCTGTACTTTTGCTGCCTTGCAATTATGCTGGTAAAAATTGGTATTTTTGGCTAAAAGTAACAAAATGTGTTCTCTTTATTCAGAACTCATGTCATTCTATCAACAACAAAGTGTGTGGAAGAAATTCATCGATGTTGGAATATCCTTAGGTAGCAAGAAATGTGGTTCTCTTGTAATGTATCCAACCTAGTGGGCCCCCTCAAGGTTCTTATGGTAGACCTTGTCTTTCCAATTTTTTTTCCTAATCTCTTTTAATGGATTAATAGATGCTGCCATAGATGGTTCTTGAGGTCGGTGGTGCACTTCTCTTAGAATTCAGTGTAAATTTTGCCAAAAAAATATTCAGGTAGGTTGGTAGGATTTGATGGAATATGCCTGTATTTGTTTGATTGTTCTTAGTAGGACCCCTTATGCACCAATTGACCTTATTTTTGTGGATGAAAAAAACATTATGTTGGTGCAAGAATATTTTCTTTATGCTAGAATGTATGAATTTACTTTCTACAAATAAGGATTTTGTGCTTTAAAACCTCTAGTTCGTTTTCCATTACATAAAACATATTTGCAAGTAAAGCTCGTCATTTCTGTAGTTTTTTCAAAATAAGTTCGGGTATTCGATTAATTTTGGAGCAATACCAATTCATATTTTTTGCCTCTTTGTACATGATCCTATGTTTGGATTTTATTTGGTGGTAATTTGCATTAGCTTCTCAATTTTAAGAAAACATCTTTTTAGTACCTTTGTTTGCTTCTTCTTCACCAAGCACAAGAGTTTGGGGATAACTATAGGTTGGTGGCTACCTGAGGAAACTCCGATTCGATCCGTCGAATGGGAGGTACCTACCTAATCTCGATCGAGTTATTTATAACTAACAACCTCTTTATCCTTTTCTTGAGGGTCCGACTGGCCTCGAGGTTGGAGATGTGTGGTTGCACTATTCAATCAATTGGAATTGGTTCATGAAGGCCTTTATATAGAGATAGGATTATTGGAAAGGTGGAGGAACCAATGGAGGAGAGGAAAGGGTTCATATAGGACATTTCCAAACAACAACCAGTCATGGAAGGTTTAGGCATGCAAATCCCTTAGGAAGGGTTCATTCTGGTGTACGAACCAGTGGGGAATGATTAGGTTAAATCAGTAGTCACCCCCTTATATCATAATTGGCAAGCAACCCTATTGATTATAAAAGTGATTTCATCAAATATTCCCACCACATCTCGCTACCAACCCAAGTACTAGATCTCTTGATTTGATCTTGATTATACTTTTTGGAAATGGAATCAAGGATACAGTGAGGGAGGAAATGTTTTTGTTTTGGTCATCAAGGAATGTTGAAGAAACAAAGTTATTCCTGTAACACTCAATGAAGACCAGGATCGTATATATAGCCAATGTAGTAGGATTGAGAAAATTGTTATTTGATTTTAGCAGTAGAACTAAATAGTAGGAAGAAGAGGATGAGAAAGTAGGATGGAATTGATTCAGCTCTTTATGTAAGTCCATTGCAGAATTGTACATCAAATATTAAGCAATTTAGCGTAGTCTCACAAACTATACTTTAACATCACATTGACACATCCCACTAGAATGATCCTTTGGTATTATCAACATCTCCAACTAGAAATTTTAGAATATAACATAAGTATTCTAAATCATAAAAGCTAGCTCTAAATGAATAGCAAAGTAAAAGTGATTCCTCTACTTGGTTTTAATTTGGCATTAATTTTGATCAATCCTTAGGGGCATAAATATGGATTAAACCTAAGGAACAACATTAGATTCCCTCATTTTATCGATCCATTGTCCTAGAGAATTTTATGTGTTTCAAAACCCAAAAACTATACTCTTTACACTTGTTCATTCTATGGACAGTTTCCTAGGGGAGATTTAATGTGAAATCTGCAAACCACCAATTCCCCACTTCTTCAATCTTTGTTGGGAGGAGCTTATTTTCTCTGATAATTGCATTCCATATTAGAACTTTGTCTTTCATAGCCTCATCTAGATTAAATTTTTCACCCCCATATGGTAATGGCTCTAGATCAAATTTTTCTGCTACTATTCTCCCTTATGGTGCAATCCAAAATTGGGAGCAACCGCAATATGATTCTCTTTATGTCATTCCCTAGAAAAGTTCTTGTATTTATTAGGGTTTTAGGAAAGATGAGTGCCAAAGATGCATAAAAGGTTGTCTCCTACTTCTCATGCTACTAATAATGTAATCAACATGCACAATTAAGGTAGTCCATATATCTTGATACTCTCTATATATTGATGACAGAGACTATAAAAAATAATTAGTGCTCACTGATCTGCATTGAATAAGATTGGATATTTCTCAGCTTGTGAAATTATAGGAAATATGAGTTCACCAAATAGATAGGATATTGATAGATCCAATTTTAACTCTTCAGGATGTTTTGGAATGATTGTATAATCTTCGGTTGATAATTATTTGATCGAAAAATTTCGTTGCAACCTATCTTAGCTAGGGTTTACTAGTTTTAGGGTTTCGTTTGCTTCCAGGCTCATCTGCCGCCATGGAGGCCAGTAGTGGAGGTCTAAGGAACCCCTCTTTCAAATATGTTCTCTCACGCAAGGCCCATTCGGTCTTACCTCTAGTGATTTCACCTTAAAAAAGAAATCCTCGACTGTATGCTAAAGGGAAAGGAGGAGTGGGGACCGACACCTCTTTGCAAGCCCCCTCTCGGCCCTCAACTCCACCTGTGGCTGAGGTGATTTCTCTGGATGGCACCTTGCTTAACAGCTCAAAATGCAAAGCAAAATCGCTTCTCATACCCAGATATGAAATCACCTCTACTCTCATCAGTAAACAAATACAATTCATGCAAGACCACTCTATTATCTGCAAGTTCATTGGCATCTGGCCCACGCAAAAGGCACTGGTCGGATGGATTCTCAACTCATAGAAACGAAAGGGGCAATGCAAACTAAAACTTGGATCTAAGGGATTCTTCATTGTTATATTCCATAACCCATAGGACAAGAACTGCATATTGCAAGGAGGTCCCTACTTCTTCCATCCACAGGGATCTATATCTGCAACCGGAAGGAGCATTTCTGGTCAGAAAAAGAATATTTCAAGGTGGTCCCAGTCTGGATCCATATTTATTCACTGCCTCAAGAATTATGGAACAAAAAAACACTAACTGGAATCAGAAATACCCTAGGAACCTTTGTACAAATATTTGATGCCACCCTAGCTGGAAGGTACACATCATATGGGAGAATTTTCCTCTATTTGGACATCTCAGCTGCGCTGCCAAAAGCCATCTGCCTTAGCCACAGGGATTTTGAATGGATTCAAACTCTGGATTATGAGCACATTATGTTTCACTGTCGGAAATGCCACGATCATGGCCACCTTTTCATAGATTGTCCTCTGAATGTGAGACCCCCACTCCTGAATTCTTAGACAAGATGAATATGGTTTTACCAAGGCCGAGGGTAAAAGATGACAAAACAAAAAAACTCAAAACCATTCTTCCTCACTGAATGCTCAAGTCCAAAATAGCTTTTCCCCGTTGTTAGAAATTCCTCTACAGGAACCCCTCACTAAGGATGTACTCGACTCAAGTTTGGATTTTGGCACGTCTCCCCATTCTAACCCTAATCCTTCCCTCTATAAGGATCAACCTTTGTTTAATGACCCCCTCTTCTCCAGGGATGACATTCTAGTGCAAATTGCTGAGGTGGAACAACATATGATTGAATATGGAGAACAAAATGAAGGTGAAGAATTGGAGTTAGGGGAACTTGACCTTACAGTATGGAATGAATCCAAAGAGAATGGAAATGTGGAATGCATACCCTCCGACCAGCTGAAACTCTTTGCAAACCTCTATAAGCATATACATCCTCCTAAGGAGGCAGCTCAACCTTCTATAACTTCAGCTCGGGATCAGGGCAAACTTACTCTCGGTACGAAACAACAAAAAAGAAGGGACATGGCTAAAATCCAAAGTGATAATCCAAAAAAAGGCAGGAAATCCGATAGACAACTAATCAAAGAATTGGGTACCTTTCTGGTGGACTCAGGACAAAGTGCTTTCCTCGAGGCACACTTTCCCCCCATGGTTTAAATGTATTTAAAAATCATATCCTGGAATATGAGGGGAATCGATGGAGATTCCAAAATATGTCTCTTAAAAAATAGGATTCTCATAGAGAAACCTGCAGTTATTATGCTACAAGAAACAAAATTCTGATAACAAAAGCTCATAGACTTCGCTACCAAAAGCTGGAGGAACGCTCAAGCCATTTCCTTGGATGCCGAATGGAGTGCAGGAGGAACAACCATAGTTTTGGATCCAAACATCCTAAATATCGAAGGATTATTTTCTTCCTAGAACACACTATCGTGATGGTTCAAAATTACAGGCTCAACTCATGGGGGAGTTCTGACCAATTTCTATGGACCGCAACACATGGAGCAGAAGCTCAGCTTCTTAAATCATCTCATTTGGATCCACAACAAAATTCCCTCCAAAAATTGGATAATAGGAGGGGACTTCAACATTATCACTTCCCTTAATGAGAAAAAGGGAGGCATTAGAAAGGTGGATAGGGATTGTGCTGCACTTCAAACCCTCATTTGAGATCTCAAGCTAGTGGACATTCAAACCACTAATGGTCTCTTCACTTGGAATAAGAGAATAGGAGCAGATATACAGGTAGCCTATAGGCTAGACCACTTCCTCACCTCCCCCTCGCTTATGCAAAATAAGATCAACCTCTCAGCCTCCATTCTACCCTCGGTAGGCTCAGATCACTGGCCAATTGTTATACACCTGAATGGCACCTCTCCGTCCGAGTGCCGACACCTCTCATGTTGGCACACAAAAGGACATCTATGGATAGAGGTTTGTCCACAACACTATAGATTGGCTTGTGATAGAATACATTCTCCCTTCATCCAGCTAGTTACTTTGCCATTTTTTCCATGTTAAGATGTATTCGCGACTTTCCTCATATACAACTCGTGCATCATTCGCAAGTCTCGGGTGTAGCAAGTCGCGTATATATGTATTCGTGGGTTGCCTTTATACTAAGTCGTGAATCATTCGCGGGTTTCCCTTCTACATACCCGCGAATGTGTCTCTTAACATTAAAACATAAAAACACTCATTGATTGGAGATTAGTTAAGTCATTTAACTTAATTTCCTTAACTGCTATAACCTCCTCAACCTTCGAAAACTGCCTTATTTCACCCATATAAATACAGGCCTTGGGGAGGGTGTTGGACATGCATACTTGGAGAGCAAAGTTATGCTGGTGGATTGTATACAGAAGTCTTTGGAGTAGTGGAACTCAGAATCCTTTGGTTTCAGAGGAGTCCTTGTCTCAGGTGTTGGGTTGTAATCTGAACTCTTTCCATTATTGATAATAAAGAGAATCCTTCTTCCATATGTGTTTCATGTATTGTGGATTGGTGAATGTTTATGCATCTTATATATTATTTATCTAACCTGCATTTATATATATGAATCATCTTGTATCTGGAAGAATCTCTTTTGAAAGGTGAAGGAGGAGCAACCTTGAAGACTTTGGAAGTGGAGCAGATCGGAAGAGGATAAGCAAGGATCGACCTTCGTTAATCAAGTAAGTCCTTCTCACCCTCCTATTTCCTATTCTGCACTCTGAAAGTCAATTGTATGCAAGTTGATTGAGTATGTTGGTAACCCCAGACCTATGGTCGTTAGGTGTGTAATCCTGTACAACAGAACTAGCGACTCCGCTGGGGAAGCCTAGACTGCTGTAGGTCATTTTTGTCCCCCTGACCAGTCTTTGCTTGGAAGTCTGTGTGTGATTTTTTATCCTGTTTCTTACTTGACTCAGTGTTTGAAAGTCTTTGGGTTTTTTCTTGTTTTTGAGAAAAATTTAATACCCATTCGCGGGTTGTTCTTCTGAACAGTCGCGAATACAAGTTTGCATTTGCGGGTTGCTGTACTAGACAGTCGCGAGTCATTCGCAGGTTGCACTACTATACAGTCGTGAATACTCCTGGAAGTAGGGATTTTTAAAGTTGAAGTTTGCTTGTTCTTTTCCTTGTATAATCCCTGTTTTCTGAGTGGATTTTCCTTATGAATGCTGTGTAGTTTTGTTTGAATACATCAGGTGATCACACTTTGTGCTTTTTGGAAGCCCTTGAGTCTCTTTTTCTTGGTTTATTTACTGTTGGCATCCTGAAGTATTTTGGCCTATTTGGGTTTTGGGTTAAAGTGTCTTGGTCCAGATCAGTGATCAGGGTCTTGGGATCTATTTTTCCAGTTTGTCTTCTGACAGTGGCTGGTTGTCACTTGCCTTTGTTAAGTCTGCAGTGATTTTTGTCATTGTTTGCACCCAAGCTAGGGTTCCTAGCCTTCCTTTCTTGGTGGTCTGTGGGTTCTGTCAGCCTGTTTGCTTCAGTTTATTGCTTTTATATAGTTTATAAGTTTCAAGTTTACTCAAGTATAGTGCATTGTAGATGCATAGTAGATTTTTGAGTATTTTTAAAAACGAAAAGCAAACATTGTTAAGATTTTGCATTGTGGTTTTTGCATAAGTAGTGTTTGTTTCAATTTATAAATATAATCTCAAAATATACAAAAATATAGGCTTAGTTTCTCTTGTCGTTGCATCTAATTCATTAAGATATATTTGAAAAATGAAAAGAAGTTTGTTTTCTAGTAGTAGTTTGCTTTGAATACACCTTTACTTTCATTTACTTCTTGTTGGGTCAAAACACCATAAAGTATACCACTCCATTTCCTCTTGAGTAAGAAACATCCCTCTAAAATAAACGCATAAATTAAAATTTACTAGTAAGTTTTATTTTTAGGGGCCTTTCACCTACTAGCTTAGGCTAGACTTGTGGGATAGGAAGTGTAAACTTCCCACAATTTATAAAACTCAGACGTAGTGTGTTATCACTCAGAATGTACCCAAGTTGTGAAAAGGTAAATATCGAGGTAACAACAAAAACCACTTTAGAATGTATTTCTGACCTAATACACTCAGAGAGGGATCTCTCACTATTTACAATGTTTTTTATACTCAAGATATTCAATCAAAGACACTTAGAAGGTCAGATTTCTGATGGGACAAATAGGACAAGTTTGTTTTAAAGACTTGGTAGGATAGTCATGGAGAAGACCATTGGGCAATGGAGTCAATAATCAAATCTGAAATATATTGCAGGAGGTAGGGTTTTGAAAGTTTATGAACAGAGGAAAGGTAGGCACCATTTCCTCAGTCTTGAGATATTAGCAGGTTGATTAGTAGACAAAGGGAGACATTCCATCAAACAGAGCACCTCTAGGGTGAATTCTGCAAGACTTTAGAATAAAATATTTTGAAAATGCTTGAACAATGGACCTAGAGCATGCATGATGAATTCCAGACCATAAAAACTAATGCTCAAGCATGAAAGCAAACACAAAATGGAGTGGAAAACATGATAAACAATCACATAAGGAAATTACTTACTGAGGAAAAGATGGCACAAGAATCTCTAACATGAAAAAGATTTTACATTCCTCCTCTGCAAATTTCTTTCATTTTCTGAAAATGTGGATCCCTTACAATGTAGAGCCTCTCCGCTCTTGAAAATCCTCCCCCTCAAAATCAATTACATTCTCATTTATATAAGAAAAGTATTTACCTAACTTAGAATTCAAAACCTAACCCTACTTCTAGAAATAGAAACAATTACAACAAAGTTTCTCCTGCATATCTCCCATGGTGACATCTGTATGGAATCTGGGAGAGGTTTTTATAATTGGACACGTTCCCAACAAAACCCATGTCTTCATTTCTCCATAATAATCTCAATCTCCTCGAAATATTCCTTTGAAGCTGATGACTCATATAATAAAATTGTATATTTCTGGAAAAATGACCTGTAAAGATATTTTAAATTCTCCCAACCTGTGATTACTGTGTACAAACTGAAGGATTTTTTTGATTATAGGCCTGTTAAGAATAAAAACCTCTCTCAGTTTTGTCAAATTAAATCCTATTTGTCCAAAACAATTCTTTCAAGTTGATGGCTGAAATAGTCCTTTGGAAAACATGAAAACTGGCCTGTACAACTGATTTTGTTTCTGCTAAACCATAGCACCTGTGTGAAAACTGAAAGAGGTTTTGTAGATAGGTACGTTGTGAATAAAATTCTCTCCCAGTTTCACAAAATACGTCTTCATTTTCTCTAAACAATTATTTTTGTTGGATGACTAGAACAGTCATTTCGAAATCTGAATATTTTCCCTCTGAAGATGACTTTGCTGCTCCGAATCTGTATCACCTGGGTAAAAACTGAGAGAGGTTATTGTATATCTTGATGTTATGATGAAAAACCTCTTTCAGTTTTTGAAATTTCTTCTTTTTTTGCTAGAAACAATTCGTTGAATAAAATTACTAAAACAGTCATTTTCAGAAAAATATGCTAAGTTGCTTCTAAACCTTGAACTGTTTAACTTCATGAATGCTCTCACTGTAAATATTTATGCAACTCTTCTAGGCTGATTTGCTTCTGCATTGTTGAATGGTGGCTTCCCTCTCTTGTTCTAAAAAAACAATTTCCAGCTGACTCCTTATCTTCGCCATTTCCCTGTGATTGAAATTCCTCCCTTCAGCGCGTGTAGCAAATGAAATTATTTTTAAAACCAAGTTTAAAAAACCAAGTCAAATTTATTTATATAGGATGGTTTATTCCAGAGCCTCCTTTCCATATTATCTACCACGCATCTTTTTATTTCGGATTCCTTTGTGACCCTTGATCTAATTACTTTTAGTTTTCAACTGTAGGATCAAGTGCCCTGTACTCCTTTCCGCCAGGGTTTCTGCTTTTAACCACCGTGCAAATTTGAGCTCCGGAATCATCCACAGCCATCGATGCAATATATCTTTAATTTTCCACATTCGGATCACATGCCACGTACCAAATTCCGCTGGGCATCTTGGAATTATCTACCGTGCAAGTTTCAACTCCGGAATCAGTGCCAACCGTTGATTATTCTGCCTTTAACTTTCAACCGTTGGATCAAGCACTATGTAATGAATTCCGCTGGGCTCCTTTCTTTTATCCAACGTGCAAGTTTGGGCTCCGGAATTTGTAATAACCATTGATTTATTTTTCACTTTATTTTTAACCGTTGGATGAGCTTACCCATATACATTCCGCTGAGCACTTTTGGTTTTAATCAACGCGCAACTTTACCCTCTGGAAATGATATTACCCGTTGATTTAATTTACCTTTTTACATTAGCCATAGGATTATTTTATGCGCTAATGTTTTGATTATACCTTAAGAAAGGTAATACATCATATTTAGCGCGTAAAACCTTTATTTAATCTTGGTTTGGTGAATAAAAGGCGGCATTTGACTTTGGAGAAATATTCAAAATTATTAATTTTTGAATATAAATAAAATCTTTATAAAACCCATTTTCCTTCAAAAATTAATAAAAAATTTTGCCCCATTTGTGAAAACCTCATTTGTCCTTTTCCCTAAACTTCTTTACCTTCTCTTCTTTGCCAAATTGGACATATTTTAATGAGAAAACTTTGGAAACCAACTCAATCACCCATGAGAACTTAAAATTTTGAAGGTAATAGGACCAATTCCGACAAAAAATAAATTCAGCGTTAACATAGTGGACCTTTCTTTAGGTAAATCCTTGACTCTATCACTATATCTGGGAAGCTCCTCTCAAACGAGAGTTAAGCACGAGGCCACGTGGAGGCTTGGACAGAGGAGATAGCCCTCCGAATCCTTGTCAAAGCGTAACTCAGGACTTTTGCACATCTGGGGATTCTGTCCTAGACAGAGTTTCGGGCTTAGCTACCCTGCCCATGCGTACGAGGTCGGCTTGCGACTATCCCCCTAGACTGTTGGTATTGCCAAGGTAGCCTTTATTCTCTTGTCTTTTAGGGTTCATACCTAGGTAAACCGGAAGGTTATTTCTGGTTCACCTCAAACGGGCTTGGAAGGTAACCCTTGTTGAAAGTGTAGGAGGGCGGTGGGTGATTCCTCTGCTTGTGCCTAAGAACCACTTCAAGGACGCCAAGTAATCGTTCATCATATTTCTTCGGGAAAGTATATCTTTATACCCTGGTTTGATTGCTTGAGATTTTAGGATCTTTTTAGTGTATGCTCTATGTATTTTCTTGTGTTTAGTTGGCCTTAGGGTGTGATTAGTTAAATTTTTAATTCTGGAGGACCAACCTGTTAGAAGGTCAAGAAGGTTGAGAAACCTTCCTCCTATCACCACATTGGAGCCTCCACCTTTACCCCAAAGGCGGAGATTAGACACTGATGGTTCTTTTGAACCAGTAGGAATAAGTGAGGTTCTTGGTGAACCGGAATTGATAGCTAACCGTTTTGATTTTGACACAGTTGAGATAGAAGAATTGCAGACTGACGAGTTTGCAAGAAATTTTAACACCCCCTTGACTGATTTAAACGATCCTGTGATCGTTCAGGTTAGACCTTTTCATTCACCAGTACTAGGTGTCCCTTTGGGTAGAGTCATGTCTTCTGCGAAAGAAATTCCATTTGTTTTCACCTCAACCCTTCCGGTTGAAGGGGTACTACCTCCCCCGGTAAGTGCCCCTAGATCTAGTTTGCCTTCTACACCTTTGACTCTAGCGAGCTGGGTGGTTCAACCACCGGTTCACTCGAACATAGGAGGTACTTCTGGTGACATGGTTACTGGGATCCCTAGTATACCTACCATTCCTTCTGCTTTCCCTTACACTACCCAGAGTGGTCCAATAGGATCCTCAACTTTTGTCCAAGGATTTCCTTGGAATGGGAGGCACATTCCCCCATCTAGTCCATACGTAGGTTCATCTCCTTCATATGTAGGAGTGTAGTTTGGGAGCAACACCTCTTACGGGAAAATCTTCCAAACCCCTATTTCGGTCCCATACACAAGCTCTCCCTTTTCTTTGTTTAGCGAAGGGATACCTGCTCCTGTCTTTCAGAACCCAACTTCTATGGGGATGGCCCGAACCACTTACACTGCACCTCCCACCCACAATCCTGTGGCCTACGGATGGAATCCATTTCAAAGCAACCTTCCCACTTCGCAACCGGTGGCTGGGGGCAACCCCACCTTTACCCATGGGCATTCAGGGGCAGGTCCCTCTAATCCCCAATTTGGCACATATAGTACCCCGGTTAGGCCAAAACTTCCTTTTCTGGCAACTTTAAACTTGCCAGACTTATCAAAATTGATGAATGACCCAGTGAGGCATGACCCCTTGTGGCCACCTGTTCCCACCAAATTGCCCTCGGACATCCCTAAGTTCAAAGGTAAAGCTGGTGAAGATCCTGGGGCTCATGCCACCACCTTCCATTTATGGTGTTCTTCCAATTCACTGAATGAAGATTCAGTGAGGTTGAGGCTGTTCCAGAGGACCTTAACAGGCACTGCAGCAAAATGGTACATCGAACTGCCTTCTACTTCCTTTAGTAGTTTCTGGGACTTGGCTACTGCTTTTCTTAGCCACTTTTAGCTTCCGGTCCGATACGATTTCAGAACGGACTTGTTGTCTACCTTTAGACAAAACAAGGCTACCCACATCTCGGATCACATCCAAGAGTGGAGGAGGTGAAAGAGCCTTATCAAATCCACCATTCCTCCTGAGTTTCTATTAGAATGGTTCCTTAAATCACTATTTCCATACATATCTAAGGATGTTTCCACATTAGGAGTGACTAATGAAGAAGAAGCCATACTCAGGGCCTAGCAGTTGGACTTGATTTATTCACAGTCTGGGATCTTATATGAGATCATCCCTGAGGCACCGAGGCCTTCCTATGATGCCGAGAAGCCCAAGCCTGGACCCCATGCCGATGGTGTGGTTGTGTCCGTGAACTCTCCCACCGTAGAGTATTTGACAAAACAACTTCACCAGTTGTCTGTCAAGCAATCTACGGCGGAGGCAGCAAAGGCTGCCCCCTCCCCCCAGAGTGCAAATGTTTTTCCACAAACCTCTCAGAAGGGCGATCAACAGCCTGGCAGGAAGAAGAAGAAAGGTAAAAAGGGAGAGGGAAATCAAAACAAGACAAAGCCCACGAACAATGCTGATGGGAACAAAAAAGAAAAGAAGAAGGTCAAGTTCCCTTATAAGTTGTGCCAAGAGGACCACCTTACTCACCTTGTCCCCTCATGGATCCAGAATATGCTCAAAGCTCAACAACCGACTGTCCTAAAGGATCCTTTTTCCCAAGGACAGAACTCTGCTTCAGCTTCTACAGTAGCAGGGGGCACTCAAGCTACCCCTGACCCCAATTATATCAACATGGTTTGATCCTTGACTTTATTGCAAACCAGGAACAAAAACTATGAGAAAGAGACTCCTGAGACGGGTAAAGCTATAGGTGAACCTTCCAACCCGCTCATAATAGAGAAACCTGCGGAAATAATGCCAAAGATACCCAAAGGTGTCTTTAAGAAGACTTTGCATAACCCAATGCTAGAGCTGCTTCTAACTACTCTGTGGTTGAAGACTTGGCTCAGACCCCATGTGCAATGTCAGCTTTAGAGGTGCTACAGAGTTGTCCCTCTCAACGGGATTCCCTCTTAGCAGCTTTAGGTAGCGTGGACTCTTTGAGTCTCATGACGAAATTTCATCTATCTGATGTCAAAATTCGCCTCCCTTACCATGTAGCCCTATCAATAGATGTCATCCATGGTGGTAAGACCATTGGAAGGGCAGTTGTTGATGAGGGAGCCTCTACATGTGTTATGTCCTTGGCCTGTTGGAAAGCTCTTGGATCCCCAGAGCTGGTCCCATCAAACACTTTACTTACTACTTTTGATGGAAGGTCTTTCCGTCCACATGGTATCCTACCGGCTTTTGATATTAAGTTGGCAGGAAAATCAGTGTCTGTTGAAGTTGAAGTGATTGATGCTCCCTTGGACTACAATTTGCTTCTGGGAAGGAATTGGACTTATGCAATGTCAGCTGTTGCATCGGCCATTTTGTGTGTCGTGGTTTTTCCACATGAGGGAAAGTTGGTTACTATTGAACAACTTGATTTTACCCGAAAAGGTCGTTTAGAGTCTAAGGATTCCACTGTGCCATTGGTTGATCAGGACAAACCTACTGCACAGAGCTTGGGGGATGGAATGTATGAATCATTGATGGGAACATTTGATTTTCCAGCCCCGGTTCATTATACAGGTTCTACTAGTGTGGGGAAGTCTATTGCTTTGGTTGTCAATAGGACTGATACTTGGGTTCTCCCAACTCCCCATGAACCGGAAGTGCCCTTATCGACAGTGGAGGTGGGATATCAAGCTATCACTCAAGCCGTTGTTGATCCTATTCCAGATCCTCTCACAGTCTCAGATGATCTGGAAGAAGTCTACTTGCTCGCATGGGCAGAAAACTCTTTACATTCTATAGATTGCTTAGACACTATTTTACCTTCTGATGAAGCTATCCTGGAAGCTATGTGCGGACGTGATAAGATATGTGAGGATCTTCATCATCGATCCTATTTTCTTCCAGAGCTAAGCAGAATAGAAAACCAAGAGTTTCATGTGAGACTGTCGGATGATGTTGATACACCTGTCAACCCTTTGCCTAGGGAAGGAGTGTTTGCCGAGGGGAATATGGCAAACATTTCCACCACTATACCGATCAACATCTCTGTAAACCCAGATGTCATGGAAAACATCTATATAGGTGCAAACTGCTCTCCAGAGGAGATTGCCATCTACACTGCCCTTTTTAAGGAATTCCGCGATATCTTTGCCTGGTCATATGAGGAGATGCCAGGCATAGATCCATCTATTGTTCAACATGAAATCCGAACCTATCCTGATGCCAAGCCAGTTCGACAAAAATTGAGACCTGTGAACCCGCGTAAAGCGGCGGCTGTGAAGGCAGAAGTTGAAAAGTTGTTGAAAGCTGGTTTCATATATCCCATAGCTTTGACTGAATGGGTGTCCAACCCAGTTCCTGTTGATAAAAAGCAAGGGACCATTCGTGTTTGTATAGAATTTAGAGACCTCAATAAATCTTGTCCTAAGGACAACTACCCCACACCATTTATAGATCAGATCATAGATGCATGTGCGGGGAGTGAGGTGTTTTCGTTTATGGATGGTTTCTCCAGCTACAATCAAATCCAAATCAAACCGGAAGACCAGCATAAAACTGCTTTCATTTGCCCTTGGGGTACATTCGCATATAAGAAAATGCCCTTTGGATTGAAAAATGCTAGGGCAACCTTTCAATGAGCCATGAACTTTGCTTTTCATGACATTAAAGCCATTGTTGAACCATACCTTGATGATCTGCCCGCACATTCTCATAAGAGGATCCAACATCCAGATCATTTACGGTTGATCTTTAAGAGATGCAGATACTATAAAATTCACTTGAATCCCCACAAGTGTGTATTCTGCATCGAGTCAGGGAGATTACTTGGATTCATTGTCTCTAGTCGAGGTATCCAGGTGGATCCTTTGAAAGTTGAGGCCATTGTAAATATACCTCCTCCTCGTTCTCTTAGGCAACTTCAAAGCCTGCAAGGAAAGTCTAACTTCCTTCGACATTTTATCGTTAATTATTCCAAGATCACTAAAGGTTTCATGCACCTCCTCAAACAGGACACCCCATTTGTATGGGATGAAACTGCACAACTCGCGTTCAAGGCATTGAAAAAAGCCTTGTTGTCGGCACCTTTGTTACGCCCACTAGGGATTTTATATTGTATCTGGCCGCGTCAGAGTCGACCATTGGGGTAGTACTAGTTTAGGAGGACGATAATCTCG